>JAJTUV010000349.1:617500-1166703 GCA_021653895.1 Mastomys natalensis
TTTTATCATGATTTTTCTCTCTGCCACATCCTCCGAGATCCTTCCTACCTCCCTAACCATCTGACTGCATGCCATCTTTCTCTCTTTCTTAGAAAATAAGTAAATAAAGACAAACCAAGCAAACTAGAACGGGGGTTGAGAACTCTGAGAAACCCCTTCCACATCTTTCCCCAAACAAAACCCATATAAACACAAAATCAGAAATCACAACATACAGGTGAATGATCAGCAAGATAAGAAAAAAAAATAAAACCAAACAAATGAGACAAAAAAGTCTACAAAAATCCTTTTGAGTTTGTTTCGTGTTGTTTACCGACCGCTGGGCATGAGGCCTGCTCCCTAGATGGTTAATTTACCGAGAGAGATTCCATTGGTGAAAATGTCTTTACCCTTTGCAAGTTGTTCTCAATTGAAGACAGTTTCTTGTTTAGGGTTGGGTTGGGAGCTCATGTCTACTTCCCTTCCTCAGTGTGGGAACCCCATCTGGCCTGAACCTGTGTCGGCCCTGTGTATGCTACCACAGTCCCTTCAGGCTCATATGTGAGTCAGTCCTGTTGTGTTTGGAAGATATGCTTTTCTTGGTGTCTTCCATCCTCTCTGCCTCTTCCAATCTTTCTGCTTTCTCTTCCTGATAGCTCCCTGAACTCTGAGAGAATGGGTCTGGTGAACACATATCATTTAGGCCTGAGTGTTCCAGAGTTTCTCACTCTCTGTACATTGTCCAGTTTTGGGTCTCCATATTAGCTCCTGTTTACTTCAAGTGGTAGCTTCTCTGATAATGGCAGAGTGAGCCACTGTATAGCTGAACGTCTATAGGAATAATTTTTATTGTTATATTCCTTTAGTATAACAATAGTATTTGGTTGCGCTCCAGGCCCATAGTGATCTAGTCTCAGGCTTTTGACCACCAGAGCAGTGTCAGGCCTGGGTTCTATCTCATGGAGTAGGCCTTTTGTCTAATGAGGTAGTGGTTGGTTACTTCCACAATGTCCATGTCACTATCACACCAGTATATCATGTAAGCAGGTCACTGTTGTAGATCACACAGTTTGTAGCTGGGTAGATACTTACCTTTCTCCTCTGGTAGCATGCAGAGAACCTTCCAGTACCATGAACACTACCCTTAGGGGTGAAGGCTCTGGTTAGGCACCAGTTTGACTTCTCCATGTTCAATGAACTATGTGAGTATAGCCATCGGTAATAGAACCTTACCATACATTTGTGGAGAGCAAACAATGGCTTTGGCAATAAATTGAGTTGTTTGGGGTTTCTATGGGGCCCCTTTGGCCATCTATTGTCCCAGTTGTGTAATATTATATAAAAAGGAGAGGGAGGAAGTCCCAATTCCCATGACTTCCTATTCCTTCAATTTCCAAAACAAGCCTATAAAAACACACATTGAATTCAATTCACTAGCATTGGGATTATATAGGATGGAAAAATGTAAGAGAATATTCTTTTACATTGATAGCATTTATGAGAACTTTTTCTGAAGACATGGATGTCACTGCCCTAGATGTCATACAGTCCTTGATTGCAAAATTTAGGAAAATTAATATTTTTTAAAAATATTATTGTATATCTAGCTCTAGAAACTTTCTGTAGGCAAGATGAATGGAAAATAGAGAGGAAAAAAAATGCTTTTGAAACACAGTCTCACTTTGTGGCTCCAGGCTGCCCATGAACTAATGACACTCTTCCTGCCCCTGCATTCCAAGTGCTGGGATTACAGGCACGCGCCACCTTGCCTGGCTAGTGACATTATTAGGTGAGAGGAAATGTTTCACTGTGACACACAAGAGCACTTCTAATATTTCTCTGTAGAGTAGATAGTAGGAAAAAAAAATCTATGGAGTTAAATCCTTCCTTTTGAATGGCCATTTCCAGAACATATTAGGTAATATGGTCAGAAAATAGGTGTGAGACATAAGATGCAATTTTCAGTAGAAGCTAAGAAGAGGAGAAGTATATTTACAGAAATCCCCAGCCTGCTGAATTCCTCTTACAATGAATATTTCGTCCTAAATAATAAGAGACAAGGACAAGCTAGAATTCTCTCCACTTTGGTTGTTTTCTGGCTTTAGCAAATAGAGAGGGAATATGTGTGTGTGTGTGTGTGTGTGTGTGTGTATACATATATATATGTTATTAAACCATATAGTCATTCTCCCATGTATAGTCATTATCCCAGTACAATGTGCTTTGACAATACTGGCAAGTAGGAGTTGGGATATGAGTGCATTAGCTATACTGGTCACCTTGAAGAAACCTGAAATATTTGGCAGGCATTCAAACGCTGGAGACTGAGTGAGTTAAGGGGAAAATCGATCTGTCTTGCAGCTTTCTGTTCAAAAGACTGCCTCCTTTTGTTGCAGCCTTGAAGCCTGAACTCACTTGTTTTGACATTGGGAAGTTTTCAAAGTCCTGACAAATGCTCAAGCAAATTCATCAGGCGAGGTCAAGGAGCCCTCCTCCTTCCATGTACACACCGGCAGCCACGCAGGATGCTCAGGCACACAGAATGCCGCTAAAAGCAAGCTGGCTGCTCACCCCTCTAGCTCTGTTTTCACAGTCCATTCAACTGTCTGAGTGTCTGACAGAACAGAGACACTGTGGCTGCCCGAGGGTAAGATTTTGTTCTGTTCTCCTAGAATGGCCTTGCGCTGAGAAAATTACAAGCTTCAGAATTCAATAAATGTTCTCATCGTGTGTTTTGTTTAGTTGGGATTGGCTGAGGTGACAGGAAAATGAAAGAAAGAGGAGGCTGACCTCCCAGGAGGAGACCACTCTTGATTTCCTTGATTATCTCCATGAAAGGCACCAGTCTCTCTGAGGGAATGAGGCTGTACCCAGCCAAAGTAGGTTTGAGAGGAATGGGAACTTTGGAAATTTCTGCTTGTAAATCCATTTCCTATGGTTTCAGGACACTAAACGCCAGCAGATGTTCTTATCCATATGTTGGCTTCCTTGTTGGGAACACCTCAGCTCACCTGATGTTCCTTGCTGTAAGTCATTAACTCTTCATTCCAAACTGTGTGTATTCCTAGACACCATGTCCCTGTGTCCAACCCCATTGGTTCCCTCCAGTGCTACCAATACAACCTGGTCATCTTATTACCTTAGCTCCACAAGACTAGTTGGCATCCTCTGGCTCTATCTGCCTCTCTGGCCTTTCCACTTCCACTTCCCGTCTCAATATTTCTGAGCAATCTAACTTCCCTACACTAGGCAAATACTTAATAGCCCTCCCTGTCTAGCTCTGCTGCTGCCCTTCAGCTCCTAAAACCTCCTCACCATTTTTCCATGATACCACTAACATTTGCTTAGCTAACAGAACATCAAACCCCTGTTCTTGACACTCTGAACATTATTTCAGGACTCAGAACTGAAAGAGCTGGACTGTGGGCTACTTCGTGTCAACTAATCTCTCGGCCTCATCAGCTCTCAGAAAATCTTAAAGAAATTTCCTGTCAGTGTGACATCCTTCAGGATCATCTTGACTCTTTATCTGCTATAATCCTGAAGAGGACTAGATTCTGCTAGTAATGAGATTTGTTCTCTCCTTCAGTAACAATTCTTCTTCTATGTCAATAAATCCAAACTGGTTGGGTGAGGCTCAAAGAGTCAGGGACCAGTCAAAAACAAACAAACAAGCAAACAAACAAACAAACAAAGTAAACAAGCCTTGGAAAATCCTTGGAGGGTCACTGGGATGAATTCCAAGTGGAAAGACTGAAGAAGCTAGAGTGTGATGTCCAGAGGGATGATAGCAGCAGTAGACATACCCTAGCTTAAGTAGAATGAAGCTTACATGTGCTAACTGGATTTCTCTATTTATTATTCTACTGGGTCCATGGCTTGTTAGATGGTGCTGATCACATTCAGAAAAGTTCTTTGCCTTCAGTTGCTTTTTTTCCTTCACATGTCAGTCTTCTTTGAAATATTTTACTGATTCACCCAGATGTGTGTTTTGGTAATTGAGATTAATCTGGTCTTATAATTTGGTTATCAATCTACTCAAGTGGATAATTGACGCTAACCACAACAAATCTATCCTATGTATGTGTGTTTTTTTCTAGACAGTTGAAAGCTGTGCCTTGGGCTGCAAACTTTGTTCTTGATTTTGAGAAGTGATCTAGCATAGTTCTTAGGCACAGAGACTTGGAGATAGGTTTCTGCCTGTTGTAACAGGGTGCATGACTTAACCTCTCTTACTGCAGTTTCCTCACTTGTAATATATATGTATTACAAGTATATACATATGTGTGTGTATATGTGTGTATGTAATTTAAAATCCACTGTATTATTATTATTGCTATTATTAATTCAGTCACTCATACAAATGTTACTAATAGTAGTGTAAGCCTTTAAAGAATATATTAAGGATTGAATCCTCCATTGAATACTCAATACAGTTTGGATAGAAATGTCTGTCACAGGCTCATGTGATTGAATACTTGATATCCAGTTGATGGTGGGTAGTTGTCGAACTTTTATGAGGTGGGGCCCAGATAAAGAATTGGTTCTCTGGAGGGAAGGCCTTAGGCTTTATGGCCTGGCCCCACTACCTGTGCTTTCTGTCTGATGAGGGAAACCCCTTAAAACTTTTACTGTCGCTGCCTTGAATCGTCTTGCTGTAATGTCATTTCTGCCGTGATGGACTGTACCCTCAAGCTGTTCAGTGAGATAAGACCCTCTTCCATGCAATTCCTTCCTATCAGATATTTGTCACAGTGATTAGAAAAGCAGCTGACACCAAAGACTGATACTGAGGAGTGAGGTGGTTGATGCCACTGTGAAAATTCTGGCCGTGTTGTTAGTAGGCTTTGTGAGCTGGCTTACAGGAGGAATACGGAGGAATTGGAGCTATAGGCTGGGGACACCCTGGAATACTAGAAGTAGTACTTAAAGGGCCATTCTAGTGGGAGTTCATAAGGCCAAAATGCCAATAGTCATGCAAACAATGAAGACTATGCTTATGGGGTTCCAGAGGAAAATAAGTACTTTATCAGGTATCTAGCTGGAGTTAATTTGGGTTATATCCTGACAAAGAATTAAGCCATATCCGTCCATGTCTAGACAACTTGAGGGAGTTTGAATTCAAACAAAAGTTAGGTATTCAATTGTTTAGCAGAGGGAATTTCAAAACAGCTTAATGTACAGGATGTGGTATAGTTACTGTTCTCTGCTCTTTGATTTGGAGAGGAAAGAGAGAGAGGGGGGAGGGAGAGAGAGCAAGAACACAATGTAAAACATGCAGGTTGACAAGGTGATGGACATATATGTGGATAAAATTGCAGACTGGGAGAAAAAAATTTAGTTGAGACTAAACTATAATTGATAAAGAAATTAGTATCATTAAGAAGACACAAACACTTGGGATTAGGGCAATAGGACAAGTATCTTGAGGGCAAGACACCACCCATCAAAAGATCCCGAGTGTAACAATCCAGCCCCATTTGAAAAAGCTTTTATTTGGAAAATGATTTTGAGCTGAGAGACCATTCATGACATTCTGTTGTAGCCGGACCACCTAGGGAACTTTTATTCCTAAATTCAGCCAGGTGTGCATTTGGAGGATGATTCAACTGCTGCTCTAGAGTGGCAGAGTACATCTGAAACTGGCCGGAGAACTCGGTATTATTGCCTGTGTAGCCTTTGTTATGCAGGCCTGCAGGATGGGAAAGTACGGAAGTCAGGGAAGTGTGTGCCAAGGTTCCAGAGAGCCACGCAGGCCAGCCAGACTGCAGCAGTGTCCAATTCTCTGCACAGGGCTCATGAGGTGTGTGAGTTATGAGGTTTTACTAGAGACTCCAGGATATTAGAAGTTTCACAAACGTAGAATGTTTGCCGGGGAGAGCTATGAGTACCAAGTGGAGCCAGTTCAATATAGAGAGCACAGTTACTGCACACAACACGGGCAGAAGGGCAGAGCCACTCAGACACATCGGAGTCCGGATAACGCCGTCATCATAAGCTCAAAATGGCAGCCATGGAGCTTTAGTTTTGGTGTTTGCTCTGATGGGTTCTGGCTTTCTTCTGTTCTTTACTTGCTATACCTCCATCCCTTCCTGTTGTGATAGGAATAGTTCATCTTTGTGCCCTTATATTAGAGGCATGTAATTGATTTCTACTTTTAAAAGTGCTTATAATGAAGAGAGCCTTGAGTATTAGAAAGGATTCTGGATTTTAGAGTTTTGAAGAAGAACATAGATTTCTGGTCTGTGCCTTGGAGGTTTGCATTGTGTAGTTCTGAGGGGGAGGCTTAGGGTTTACACTGTAAATTCTAGGTGTCATTGATGTTGCTGGTCCACATATCCTCTGTCATAACCTAAAGGGTTCCACACTACCTTTAATATGATTTTCTTTTGTCTATTTTTGCCATTCGAAGCCATCAATGTACACTTTGGTGTCAATATTATAATATATACAGGCCAGTTAAAAATCATGTAAAGTTGTGAGAGTATGGATTTTATGGGAGCAAATTACATTTTACTTTTTTTGGAAAGAAGATGCTTTCAAATGTTATTTAATGATCTGGTGCTTGTAGTCCATTGATGCTATAAGGAACTTGAATTATTCCTATGAATGTTGTACCTTTTAATTTGAATGCCTGACAAATATGGAGTAACTAAATTGAATGAGGTTGAAATTCCCATACTATGCCATTTTTCTTTCCTTTGCAATGTCAAGAGCTCTGTCCACATCAGAAACTATTCAATATCATAGCAGAGAACCTAACAGGCCATGCTGACTTGTACTTTAGTCTCAATTCATCAGTTTAGTACCAATGTTGTTTGGTTTTGTACCTCCTTACTTATGTCAGTTTCAAGTCTAGTGATCTTACCAGTAGAGTGATGAATTCGTATATGGGGCACGAAAATTCACAAGACAGAGAAGCTGTCTTGTTGTAGTAAATTATTTTTTTCTTGTGGATACAGGAGTAGATTCTTGATTACTGAGCTGCCCTACCCCTTAGTTCAATAGTTTACAAGACGAGTGAATCATAGTTCTGGCATCACGAGATGGAAGAGATTTCTAACTCTATCAAACTGTAGATAGCTGGGGGATGCGTTTCTGTAGAAAAACTGGAGTGGAGTGTGGAGCTAGGCTGACTGTCTTCTCTTCTCCTCATGACCTTAACTAGTTCAAGTCTTTATTCTTCATACTTTGTAATCTGCCTAGTTTGCAATCCTAATATTAGTTTCTATTTAAATCTATATTTTATTTCTGTACAGATTAATATTTTAACATGATCATATCTTAACATGATATAATCAGTGGCAGCCAACATTCCTAGTCTGCTATTTATTATCTTTAGATGGTCTTGTAGGATTAGAAAAAAAAATTGTTTAAGCTCCTGCAAGTTGTATTTTCTATATGTACAGTAGAGAAGCCTGCCTGATTTATTTATGCTATTATTTACTTAGTTGTATCTACTGTACATATATTTGAAATTATTCTGTTCTAATCATATAATTCCAAGGTCATTCATTCTTTGTGTTCTCCCAAGCCAGGCTCTCCTGACTCTGAGACTACCAGACATGTTAATCATCCTTACAAATGACTAGAGCTGGCAGAATAGTCTTACCTTTTGAATTCTGATTATATGAAGAGATGTAATAAGACATGGACTTAGAAATGATAGAAAATACATCATGGAAACATCCATTTGGAAATGTGGGTATGTTGGGTGTAATTATTATTCAGGGTAAAATTAACAACAGTTAACTCTTGCTTCGTAAAGACATTATTTGGGCAACAATGGAAACAGTTTAACATTATTAAATATCTGCATTAACATCTTTAGTTATGAGATATGTTCTTTTTCACTGGAAGACATCTATCAAATCTAGGAGTTTTCATTTCAAAACCATTGTTTTAACTTTGGTTCTTGTCAGCTGGCTAGAATGCTATGGAATAAATGATTATTTTGGATCAAGACTACTCAAATAGTTTCTTATATATTTATACATTTTATAACATTGTTATATAAAATTTTAAAGTACTTTTACTTTTAACCAAGAACAAAACAAAACTAACTTTACTATATCAAATAATCTGTATAAAAAGACCTTTCTTGCTTGTCCAAGATACAGTAATCTCTTACATATCTATACCATCTATAGCTATATCTAATATATAATCTAATATATATATGTATATATATACATACACACATACACACACACATATATGTGTGTGTGTATGTGTGTATGTATAGGATATATATTTAAATATAAGCTTTGGCACTTGAATATATGACTTCAAGCAAAATGCAGTGTTTTTGAGTGTTAGTTTCTTCAACCATAAAGTGGGACATATTTAATTATAATATTACTTATTTTCTAGAATTATGATTATTAAGTTAGTAAACACAGGTAAAATTCTTAAAGAAACTGATTGGTTAGTATACTGGCTGGTTTTGTGTGTTAACTTGACACAAGCTGGAGTTATCACAGAGAAAGGAGCCTCCCTTGAGGAAATGCCTCCATGAGATCCAGCTGTAAGGCATTTTCTCAATTACTGATCAAGGGTGGGAGGGTCCATTGTGGGTGGTGCCGTCCCTGGGCTGGTAGTCCTGGGTTCTATAAGAAAGCAAGCTGAGCAAGCCAGAGAAAGCAATCCAGCAAACAGCATTCCTCCACGGCCTCTGCATCAGCTCCTGCCTCCAGGTTCCTGCCCTGTACAAGTTTCTGTTCTGACTTCCTTTGGTGATGAAGAGCAATGTGGAAGTATAAGCTGAATAAACCCTTTCCTCCCCAACTGGCTTCTTGCTAATGATGTTTTGTGCAGGAACACAAACCCTGACTAAGACAGTTAGTGTCTGTTAAAAGTCTTTATGGAGAAAGCTATAAAATATTTTTAATTCCATGTTTGTAGGTTTATATCTTTCAAAACCTAATTTAATGACGATTCTTAAATATTTCACTCTCCTTTATGGACCATTGATTAAAAGTAAGGGAGGAAAATGGCTAATAGTACAAGGGGGATGTGGACCTGTTTAGAGGTAGTTCTTTGGAGTGATTCCAATCTTTGCTGTCGTCAGTCCAGTCCATTTTGCAAAACATCAAACACAAATCACCAACAGCAGCTCAATCGAGAAGACATTGCAAGGCTCTGCTGATCAGCAGGAGCCTGCTGAAGTGACAAGAAGCAGCTGGAACACCATTAGAAGTTCCTTGGTGTGCTTCTGTCTACAAAGTCACAAGAGAAAATAAGCAAAGAAAGCAAGGTGAACCAATACAACAGCGTTGTCAGCAAAGACCAACATCAGCGAAGCCCAAGAAAGACAAGCAAGGTGAACAAATGCGTCTGACACAGTGTCGTTCACTGTCTGTTGGGTTATACTTATGACAACGAGTCTTGCGAAGTTGCCTAGGCAACATTAGTCATTTTAAACTACACTAATTTACTCAGTGTGGTATTGGCCTGAGACAAAGTGAAAGGTTAATGAAGCAGAAAAGAGAGTTTGAGAAGAAATGACAACAAAAGCAGCAACTTTTATTATGTGACATTATAAACCAACAGGTGAGTGGTACCAACCACTGGGCACATCTGGCTGTCT
This sequence comes from Mastomys natalensis, assembly GCA_021653895.1. Taxonomy (NCBI): domain Eukaryota; kingdom Metazoa; phylum Chordata; class Mammalia; order Rodentia; family Muridae; genus Mastomys; species Mastomys natalensis. Next base: position 627,069 of record JAJTUV010000349.1, read on the forward strand.
ATACTTTAAAAGAGAAATTCTACTCAAAATAAAGGTGAGCATGTGTCTTTAAGAAGTACTGAAAGCACCCGGCTCAAAGTTTGAATAGTTGGGGGGTGGGAGGGGCGGGCAGAAAGGTCTGGAGAAGGAAGAGCAATGTGGAGTCTGTAGACTGTGGTTGCTGCTCGACTCATGAATTTAATTTTTTTCAATCCTGAAACAATTGTGAATAGTGGCGGAAGAAGTGCTGCCTTCCAAGCTCTACACACATGTATTATTTACAGGTATTGCCTACAGGTATTACCTAGTGTATGCAGACGCATGTTCACGAGCACCCGTGCTGCGGTACTGTGTCCATCTTCCATCCGGAGGTCAGAAGACAACATGAGACTCTCGTTCCTCTGCTCCAACACATGAGCTCTGGGATTGAACTCAAATCATCAGGCTTGTAAGCAAGTGTCCTTACCAATAGAACTATGTCACTGGCCCACAGCTATTATGGGGTTTTTGTTTTGTTTTGTTTTGTTTAAAAAAATATTTCTTGAAAGTAGGATTAGTATGTGCTTTTAATCCCAGCATTTGGGAGGCAAAGGGAGAACTCACAGAACTCTATGAACTGGAAATTAGACTGGTCTACATAGCACATTCTAGGGCAGGCAAGGCTAAGTACTGAGACTCTGTTTCAAAAATACTCATGAAAATGACATGTATAGATAGTTAAAAAATAAAATTATGACTTCATCATTGAAAACATTTTTTTTTTTCTCATTTGGAGGACTAAAGTTCTATGGTCTTTTACACAAAAATATCTAAAGTACCATGCTCACAGCATATCACAGACAGCTGGAGCATGCTGGGTCTGAGTGGGATCCAGACTTAGACAATGAGATAATCAGAGCAGGGGATTTGGATAGCAGCCAAGATGGAAGCCTGGCTGAAGTCACTTCTGCCTTAGGATTTCATTGTTTGTCTTGCATAATGAAGTCCCTGAAGTAGGCTGAGCACTGGCCCCCTAAGCATCCCACTCTTAATCCTTGAAATTTGTAAATGGGATTTCACTTGCGCGAATTCAGTCCTTGCAGATATAATCAGGCAACACCAAGATTATATACTAGATTGGTGTGACCCCTAAATGTGATATGAATGTCGTGTAACTTGTGTCCATTTAAGAAGGCAGAAATTTGGTTAGAAAACATCCAAATATGTGGAATTTAACCTAAACATCACACTCTAAACAATACAGTTGGAAACATCAGGGTGTGTGTCTTAAGGATGGTTGAGAAATGCATCACACTAAAAGAGAGAAAAAACAGCATGTGTCAAGATTTGTGATATGAAGCTAGCATATGATGGAACAAACTTATACCACCAGAAAGACAGAAAAGTCTCAAATTAATAATCCAAATTATTTCCAGTTTAAAAGCCTCAAAAAAAATGTAAAGAGAAGGATGAAAATTATGGTGATAAATGAAGAGATTTGTAAACCAGAAACGAAAAGGCAATGAAGCAAATCAATGAATCAGAAAGCTGTGTCTTTGAGATGATCAATAAGAACCATAACCCTCTAGGAAAGCCATCGGAGCTGCCCAAGTTCCCCGGCAGGGCTGAAACTGAAGGTGTCACCGGAGACCATTTCAAACGATTCTATACACACACATCTGATTGCTCAGATCAAATGCATCAATTCCTCTAAATCCACAAACTAACCACAGCTCACTCTGTAGGAAATAAATAACTTCAAATCCCCATGACTAGTAAATAAATCAAAATTTATAGCTTTAATACTTCTCAAGAAGAATTCTCCAGGCTCAGGGAGTTTCGTTAAAGAATTCTCCTAGCTTTTCATAATAATACATCTACAATAAAAAGACTAGGGGACATTTCTCATCCATTCTAGGGAGGCATGGCTATTCTGATACAAGAGAAGACAAAGACAGCAGAGAAAAATTAAACTATGGATCTGTATTGATCTCATTGATACAAATGTGAAGAAATCCTTAAACAAAATAAGTAAACGTATGAAGTAGAATTCCTAAAGATATGAGTTGCATTCTACAACCAAACAGTGTTTATTTCAATGTGCTATAGTAATTAGAAGCCCATTGATAAAAATGATGATGATGTGTGTGTATATATATAAAGAATTTTGCAAAAAATAATTCCAAAGTAAAACATATAGCTATTGAGTTGTTTGCATTTATTTACTTTCTTCCTTTAAACATGAAATATGCTCAATTGTGTAGAGACTTCTTCATGCCCTCAGAAGAATAATCTACAGTGTTGATTCTATTCTTATTGGCTGTATAATTTCATCTTTGTTAACTTGTAACAATTTTGTGTATTGTTTTTCATGAAAAGAAATATAAGTACATATTTTAAAAACAATACCCCAACTCAGTGTATTGCTTTATCTATTTACAACTTTATTTATTGCTTTATTTATAATACAACTACTTTAGATTTAATAGTCAGTTATTCACATCTTGATACATTTACAAAAATAACTATGGTTGAGTCCCTGACTACAGAATGTGAGGTGATCAAGACTGACCATTCCAAAGAGCCCTTTAATCATCTTTGACTCTTCCTTTGAAACATGAAAATGAAAGAATATTAAGTATATTTTATCCAATGTGAAATTAATAGGTCTCTAGGAAATTATTTTGCTATCTTCTAGAGTCTTACTGAGATCAAAAAACAACATCATGGCTGCCTTAGAACAAGTATCAGATTTATACATTTAATTCTATTTGTTTGTTTGTTTTTTGAGGGTCTTACAATGTAGCCACGTCTGGTCTAGAACATTCTATGAAGATCAGGCTGATTTTAAGTTTATAGTGGCCCTTCTTCCTCTACCTCTCTCAAGTGATTGAACAGGCAATTTTATTTTATTTTTTTAATATAGTCAGACTTCTAGAAGTTTTCACATACTTTAGAGCAGATAAAAATATATAATATACAATTTTCTATTACCAACTCTCAGTGGAAGGAAATACAACCAAGAATAGAATCTCAACAATGAAACAATAAAAACTTAAACTTCTAAAGTTACATTCAGTTGATGAAAAATAATTGATTAGAATTTGGCACAGTTCTGTTACAATAGACTGCAATAATTTATCACTGTGTTTAGCATGTCTTTCTGTCTATGAAACATTGGTAGTCACACTCTTAAGCCCACTAAGATTTTTATTTTTATGGCACTTTAGTGGTGGGCTCATGTGTAACATGAGACATAGATTGATTTCCATTTACATGAATACATCTGCTTAGGTGAAGCTCATTAGTTAGCCCTCAGCCAATTATAAATTATTAAGCTAATTTTATTTGAAGTAGAAATGTGAAATATCTAAGCAGCCAATATTTGTTAACTAATGAGAAGTCTTTATATATTTCTTTGCTGTCTTAAAGAAAGGTAAATAGATGAATTATTTCTGATCTATCAGGGAACAAATTGAATCCAATCGCCCTAAACTTTAGACCAATTTAAAGTAATTTAGTGATGGTTCGCATATGAAATAATGATTTAACAATCTTTCTTTGAATTTTTTTTTATTGATTTACTTTACATCCCAATGGATCTCAGCTTTCCCTTCTTTCTTTCCTCCCAGTCTCTTTCTCTCCACTTCCCTCCCCCTATTTACCCCTTCTCTTCTCAGAAAAAGAGGAGGCCTCCCATGGTTATCAACCAGCCTTGGCATATCGAGTTGCAGTAAGACTAGGTGCATCTTCTACTGACCCTAGTTAGACAAGGCAACCCAGTTAGGGGAAAGGGATCCAAAGGCAGGCAATGTAGTCAGAAACAGCCTGTGCTCCTGCTTTATGAATCTCACATGAAGACCCAGCTGCACAACTGTTAAATATGTTCAGAGGGCCTGGGTACTCTCTGGTTGGCAGTTCAGTCTCTACGAACCCCAATGGGCTCATGTTAGTTGATTTTGTAGATTTTCTTGTGGTGTACTTGACCCCTTTGGCTCCTGCAATCCTTCATCTCCCTCTTCCATGGGATTCCCCACACTCTGCTAATGTTTGGCTGTGGGTCTCCGCATCTGTTTCCATCAGTTGCTGGGTGAAGCGCCTCTGATGACAGTTATGTAGGTTTCTGTCTGCAGGTTTATCAGAATATCATGAATAGTGTCAGGGGTGGGCTCCCTTTTATGGCATGGGTCCCAAGCTGGGCCAGTCATTGGTTTGCCCTTCCTTCAAAATTTTTGCCTATCTTTTGCATCCGTGAATCTTGTAGGCAGGATAATTTGTAGGTCTGAGGTTTTGTGTCTGGGTTGGTATCCCAAACCCTCCATTGGAGGTCTTGCCTGGTTATAGGAAATGGCCTGTTCAGTCTTCATATCTCCCATTGCTAGGAATCTTAACTAAGGTCAACCACATAGATTTCTGGCTGTTCTCATTGTCCTAAGTTTATCCCACAGATGTCGTTCCCAATCCAGTTGTCTCTTCCAGTACTCTCTCCCTATGTCCTCCTCCCACCTCATTCTTCCTGTTCCTATCCAAACCTAAGTTTTCTTGCTCTATCAAAAGTCTAATGTCTAATCTATTTCTCACTCTCACTGAGATTCACAAGTTCTTTCTTTGGCTCTTCTTGTTACTTAGCTTCTTTGTGTCTGTGGTTTATAGTATGGTTATTCTGAAACTTTATGACTAATATCCTCTTATAAGTGAGAACATATCATATGTGTTTCTGCATCTGGTTTAACTCATTCAGGATGATATTTTCTAGTTCCATTCATTTGCCGGCAAATTTTATGATGTCATTGTCTCTAATGGCTGAGTCGTATTCCATTGCATAAATGTATCACATTTTCTGTATCCATTCTGCAGTTAAGGTATATCTAGGTTGTTTCCAGTTTCTGGCTATTACAAATAAAGCTGTTATGAACATAGGTGAGCAAGTGTCCTTGTGGTAGAGCTTCTTTTGGGTATATGCTCAGAAGAGGTATACCTGAGTTTTGAGGTATATCTATTCCCAATTTTCTGAGAAACCACCAAATTGATTTCAAATCAATTGATTAGTTGTACAAGATTGCACTCCCACCAGCAATGGAGAAAATTTCTCCCTTGCTCCACATTGTTGCCAACATGAGCCATTGTTAGAGTTTTTGATCTTAGCCTTTCTGATGAGTGTAAGATGGACTCTTAGAGTTGTTTTAATTTGCATTTCCCTGATGACTAAGGATGTTGAACATTTCTTTAAGTACTTCTTCACTATTAGAGAATCCTCTGTTGGGAATTCTCTGTTTAGATCTGTACTCCATTTTTAAATTGAGTTATTTGGTTTGATAGTGTCTCGCTTCTTGAGTTCTTTATATATTTTGGATATCAGCTTTCTGTCAGATGTGGAGTTGGTGAAAATTTTTTTTCTATTCTGTGGGCTGCCATTTTTCCTTTTGACTGTGTCCTTTGCCTTACAGAAGTTTTTCAGTTTCATGAGGTCCCATTTATTAATTGTTGATCTTAGTGCCTGAACAGTTGATAGAGTTTTGTATGTTGAATCATCACTGCATCCCTGGGATGAAGCACACTTGATCACAGTGGATGATGCTTTTGATGTGTTTGATCCAGTCTGGGATTATTTTATGGATTATTTTTTGCATCAGTGTTCATAATAGAGATTGGAATTCTCTTTCTTTCTTGAGTCTTTGTGTGGTTTAGGTATCAGGTTGACTGTGGCCTCATAAAATAAATTTGGTAGTGTTTCTTCTGTTTCTATTTTGTGGAATAATTTGAGGCAGATTTGTCAGCTGGAAAATGGAGTCCAGGAGGTACAGTATAGCTTGACACTATTGGGTGTGCTTTAAGAGGACTTGAAAGGCAAGGGCTTGGGGTGGGGTCTTACTTGCCTGTTCCTGGTGCTGACAGGCCACCAAGAAATCAGGCAGAGTTGTGGGCTGGAAAATAGAGCACAGTGGACATGGTTGATTTAACATTTCTTCATTGTATCTATTTTTGGCATGATAGTATTTGTGCAAATGTGTATTGCATAAGCACAAGTGTGTCATGGTGAATGTGTAGAGATCAGAGAATAACGAGTTATTCTGTTCTTCTGTCTCATTGTCTGTGTCCTTGGGATTGAATTCAGGTCATCAGGCTTTTCAGTCAGCATCTTTACCCTTTGTCTCAGACCATAACTTTTGATTTATATTCATATTTATTTATGCTTTCAGATCCAGCTCTATTCATTCCTGGGTATTGTGTTTCTAGGTATGAAAATAAGTAGTTTTCATGTATCACTGAATTATTAGACTCATGTGCACATCTGTTATTCTGATATTCAGAGTAATTTTATATAAAATGATATTATCAGAATCCTGTAAAGTGATCAAATTGACAAATAATTCAGGCCAATGAGACAAAAATGTAACAGGAACAAACTGGAGAAATTCTAAGTCTTTGATGCTGTCCAGTGTTAGTGAAGAGATGGAGAATATAGAACACTACACATACATATTAACCAGAGTGTACATTGGTTTGAATAATTTGGACAGTAAGAGAATTGTGAACCTGAAGAAGTTCAATCCCATGTCACATTTGCCTTCCTCTTTCCTAGGAAAGTCAGGGTATTTGCATACAAAAAATTTAAGGGAAATAATATACCTACTAGTCAATAGACACAAGCCATGGTTTATCCCATTACTATGAAAGGTTTACTATGTCCTTTTATATACGACTAAACATTGTTTTTAGTATACATAACCCCGAGTTTTAAAAGACTTTATATATGTGGCAAAGGCACAATAACATTCTTGGAAAGAACAAAGCAGTTTTAGGAGTTTTAGGAGAGTTGTTAACTCTGCAGAGGGCAGACGCGTTCAGGTTACATGAAAACCTGAGCACTCCATGGTTTAAAAGGCTTTTGAATAGTTTTATGCCTTAAATAATAGTGAATCAGAAAATAATAAGGTAATAATAGGCGTAAAGAAGAAGTAGGTTGGGAAGGAAGATAAAGAAAAGTGGGGCAGGTTAGTTACGGCATAGTGCAGACAGGCTAGTTTAGAAGCATTGTTTGTAGAGGGTCCCCTTAGCTTTAGTTTGCTTTCTCTCATGGCAAGAATGACATTGTTCCTTGTGATACAGGGAGAACCTCTTTCAATGAGATTTTCATTTCTCTGGTTATCACATGGAATTGGCAGGGTGATCTTCTTGCACCTTCTGCTCATCCAGAACGCTCAATTCGAAGTCATCAGCTCACACAGCAGGGCTTCACTTCTTCAAGAGGTACCTTCTGCATGGGATCACCTGTGAGAGCTGCCGGACCATACTGATTATACACCCATTCCCGCTGCTTCTCTCCTCTCCCCCCTCAATCTCTCCCTCCCTTCCTTTCTTTCACTTATTGATATTTTTGAGTTTCACACCATGCACCTCAGTCCTACTCATCTCCCCATCCCTTTGTATCTTCCCTTCACTCTTGTAGCATCCTACCCCCAGGCAAAACAAACAAAAGAATTTCACTGTGGAAGCTGTAGTGTGTCCCACAGCATACCCTTTTGTCTATACATTTTTACTTGCAAATGTTCATTGCTATGACTTGTAGGTCTGGCTCAAGGCCCCTGGTTTCTGCTACATTATCAATACTGGATCTTCACTGGGACTCATCTCAGAGATATCTTGTTGTTACCCTGTGTCATGGAGATCCTGAAACTTTGTATCTGCAGGACTGGCCTAGTAGATCATAGATGGGATATATGTTGGGTTGGGCCAACTCAAAGCTCTGGATCCGAGCCTGGGTGGTAGCTCAATTGGTCAGCCCACCAGCTCCCCCACTCCCATACCGCCATGGTGAGCTCTCCAGCACTGCACTTAACTGCTCACTTAATGCCCCAGCTGGCATGGGGTGGGCCAGCTCTCCAGCTCTCATTACCCTAGCTAGGGCCAGCTCTCTGGCCTGCCACAGATGACAAAGGGTGAGGAAGGGAAAGGCCATCTCGCCATCATCCATGCCACCACAAGGCAGCTGAGGGGTGGAGCCAGCTATCCTGAGTGCTGCAGCCAGTGAGGGGGGCCAGGGCCAGCTCTTCACAGCCCTTGGACATCAACATAGTCCCAGGCAGCAGCCCAGACCAGGGACATCCACATGGCCTTTGGTGGTAATATGAGGCACAGACAAAGACATAGGCCGCTGCTGAATGACCATGGACCCAGACATGGGGCTCAGCAACAGCATGGGTGGGGACATTACCATGGCCTCAGGTGGCAGGGCAGGCTACTCACTCACTCAGCTATTCTCTCCATCCTCACATCTCCAGATTCACCTCTCCTCACAACGCTCAGGCTCTTCCGTATCTCTTTCTCTTCCATCTCTCCACCACATACATTGTAGTGTCTTCTGCCCACCTACCTGCCTGCTCACACTGACTGACGGAGGGAGAGCCTTTTCCCTTTTCTTTTTAGTTATGTTTTCCTCAGCTTATTGTAAAAAGTTGCAAAAGCTGACAGCCAGCACACGTTCTTTCCCTGAATGGCTTGTTAACATTTTGTCGTGTCTCATGATTGTTCTCAGTCTCTGTGTGCATTTATTTGTGTATCAGATACATTTCATAAACTACTAAGCCACTAAGGTGGCTGGAATTGTAGCCACTCACCTCTAAGGAGATCAGCATGCATCTACAAAGTGAGACCTCTGTCTTTCATACCCAGATTGCATCAGTGTGCCCAACACCGTTACCATTGGTTCATAACATAAGCATATAATCTATATTGAAATGTCTCACACTATCCCATAAAAAGTCACAACTATTTAAGAATGTCATGATCAACCAAAGCCATTCAAAACTTTTCAAAACTCTTTTTTAATCGTTTAAATCTCCCTTATATGTAACAGAACTTTGCTTTCTTGCCCTTGACACTCGAGGATTGTAAGCTGTCTTATCGAGCATTCCATTGCTCAGCTGTGTGCTCCCTGCTGCATCATGTTGTGAGCCATCCATCCATGTCATCTGTAGTATACAACTTTGTGACCAAGAGACGTGTCTCCCGGAAGAAGCCCTTCCTCTTGCCACACACAAACACACACACACACACACACAGAGAGACACACACAGACACACACACACCCCACACACACAAAGGTTATTTGTGAGATGCTCCTTGGATAGAATTAGTCTCCTCCTCAACAGCTCTTCATTACATGGCCCCAGCATCTACTAATTATAACTTAAGGAGCTTCAAAGTGATTTTTCCAGCTCAATTACAACTGTATATTTTTTCATTAGTATTATTTTGTGAACAAAGACCCTGTGGTGGTTTGAGTAGAATGGCCCCCATAGACTGATGTGTTAAGAGAGCTTGGCCCATAGGGAGTGGCACTTTTAGGAGGTGTGGCTTTGTTGAAGTAGGTGTGGCTTTGTGGGAGAAACTGTTACTGGAGGTGAGCTTTGAGGTCTCCTATGCTCAAGTGAAGCCCAGTATGGCAATTCTGTCTTTCTCCTGTGTGCTGATCCAGATGTAGAACTCTCAGCTACATCTCCAGCACCCTGTGTGACGGCATGCCATCCTGATTCCCACCATAATGATAATGGAGCAAACCTCTGAAACTGTGAGCCAGCCTCAATTAAGTGTTTCCCTTTATAAGAGTTCCCACAGTCATGGTGTCTCTTCACAGCAATAGAACATTAACTAAAACAGATCCCAATAGTCCCCTCCTTTTCTATTTAGTTTTTGCCCAAATGTGTGTGGGCATGTATATGTGATAAGAAAAACAAGTTGTCTTTATGTCTAAGGCTCTAGAAGACAGTTAATGAAACCCCTAATGACTGTTAGTTCTTCTCACACCTGCCTTTGTGTGCCCTCACACTGAAGACAGTAAACAATAGTAAAATAAAGCATGTATGTATGAGTGCATGCATGTATGATAATGATAACCATTTACCTTGATTAAATTATCTTTTTACTTGATGTCTCAGGATAAGGGATCTATTGTTTATTTTTTGAGGCAAAAATACATCATGCATTTTGATGAACACATGTAGCAAACAAAACCTGGCAGCAAAAACAAAACAAAACCTCCAAACAACAATAACAACAACAACAACACCTCAACAAAAGAGAACAACAAACCACAGTTGTACTTGTTTCATGATCTCTTCTCTCAGCCCTGCCACTCCCCTGACCACACCAGGAGGGTCAGTCAGTGTACTTAGACTCATCTGACCCCCGACTTGTCAGCCTGAAAAGAATGCTTTATTTTTACTATTGTTTACTGTTTTCAGTGTGAGTGCACACAGAGGCAAGTGTGGGAATAACTAACAGTCATTAGGGTTTCATTACCTAATTGTCTTCTAGAGTTTGCTTTTCTTATCACATTGCCCACCAGGGCATGTGTCCCCCCCACCCCCTCACCGGTTACAAGGAAGCATTCACTTCATTTCAACCTGAATGCTGTTATCAGATTTGTTAAGTCACTATAATGCCTTATAAGTGATTTTTGGACATTGCTATATTGAGAATCTGTCCCCTTATAACATAGGAGGCTACAGTAATTCTCTAAAGTGTGCTAGAGAGCAGCAAAAAGTGAATTCATTGCCCTTTGCATTGAGTCAGCAGAGCTGTGACTGTGGAGCCATCAAGACTTAGAGGGCAGAGAAGCAACCAGCTGCTGCTTGGAACTTGGAGGGAACTGGAACTCGGAGGAAACTGTGGGTTCCCACTGCCGGGTGGGATACTGAGTCCCAATCTGACATCCTTTAATTATGGTCATCCTTCAGCAGTACGGCGGTCATATTACCTGTTGACCAAATTGCTTTCTTGTGGGAGCAGAGAACAGTGATAGGATTACAGTGTAAGCAACAGGAAAAATAATAATAATAATAAAAAAGACAGGCATTTTCCCCCAATCAATGATCAAGAAACAAAGTGTACAGTCTTTAACTAATAAGAATACATAGAGAGGGTAAGCAACTCAGCCTTCTTGAGTCAGGTCTGAGTAGCAGCCTCATTACGGTTTCACAGTCTAAGATGGTTGCTCTGGATGCAGACCTCGTATCTGCACTCAGCCAGCACAAACTCTCCTTGAAGCTTGGATGTATCATTTGTGCTTATGTTCACAAGACATAATTTAACCATATTGCAAAAATGTAGCTGTAGAGGGGACTGAGATGTAAATTTCAGCGTGAGGAACTGTGTTCCTAGTTAATAATTAGTGGTTTTATTATCACAGTAGGGAAATAGGAACATGGGGTACAATTAACAAACTTGGCCATGATTTTGAAACAGTTTGTCCTAGGAGACTTGCTTATCAGCATTGACAATATTTACCAGTATCAGCAATTAACAGTGAGTATAAGTTTGTTTGTTTGTTTAACAGTTGACAAAATTCTCCTTACAAACTCAATATATTTTCTAGATTGGCACAATGAGTTTGTTAGTGACATTAATTTAAGACACAAGAAGGTGAGTTATCTTTCTTAGTTGGTATAAGAAGAGGACACAAATCTGTATGCTGATCCAAGTGCCCTGGCACACACAGATACCACAATCTTCACAGGTATTTCCTCATATTTCAGTCAGTGAGAGAGAACTTGGCAGAAAATTTTGCATATTGACAAGTCTATCCTTTAGAACACTGATCTGGGGGTGGTCCCTAGCGCAAACTATGCGAAACTGTTTGGAGGGTTGTCATGGGGGAGGGTGTCTCTAGCTTTATTTTGTCTACCTTCTTTCATTAATTTGGGGATTTTTTATGCATAATGTGTGTGGTGTGTTTATTCGTGTTTGCACATTTGTGGCACATGCTTATATGTGTGTGTGTGTATGTATGTATGTATGTATGTACCTATGTGTGTGTGTATGTATGTGTGGAGTCCAGAAGTTACTTTAGATGTCTTTCCTCAATCACTTTCCTCTTCCCTTACTGAGGCAGGGTCTCTCACTGAACCCAGAGCTCTTTGTGTTGTCTAAGCTAGCTTGCCAGCTTGCTTGAGGGATCCCCTTGTCTCTAATCCCTAGACATTGGGATTACAAGTTGTCTGCCATGTTTTCCTGGGCCCAGTGCTAGCTATTTAGTTGGGTTCTGGGCATCTGGACTCCAGTCCTCATACATGTATGGCAAGTTCTTTACCACTGAGTCATTTCCTCAGGTCCCAACATGGAGCTTCTATCTTCTGCCCTCACACCTCACATTCTAGCCAATAGGAAGAGCAGGAAGAGGGATGTAGTCTTCTCTCTGTGGCTTCATCTAGGAAATGCATAGGGATCATTTTAAACAGAACTGTCTTTTGCGGTTATAGTTTATTTGCTGTTATTTTTCATGAATATAAACAGCAGCATAATTATTCTATTACCTATCTATTTTTCTTTCCATCTATCTATCTATCTATGTATCTATCTATCTATCTATCTATCTATCTATCTATCTATCTATCTATCCATCATCCATCCATCCACCTATCTATCAATCATCTATTTATGCCTTTAAATCTCTTTTTAATTCAGTTACTTGTTGAAGGCAAGAGACTGAAATTGTTACTCAGACAAAACTATTGTGCTGGCTAGTTTTATGTCAGCTTGACATAGCTAGAGTTATCCGAAAGAAAGGACCCTGAGTTGAAAAAATGTACCTCTATAAGATCTGGCTGTAGAATATTTTCTTAATGAGTGATTGATGTGAGGGCACCAACCCACTGTGTGGCCAGTGCTACCTCTGGGCTGGTGGTCCTGGGTTCTATGAGAAAGCAGGTTGAGCAAGCCAGTAAGCAGCACTCCTCTATAGCCTCTGGATCAGCTCCTGAATCCAGGATTCTGCCCTGTTTGAGTTCCTGTCCTGACTTCCTTCAGTGATGGACTATGATGTAGATGCATAAGCCAAATAAATCCTTTCCTCAACTTGCTTTTGGTCACGGTGTTTCATCACAGCAGTCTTAACTAAGACAACTATTAACAGCAAATATAAACTTTCCCACTATTATAAATATGCAATAAATTTCCCTTAATGGGATGGGGGGGTATTAGTAGTCATACTTCCCCCAAATAGCCAACTATGACTTCCTATTTATTAAATAAGCCTTTTTTTGTATTGATTTGTATGTTTTTTTCATTGTGTAAGAACAGAAATCCTAAACAACGAATATTTCCAATCTATCCTTTTGATTTCCAATGCACAAAGTGCTTTTATAGAAGTCCCTTGCAGTACCGTTGTTACGATCTCCAGATAAATGAGAACAATTTTCTCTTCTTCTTAAAAATGAATTTAGAAAGTGCTTCTCTATGTGGATGGCCTGCAGGCACTCTACACTCCAAGCATCCAAGAGAAACCATTAGCCATTATCCTACCACAGCTGCACCACGCCCTCAGCTACAAACCTCAGCACCACTTCTAACGTCCCCTGCGCACAGCTGTTCCAGGATGTTTGCTAACCCAGGTTGCTAGATTCACTTTTCTTTCCTGGTTGCCACTGCTTCTACTCTCAGGGTTGTGCCATGGCTGTGACACCCTTGTGGAGTTCTTGCCTCCAGCTCCCCCCACCCTGTCCTGTCCACAGGTATCAGTTACCTGTTAACTATAGATCTAGACACACTCCTCCTGCTCCTCTTACTAATTCAGTGGCCACCCATCATCTTCAGAACAGAACCGAAACTCACTCATCACATTCATGGCTGAACCCAAGATGGGTCTCCTAGCTTTCTTCTCTTAACTTCCTTCATCCCTTCCCTAGCTCAAAAAAAAAAAAAAAAAAAAAAAAAAAACAATTTTAAAAACCCATGTTCATGTTCACTAATTCCAAATCATTTCAATGTTACTAATTGTCCCATAAATCCATTTCTACATGTTCAGAGACAGATCCAATATTCTTTACTCCAGAAGGCTTTTCTTACTCATTCAATTTTAACTGCCTTGTGTATCATTCTATTACTGGATATGTACCACTCAGTCTCCTTTTAAATTACTTAACATACAGGATATCTGTTGGTATGATATATTCTAAAGGTAGTAAAGCAGCTATTTGTCTTTCTACACACACAGACTGTCACCACATAGCAGATTTTTAAAAATTCTAGATGATTACTTAAGCAGTCATCTTGTCAGTATTCAACTGTAAGGTGATCTTACGCCTGCGGAATGGACATGACCTGACCTTCACAATTACTGCTGATTGCTATGAAGTGTTGTCCACGTTTGCAGAGAGGGCAGGAAGAGCCTCATAAGAGAGATTGAAATGCTATCTTCTTTCTGAGGTTTCATGGTGTGTCTTGTCTGATGGATTGAGATTGTCATGAAGTCATTGGCCTCTGTCACAAAACACATATAGGACCAAAAGAGGTGGAGTTCATCACAGAGGAAGGCAGATATGGTGCATGGCGTGGACTCTTTATTATCCTTCCTATTTATGAGGGTCACTTGTTTATGACAGAGCTTAAGTATGGGCTGGACACTTCTTGGGCATGGTGTCTTGGCATTGTTGGCTTGTGAGTGACCCTTAAAAGAGATGATGTCTTTGGAAAATCGTGTTTCTTGTCCTTCATGTCATGCCAATTTTTTTTTTTTTTTTATAAAGAGCCATGCTGGGATTCTCAGTATGGTGACTCAGTAGCTAAAAGCAGGATCCACTTTCAGTAGCCAGCAGGAGCAAAGAAGGCAGGAAAAATTATAAAATGGAGTTACAGTGCCCCGAGTGTGTACTCATCTGTCTTGACTATTGCTAGGATCACTTGCACAAATGGTCTTTCTGAAACAAACTCAGCTCAGCTCCTGAGATTCCTCCTGGGGACTGAACTTAGATGGCCCTGGGATAGTGACATTGGGTTATTAAAAATATGATGATGTTTGTCCTCGAGCTTGGTTTGAAGGTTTCCCAGTATACCCCAAATTTTGCTTTCCTAGTGACACTATAAACATGAACATCTGCATTGTGAGTGTTTCGGAGAATGATCCGTGTGTTTCCCCAGTGCTGAGAACACTGATTTGAACTGAATTGCTTGTACTGCATGTTTATTATAATGTTTATAACTACAATCATGATGTGACATTTTAAGGTTTTGTGTTAATGCATTTTACATCTGCAAAGTTGCTCACAGAGGGGGTTACAATATAACAGAAGCAATGTATCTCACTCTTTGGGATCTTACATCACGGTTATGGCTATGTATTGTCATCAGTTTGAAAGTAACATCTTTAAACAATGCCATGACATTTACTTAATAGATCATTTGTTTATACAGGTTATCCCTGGATAAAATGTCTCCATAAAATCAACCCCGAATTCTCTGTTTCACAGGTTTTCCAAATGTTCGTAGCCTGGCCTCCGGATACAGACCCATCTCTGCCATTTAAAATGCCGTTTTTTCTTGTTTAGAGACACGGTTTCTAAGTGTACCCTATTATCAGAGCATGTTTACGCTGACCGCTGTGATTTAGTACAGAAATGTGCTCTTTGGGATGTGTGCTGGCTCAGCGTTTTCCTCCCAGCCCTTCAAAGAGCCCTTTGTGTCAGTTCTACACAGTTCCTATTGTTAGCTCTCTTTCTCTATTATCTGTTCACATGAAAGGGGGTCCAGTGGATTGTTGGTGTCTTGTCTTTCATGCCCTATATGAAGCCATCTTCTGTAAATCCAATGGGGATCGTATGCAACATACAGAGATTTTACTGAATTTTATGATGATTTTTATAAGGGCAAAAACTTCAAATATATTTGATGATGTTGAGAGGTTAACATTTGTGTGTTTGCCTGATCTATTAAGTACATATTTGTATGTATGCGTGTAAGTATGGGTGTATACCCAGCATCTACTCGCTATGTAATGGTATGCTACTAAATGTCTTGACAGTAGAAAAGAACCCTCTAGTGTTTAAAGTTTTCTACTTTCTACAGCATTAAATTTTCCCACCATGGGTCATTTCAAGCTACAGTGTAATGTTATTCAACACACAGATACAATTAAGGTAAATAATTACAAGAACATAAAATATAATAATCAAATAATAATAATAAAATATAATAATGCATTAAGTATTTGTAACCTTTTCTAAAATTTTATCTTTTAACTTTTAAAACCTAAAACATAATTGCATTATTTTCCCCTTTCCTTCCTCTAATTCCACCTATGTATGCACACCTCTTTGTGCCTTCCCCAAATAATGTTTTTTTCCTTTAGTTATTTCATTTACATAATACACATACATACGTATATACATACATACATACAAATAAATAAATAAATATAGATGCCCAAATATATAAATACCACCTGCTTTGTCTGTCTAGTGTTCGTTGTATGCATATAATTTCAGGGCTGACTACTTGATGTTGCATAACCAATTAGGAGATTCATCCCTGGGGTAGACTTCTTCAACTCTCAGCATTCTTAGTTCCCTGTAGTTCTTTGTCAATGGGTGGAGCCCGTGAGATTTCTCCCTGCCATGTTAGCATGCCTATTGGTGTTGTGCTTGTTCAGGTCTTGCTTAGCCAGCCACATTTTTGCTATGTCATGGGTAAAGCTTTCCTTCCATTTCTAGGAGACCCAGTGTCACAATACTGTTAAAATTTGAGCCTCCACTTCTCTCCCTGTTGCTTGTGTCTGTTGGTTGGTTGTGGTTACCACCAGGGATTTGTGATCTGTGTGTTGTGTGTGTCTGTGCCTGCCTACATGCTGTCTGATATCTGATGTCCTTATGCATCTCTGTGTCTGTCCCTAATAGAGGGCTTTGCTCTGTATTTATTCAACAGCACAGAAAACATGACAGGGGGAAAGGTTGAGGAATTCATTACAGAAATTGCTAACAGAATTTTTCCAAGGGAAGAAGCTTTATTGAGTCCAACTGACCCAGAGTTAGCAAATGTGACTGAAAACAGATAGTACTTTTAGCATTGATGTTAGAAATTTGTTTTATAAAGTTGCTTCCAACCATGTTGGCTACCTTCAGCAAATGATTACCATAACACACATATACACATATATGTTTGTCTGGGTCAGTGGCTTGAAAGAGTACATAATTGGAGGATAAAGCTATGCATTATTTTAGGCTGTCAAAGCTGATTGTTTGGAAAATCTGAGACAAGAAAGTTTGGTTGTTACATTGCTTTTTCTCTCTCTTTTTAATTGGGTATTTTATTTATTTACATTTCAGATACTATCCCCTTTCCCCATTTTCCCCCCAAACTCCCTATTCCATCCCCCCTCCTCCTGCTTCTATGAGTGTGTCCCCTGACCCACCCACCCACTCTTATCTCCCTGCCCTCACAAAAGGTAGGTTAAACTTAAACTGGCTGAGTACACTAGGGTAACAAGTTAAATTCTTATTCTTCAATGATCTAAAGGTATACCATTAACTTGATTGCGAGGTTGAATATGAGTTAAGTCTTTTGGAAATCAAGAAATGTTTTCATAAATTTGTGTCATTGCATTCAGAAAGCAAGAGATAGAATTTCACTTGCTTTGTTGTAGAAAGATTAGAAAGAACTGTTCCCTATCTCCACTATAAAAACCAGAGAGAGAGGAAAAAAATGCTTTTATTTCCTGTAAAGTTGAACTATTCAAGGTTGAAATGGTAGAATATGGTAAATTAAAATAACATTCATAACATAAATATATTATTTAAAATAGTATTATTGTGGACTCATTTCTCTCCTTCCATCTTTACGTGTGTTGGTGGAGATCAAACTCATGTCTCTAGGTTTGCCTAACAAATACATTTACCCTCTGAGCCATCGCACCAGTTTCCAAATTAAAGATTTTATTACAAACTTACAATCATTATTATGCAATATTATCATAGTAGGATGATGAGTTTCCCAGAAAGTATCTACTCTGTAAAAGCATGGTGGAAATCAGGTGCTTGGTGAGAACTTGGTTTTATCTGAAAATATTTGTAAAATATATGTTGTTCAGTGACATCTTTAGTGAGATGCATTCTGTCTAGAGAGGGAACCAATGTGAAACTCAATACCAAAGCTGAGGGGGAATAAAAACTGAGATCATACGTGGACATAGGAGGTAACTGAAAACAATACCCCTCTGGTGGTTTGAAGCAACTTATAGGCTCATGTGTTTAAAAGCTTGGTCCCCAATTAGTGGAAAGATTTGAGAAGGATTAGGAGGTGTGGCCTTGTTGGAGGAGGTATTTCACTGAAGGTAGGCTTTGAGGTTTCAAAAGCCTATGGCAGTCCCAGTCTCTCTCTCTCTCTCTCTCTCTCTTCTCTCTCTCTCTCTCTCTCTCTCTCTGCTCTGCTCGTGGGTCAGATGCTGCTTCAGGTCATATCTGCCTGCCTGGTACCATGCTTCTTACCATAATGATCACAGACTAACTCTCTTAAGCAAGCCTATTTAAATGCTTTCTTTAATAAGTTGACTTGGTCATGGTGTCACTACACAGCAATAGAACAGTAACTAAGACAAGATTTATTATGAAGTTCTGTTGGACAGAGTACAGATTCATTTGGTAAAAATATGAATTTAGGCAGCACAGCTGGTTGCTTCAGAGTTCTGTAGGCCAGTTCTTAAAGTTTTGCTACAAACTCTACCATTTATTATCTGTGTGAATTTGGGCTGGTTATATAACATCTCTGTACTTAGTTTTCTTGGCTGTAAAACAAGTACTTTAGCACAGATGGTTCCTTACTTACAATAGTTGAGCTTAGGATTTTTTGACTTTATGGTGGTGCAAAACTGACAGGTGATCAGTAAGACTTATCCTTTGAGTTTTGGATGACTTTGATCCTTTTCTGAGCTGGAGTTATGCACTATGATATGACTTTGTCATTCCCAGCAATGTTGGTGACACTGAAGGCCAGAACCCAGTCAGCCAAATAATCACGTGGAAAAAAAAATCCCCTATATTCTGCTAAACTATTACGTTTGGTAGGTTATGTACTATGTTAGTTTGTTTTCCATTACTGTAACAAAATGCCAGAGGCTGGGTAATTTGTAAAGAAAAAAAAACATTAGTGTACTATTCTAGAGGTTAAAGAGCATGGCACTGTCTTTGCCTGGCTCCAGAGAGGGCCTCAACTTGAGGTGGATTTATCACATCAATTTCTATCAAAAGGCCACGTGATTCTGATATGCATATAACATTATTCTGAAGATTAAATCCATTTATATAAAATACTTGGAATAATTGTTGGATTATACCATAAGCTCTAATGTTACTATCATTTTAAGCAGTCTAATTACCTAGAAATATAATTCATTAGAATATAGAATATATAAGTAATATATACACCCAATGTTTGAATGAATCCCATGAGGACCATCTTTTTTTTTCTTCTCTTTTTCTTTACTCTTCTCTTAAACAATACATCCCAACCACAGGCTCTTACAATCTTTCTGCCTCCTCTTCCAGGGGATGCCCTGAGCTCTGAGTTGAGGGATTTGATGGGGACCTCTCATTTAGACTCTCCATGTAATGTCTGGCTGAGGGTCTCTGGATCTGTTCCTGTCTCCTACCTGAGGAAACCTCTTTGATGATGATTGGATAAGGTACTGATCTATAAATATTACAGAATATAATAATATCATTAGGAGTCATTTTATTGACATATTTTTTGACCAGTAGTGTTTGATTTTACCCTAGATCTCTAGACCATCTGGCCTCCGATTCTTAGTTATCCAAGCAGTGTAGGGTATGGATTCTTTCTCATGGAATGGTCCTTAAGTCACACAAACATTGGTTGGCTACTTTCACAAGTTCTATGCCACCATTGGCCTAGCATATTTTGTAGACAGGATATATTGTAGGTCAAAGGCTTTATGCCTGGATTGGTGTCCATGTTTTTCTTTTGGTACGTGCACCAAGCAGACTAGAACATACAGGTGAAGGCCCTAGTAGGCACCAGTCGACTTCTCCATGCTCAATATGTTGTGTGAGCCCCACTGTCAGCTTGTGGAAACCAACCTGTTGTCTTAGCAACAGCCTGGGTTCTCTGGAGATTTCCATGAAACCTCCTTGGCCAACAACTCAACTGAATATAACCAAGTTCTGTCAGTGAAGCCTCACCTGGCAACAAGATTGGCCAGTTGAGACTCTGGATCCCTCATTACTAGGAGTCCTCGTTAGGATCACATTCATAGATTAGACATTTACATTGCACTAGGTTTCTACACTGCCCCCAAATGTCCTCCAATTTCAGCTGTCTTTCTCCTACACTCTACTCTTTCTCTTCACTCCATGTCCCCTACCATCTGATTCCCCACCCAACCCCAGTTTACCCATAAAATCTATTCCATTTTCCCCTCCCAAGAAGTCAAAGGAAGAAGTGGTATAGGGATTTTATGAGAAAGCATTTAATTTGCTTACTCAGGACACTAAGATGCTGAGTTCAGTCAAAGATGATGAGGTCTACAAAAGTGCCATACCAGCGGAAGACATGCCCTCAGCAGACAGTCAAAAGGTGTTAGGTCACCTTTGGTGCTCTGGCCACTCAGCAAATGCAGAACCCCTGGTATCTGCCCTACAGGAAATATAGCCACGGAGACACTGATCAGGGCAGAGAACAGAAACAGCCCAACAGGGGTTTCACAGTGATTACAGCAGGCAGGTAGTTAGTTACAGGGAAATCTGGGAGAGGGGCTTTAGGAGTTAGTCCTACTGCTATGTAAAGCAGAGTAGACGAGGAACAAATAGATTTGTGAGCAAACAAGGACACACACACACACACACACACACACACACATTTTCCTTCATGCTATTCTGCTTCTGGTCTATTTAGACTATGCAGACCTACATTCTTTCCCGCATGGCATGTTTTGAGCATGGCTGAGATACAAGCCCCGTGGAAGCAAGTGGAAGAAATTTGAAAATCAATTTGCATCTCTATGGATCTTGGCCCATACTAAATATTCAGGCAGCATCTTCTGTCATCCTTTTGGGAAATACATGTTTAGACGGCTCCCCAACTGGGTCAGATTGTTGCCTCTGTTCTCTAAGTTCTGTTGTCCTTTGGGAGACAGACCAAGGTAACATTTAGACTCAGAGCTTAATTTAGAGTAAGGTGATCAGCACCGAGACTCTCCTGGACAGCTCCCACCTCTGGCTCCTCTTGAGGGCTCTGTCACTCAATCCACCACATCTATCTTCTGTTACTACTTTGTGCTATTACTTATCCTGTCCAATGCTTTCATTGCCCTTAAACACCAGCATTGTGTCTTAAGTTTGGCTTGAAGCCATATCATATGAGCTTATATGAAAATCCATTACCATGTTGTTGCTCAACAAGGTGTTCTCCAGCATGTTTCACTTTCAGGGTTATTCAGGGCTCACAAGTCATTTCTGGATATTTTGAGAAAAAAAAATATTAAGGAAATAGAAACTTTGGGTTACATTTGCTTTCTAGAGAATTGCTAGGCCAACAGATGGGCACCATTTGCTTTCAAGGTCTGGCATGAGAATTTATCTTATAGCAGGGAAACTAAGAACTGCCTGGCCTGGCATAAGTTCATGATTCAAAGTAACCTGACAATGCTATGGCTTCCAGGGAGCTGAAGTCTACGCAGGAGTGGAACATCACTGGGCTAAACTAAGAGGGGAAGACATGATTGACATGCTTCTTTAGGGGAGCATTACATTTGAACCGAGGAGGTTTTCACAACGTACTTGTGCTAGGGAACTGAGATGTTTCAGGAGAACGTATCTAAATAATGACATGCAAATATTAAATTACCTCTGGAAAGGGGGATTTTGTTTTACTGATACAAGTTTGGGCCATGCTGGAACAATGGTAGAAAGAGCAAGAACCACCATTAGTCTTTCTCTGTCTCTCCTACAAACACTTCCAAAATTCAGTGTTTCCTTCCCCCATAGTATAAAATAATATTTGGATTATATAGAGTATAACTTATAGCCCATTTGGCGCATAAACTCTAGTGCTATGGATCAGTAAAATGATGGGGAAAATCATATACCATACAAAAAGGGAACACGTAATTTGTACAGAGAGACTTTAATATAAAGATTGTTATGAAGTTGTTAACTAGGTAATAGAAAGGTTCTAGAGAGAGTTCTAAGTTATCTTAGGTTTATTAATTACAGAAAGCATCTAGGTCTGACAGAAAGAGGGAAGAGGCTGGACTTACTAAAACTTCATGTTTTGGAAGTTTCACCTGGAGGTCTGCACTTCTGAGGAAGGGGTCTGCTTAGGTGGTCCTAGAATCTGTTTAGAGGAGAGCACCTGTTGTAGACTGGATACTTGCCCCTTGCCCCTGGTTCCTATGTTAAAAGCTGATATCTAATATGTATGTAATTGGACATCTGGTCTTTGAGATTTATCCTTTAGGGACTCTTGGCCCAGAGTCTTTGTAAAATAGACTAGAGCAAGCTCCCTCACTCCTTCCCATGTGTGATAAGATTACTGTCCATGAGCCAGATGTGTTTTCTAACTAGACATTAAATCCACTAGAGTCTTGATCTTGGAGGTCTCAGTTTTCAGACATTTTCTGTTGCTTAGGCCATGTCATCTGCGTTAATTCATTACAGTATGCAGAGGGGAGTCAGGCCTGATGAGGGACCACTGACCTGGCTGATACTGAGGTCCCTGAAGCAGGCTACTTTTTCAAGGACTAAAAAAAAAAAACTCTGTCAGGTAGATTCAAGCTGTAGCTACAAGAATGTACTGCTGCTCCATGGTGAGTAAGAGGCATTATCGCTTACTAACTGGGGCATCAGTACTGTAATATGCAGAACAAGCTTAGAGGAAGGCCTCAGTTTCTCAGGACAGCATCTCTTCCCACATCTGGAGAGATAAAACTCCTTGAACTATGACCTATCTCTGCTCTCAAAAAAGATGGAATAAGATCAGCTTTACAGGACAATGTGGTGAATAGTTCATCCCACAATTCTGTTGGTCTTACATGGCTATTGAGAGAGGTGTCAATCCCACAGGCAGTAAACCTGAACATCCTGTACCTTATTAATTAGTTACTGTTTTGTTGTTCAATTATTTCAGATTTTTTTGTTTTTATTTTATTTTTTATTGGATATTTACATTTCAGATGCCATCCCCTTTCCCCATTTCCTCTCCCTAGAAACCCCCTATCCAATCCCCCTCCTCCTTTTATACTATTTTAATTACATGCAACTATTAAGGTCAGTTATAGCTTGAGGAACTAGCAATATAATAGATGCAAATAATCAAGGAACAAGCAAGACAATAAACAAAATTCTGTGAACACTCCTGTGATTACTGTTTCTAAGGGCTTTATCAGGATGACCAAAACATCTGAGTCAACTTCCCTGTCCCAGCCCAAAGTCATTTTCATGTCTGAAGCCTATTTCTTTGTTCTAGCCTAAGATGTAGATTCCTACCTGAAATTACTTCTTTGTTCTAGCCTAATGTCAGATTCCTGCCTGAAGCCCACTTCCTTGTCCTTGGCCCATGTCAGATTCTTGCCAAGCAGCCCCAAAAGCTCTCTGCTTCTCCCCCTTTTTTATTTCATGAACAATACTGAGCCTGTCTTAGGTCATTCTAACAAGAATGCCTTCCTTACCCATAATGGAATATGCATTATCCAAAGCAATGTACTTATGTCTTAGGTTGGTAAGGCTCTGTTGAGAATCTTACCTGTCTTTGGCTTGCCAGCCTGTTAATTTAATACCTCTATCTGGGGATACATTTTCAGGTTAAAGACATGTACTTTGGCTGCCAACATGTTGATGTTGTTAAGGACAAGCATTAACACGATGGGCAGGAATAAAAATATTCCCAGGACAAAAAGGGCTAGCATGATCAAGCTATATATGCCATTCTTGAAGCTTGACCAAAATAGAAATACTGACCTCAGACCATGGGTAATTTTATCAGCAGTATCTGCCACATCAACACTCAGCAGAGCCGCATTCTTTAAATTCACAATCTCATTATGCAAAGTTAAAACATCCAGAGAGGTGTTAGAATTATGTCAAATTCACTGCAAGTATCTTTAAACTTTTTCTTAATTATAATGACTACCACTGTAAATTTTAGAACTAACAGGAATCCAATGGTATTTGGCATGACACTCGAAATGGCTCTTTATTCTTAAAATCTGAACCTCCTTCCAATAATTTGAATTGGTTAAAGAGCATCAATATGTTGCTTCAAATACCTATCTACATCCTTGTGGGATACAAAACGTGGGCGGGTGCCCGGGGCCCCAAAGTCTCCTGCGTGGCGGCTGAGGAGGTCCGTGACTCGCGGGATTCGGGCCTGCGTCCGTCTGATGAGGCAGCGGAGGCGGAGTGGGCCGAATCGGAGGCCTGGGTCCAGAGCACTTCCCGCCTGGGACGCTGTAGTTTCCACATGGTCAAGGCGGTTGCAGAGTAGAAGTAGGCCCACGCAGACACGTGGAATTGTGTTTCCATGAAGTAATTTTATTGACAAGAATGGTGAATCTGGTGCGTTCCCCCCCAAAAGCCAGGAGGGGTTTCCTTATATTGGGGAGTATCAAGGGGAGGAGTTAGGGAGGGGAAAACTTAATTACCTACGTCCCCAGCCTCATTAATATGCAAATCTCAAGGCAGAGGGCTCTTAGGCACGCCCCTTACCCGTGTCTTAGGTGACTTCAGGGTATAGGTGAAATGGAGAGGGCGGGTCTGGGGGCGTGGCCACACCTGCAATCTCAGGGTTTCCAGGCCAATGGCAGCCCTTCCATGACCCAACACATCCTCTTATATATTCAACACATTAGTAACATTTTTTGCTAAATGATTAACAAAAGTAGCTATCTTAACTGCTTGTGTCAAAGCAATTGCAGAAGCAGAGATGCTAGCAATTAATGTAATTAAAGCTGTTATACCAGCAAGAATCAAGCCTACTACCCTCTTGCTTCTGTTTAAAGCACTTCTTCCAGTACTTCCAAGCTTTTTCAGAATACCAAAGTTCTGTGATACTCAGGGCAATAAAACAAAAACTGGTTGATAGACCTCCATAACATAACAATTAAAGAGCTTTAACACATGTACCTACACTTGTTTGAAATCCAGATCCTGTCTCAACTTTATCACTTGCTAACATAACATCATACAGAAGTACAGATAACTTCTAAATATGCCTCTGAAAATGTCTAGAACCAGACTTCCAAATGAAGACTGTTCTTTCCAATATTGGATTGATTTCTAGACTAGTACATGGTTGAGTCTGAATAACTGGTCATATTTAAGAAAATACAATAGTCATTATAACTTCTCTTTTTGATTCTCTGTTCCACAAGGTCTAAAAACTTGAGGCAATGTAGGTTGTCCCATCAGGGGTATAGGTAAGCAATGGTAGGTTGGAAACATATGTCCAATACAGCTTCCCAATCACCATTGTCAGGATATTCAGCAAGCTCACAGGTCAGCATCATTCTTTGTCCTGGCATCATCATGTCTTTCCTGTCAGTCTGGCAGCCACCATGCTCCTTCAGCATCCTGCAGAAAAAACACAAACATGCCTTCTTCCCCATATTTAATACCTGATCAGGATCATGCCTTATGCCAGTAAGTAGATCCTTCCCTTTCACCTATTCGTAAGTACTTAGTTGTAGAGTGCCATAGACACTCAGCAGAAAGTTCCTTGGCATCCAAATTTTTTTTAAAAATTTAAAATAAAAAGAACATTTTTTTTTAAAATTGTGGTGTACGGAGATTTACCTCCTTCTTTTTTATTTTATGAAGATATTGTTTTAAAGTTCCATGGGCCCCTTCCACAGTCCCTTGTCCTTGATAATTATGGGTAATATTAAATTGCTGCCAAAAAGTCTCAAATGCTCGACTGCGACAGCCAGTTCTATTTATATGGTTTTTTTTTGTTTATTTTTATTGGATACTTTATCTACATTTCAGATGTTATCACCTTTCTCCATTCCCCTCCCCCAGAAACCCTTTATCTCATCCTTCCTCCCCCTATTTCTATGAGGGTGTTCCCCTTCCATTCATTCACTGCCGCCTCCCCACCCTCTTATTCCCCCTCACTGGGGCATCCAGCCTTCACAGGACCAAGGATCTCCTCTCTCACTGATGCCTGACAAAGCCATCCTCCACTACACATACAGCTGGAGCCATGGGTCTCTCCATGTGTGTTCCCAGACTAGCTGTTTAGACCCAGGAAGCTCTGGTTAGTTGGTATTGTTGCTCTCCCCATGGGGCTTCAAACCCCTTCAACTCCTTCAGTCTTCTCTCTAACTCCTACATTGGGGACCCTGTGATCTGTTCAATGGTTAGCTGGAGCATCTGTCTTTGTATATATCAGGCTGTAGCCTCTCAGGAGACAGCTATATCAGGCTCCTGTCAGCATGCACTTCCGGACATCCACAACAGTGTTTGCATTTGGTGATTGCACCTGGGATGGATCCCCAGGTGGGGCAGTCTCTGCACAGTTTCTCCTCCAGTCTCTGCTCCACACATTGTCTCTGTATTGGCTCTTGTGAGTATTTTGTTACTCCTTCTAAGATGGACCAAAGTGCCCATGCTTTGATCTTTCTTCTTGGGCTTCATGTGCTATTATTTCAGATTTAAAAGAAAAGTCTCATCAATCCTTATGTAACTTTAAAGGTGATTGATAGATAAATGTATTATCAATAGTATTGTCAAATATATTATCAAATAATTGTATTTTAGTAATAATATAATAAAATTATTAATATTTTTCCTTAGAAATGCTTCCTCTAAGTTAATCTACCCCCAATTTTTAAGCCAGTTAAACCCACTTAATTATTTGTTTTTAATTTCAAAGAATACGGATACTGTCAAATTCAGTATATCTGTATATATCTGTATAATTGAGGAAATCATTTAAACTTTATTTCACTGAATCTTCCTTCTATTTGACAAAATGAGTTAGAATTTCATCATTTTTGAATAATCTTTGTAGATTCTGATATCTCACAAATGTATTCTAAATATTTGCTTTTGTTTAATAACCAGCCTGTGTGTATTTGCTTTGCAATGACTATGTAAAGAGTACTTTGCAAGAATCTGGAGAAGAATAAATAGATTGTGATTGGGTAGACACAACTGGTTGCTGAGAGTTGTTGACAGGAAAGAACCTCTGCTCTTTACTGTCCAACAGAGCCTGGATGTTTCTCTTATGTATGTAGTGTTTTGATTTTTTTTTTTTTTGATAGCTGTCCTCCAAATCCTTTATGCCAAATTCCTGGTTGAAACCATTGGAGGTGAAGTGTAGCAGAAGGAAGTTTGGTTACTGTGTGTATCTTTTGAAAAGGATGCTAGGACCATGCTCTTTCTTCTTTTTCTCTCTGCTTTTGTTTTCCAGGTGCCACAGGTGAATAGGGCTCCTCCGCCATGTGCTCCTCCTCTGTAGCACTGTGCCACCAAAGGCCCAAGGCAACAAGCCCGTACAGCTCAGTGGCTAAGAGCAATGGCTGCTCTTACAAGGGACCCTGGTTCAACTCCCAGCACTCATATGGTGGTTCACAACTATCTGTAATTCCAGTTCTGGGGATATGACACCCTGTCTGGACCCCATTGGGCACTGCATGCATACAGTGCTCTTATATATACATACAGGCAAAAGAAACACATAAAAATAATAAAGAATATGAAATTTGGAGCTATGGAAGGTATCTGAAAACCCAGCTCTAGATTGGTATGGTAGTTTCAAGCTGCAATTTCAGCACCCAAGAAAGGCAGTTTTGAAACCACCCTAAACTACATTGTTAGATAATTACTCATCAGAGCTATGGGATGGGGAAGCAGTTTAGTGATTGAACACTTGCTGAGCATGTGCAAGGTGGTGAAATGTCATTGCCAACACTGATAAATAAACAACCAAACAGATAGACAAACAGAGCAGCTCCAGAAGTCACACAGCTGCAAGAGAAGTGGAGACAAACTCACCCACTGAGTCCATTGTCATGAAAGAGCCTACCTAATCTACCTTTTTTTAAAACTGAGAAGACAACATTATTATTGCTTAACCTACTTTTTTGGGGGGTTATTTAATGCTACCTAATTCTATTATTGTCAATGCTGTGACAAAATACTGGGAAAAATGACTTAAGAAAATTAGAGTTTATTTTGGCACATACATTGAGGGTACAGTCCATCATGACAAGGAGGTCATGACAGTGGGAGCATGAGGCAGCTGGTCCCATTGTGTCTCTATCCAGAAGCAGAGAGATGTTCAGCTCTTTCTCACCTTCCCATTCAGTCTAGGAATCAGCTTATGGAGTGGTACCAGTCATAGATAGGAATCGTCTTCCCATCTCAGTTAACGTAATCTAGAAAGGTCCACTGATATGGCCAGGGATTTGTCTTCTAGGTGATTCTAGATTCTGTAAAGTTGGTAACTATTGCTTTTTGCTTATCAAGATTTTAAAATAACAGTGCTTCCAGGGATTATTAGTATATATTTATCTTCTGTAGCTCTCAGTTCCACTTGTGCATATTCAATTAGATAGGATTTGAAAACATTGCACCCATATTGGATATGCACAGATTTCTTGTTGCTACTGCTGCCTAAATAACACACACACACACACACACACACACACACACACGACCTTTTTTACATAGATTTTACATTGCATTCATTACTGTATCGGAAGAATGGCAAGATGTATGAGATGCAGAAAATGATGCACCATTTCCTATGAGAGTTGAATGCCAGCAAAGTGTAGCGTTGTGTTCCTTGGAATCAATCCTCTATGGGCAGAGAGGGATGGCTGTGGAAAATCCCAAGTATTGCTTGAACATAGTCACAGTATTAGAAAGACATATGACCATGCATATTGAGTTTCTTTAAAAAACATTTATTAATTTCAACACAAGCAGTCCACTTGTAAGCACTGATCCCAAATAAATAATCCTTAATGTAGAAAACTCATTCTGTGTAAAGTGGTTTGTTGCAGACTTGTTTATAAATAATGAATAGGTTGAAGCCAGTTAATTATTGAACACTTGGAAAAAGTTTGAATATATTTTTGTACATGCATACAATAGATGCAAATCAGAAAAAGTAGGCAACATAAATTATGGATGTGTAATTTTACATTTACATGAAATGCTGTTTTAACATTAGCAGAATCCAGATAATAATAGTAAATGCTACATATTATTCTAGCTTTACTATGTAAGAAGCCTCTAAAGTGGAATCATATAAGCAAGAGTTTTGCAATGGCTTTCTTTGAACATAAATATTATTTTCTTCTCTTAATTTTTCATATTTTATAACTTTTTTCCCTTTTTATCAGGGGAGAAATCAGCAATTCCAGAGAGAGCTTGTTAGACAATGTCTTAATGTCTTGATAAGATTACTTACCTTCAAGTTCTTTAAAGACTTAACTACTTTTATTTTTATTTAAAAATGTCAAGCTACAGCATAGGAAGGTTTTTTCCTTTTTAGTCTAAGTTTCAAATATACAATGGAAGACAAAAGAACTCTGCAATACACACACACACACACACACACATATACATATATATATTATATATATATATGTATGTGTGTGTGTATATATATATATATATACACACACACACACACACACACACACACACATACATCTCCATTTTTTCTTTCCCCAATTGCCAGCAGGCAATGCATTTGTAACAGGCAATTTTCTGTTCTCGGGAAAACTAGATACATCACATTAGAAATGGATTTCTGTCCAGTGTCTCAGAACAGTCCTTCTGTTCAGATGACAGTTGTGTTGGCACAATGGTTTCTTACATATGTCTTCCTTTTGGCATTTTTCTTACTTTTTGTAAAATGTGCAGTCCTGCCTAATAGTAGGTGTAGATGGAATGAATTACTCTCTGTAGGGTAGTAGGTGAGGAACTAGGGAGAGAATAACATGGGAAAAAAATCAACATCAAGTACACATGCTCACCTCGTGCATTCTGCAGGTTGCTTGGTTGCTGTCTTAGTTACTTTTAGGATGTAGTGACAGAGCACTGTGACCAAGGGAACTTAGCCTTGCATTTGGGGCTTATAGCTCCAGAAGGTTGGAGTCCGTGACCATTGTGGTAGGGAGTCTGTCAGCAGGAAGATAGGCATGAGGCTCGAACCAGTAACTGAGAGCTGATTCACAACCAAGCAGCAGAGAGCAACGATGGAATGGTGTGAGCTTTTTGAAACTTCAAATCCTGCCTCCAGCAACCCACCTTCTACAAGGCTGTAACTCCTAATCCTTCCCAAATAGTCCTGCTCACTGGGGACCAAACACTCAGATATAAAAGCCTATAGAGCTCATTCTTATTCAAACCACCACTTTCCACTCCCTGGCCTCCATAGCCTGTGACCATATCACAATGCAAGATGTACATACTCTAACCTCAAAAGTCTCTATAATCCTTCACAGTCTCAACACAGTTTTAAAGTCCAAAGTCTTCTCAGAGACAAAAGACAATCTCTTAATTGTAACCCTGTGAAAAGTCAAAAAGCAAACTACATACTTATACAATGGCACAGAATGTATTTCCATTTTAAGAGAGAAATAGGGGCATAGTAAGGAAATACTGGACCAAAGCAAAACTGGAAGCCAGCAGGGCAAACACCAAACCTTGTATTTTTTGCCTGATGTTGTAGTGCTTAGATGGCGCTGTCCTTCCAAATTTGCTGTCTGCAATTCACGTTTCCCCCTTGGGTTGTTCCACTCCCCTATTCAGCTCTCCCTGGCAGACATCCCATGCCTCTGGCACCTGCAACATTCTGGGGTCTCCAAGGGAATCCAGGCTTCACTTTCATAGCTTCACACAACGAGGTCTCAGGTTTTGCTTCCAGATTTCTGCCTTGGTTTCCCTCAGTAAAGGAGTATAATCTGGACATGCAAGCTAAATAAACTTTCTTCCTCCAAGCTGCTTTTGGTCATGATTTTATCCCAACAATAGAAATTTAATTAGGATACTATGGCAGTGGTGTGCACAGGGATCGTAGTAATGCATAATATTCACTATAATTGTAGCCAGGCTTTCAGTGTGTTATTGTTCAAGGAGTCACATGTTGATAATCCCTATTGTGATATCATAACTGGGTGGAAACTCAGTGAGAGTGTTTAGAAGTGAAACTTTTTGGGTGTTGATCAGAATTTATAAGACCATCAGGGTGTAGCTCCCATGACTGGGTACTAGAGACTTCATAAGAAGAGAGGCCACAAGATATTCATCCACATGTCCTTCCTGGCTCTTATCATGTGATACCCTACATGACCTTGGGGCAATGATGACAAAACAATGTCATTGTTACATTTGTAGGCTTGACAAACCTGACAACTCTCTCTTTTCTTTATAAGTTCAGTAGCCTCAATTGTTCCATTGTAGGAGCAAAACTGGACTAATACATATCTGCAAAATATTCTCCATATACTAGTCATGTAGTGTTATTCATTTATTCTTCATAATGCTATCTTTACTTGTAGGACACATCACCTGAGACATATACACAAAGTGATTTACCCACAATCACACATCTAAATGGTGGTGGGATCTGAACCCAGGCTGACATCAGAGTTCGTGTTCAACCACTCCATGTTCATGCCAACAGAACATATGAACTTACGGAGTTGCTTAGAATTGTTTTGTCATGTCTAAAACTCCCTTTAAAGCAGTGGTTCTTAACTTTCCTAACACTGTAACCCTTTAATACAGTTCCTTATGTTGTGGTGACCCCACTAATAAAATTATTTTTGTTGCTACCTCATAACTGTAATTTTGCTACTGTTATGAATTGTAATGTGAAGATCTGATATGCAGATGGACTTAAGTGACCCTGTGAAATGGTCATTTGACCACCAAAGGGATCTGAGAACCACAGGTTGAGAACGACTGTTTTAAATTGTACTTTAAAACATCTTGTTTGGCGGCATGTACATCTGATAATCTTGACTGCCTGTCTGTGAATCACGCTCCAGGTCTCCCTATTCATTTTCTCCCTTGCTGGTGACCATAAGACTGCCAAAGAAGGAACTTACTTTCAAGTCTCCATAGATTTAAGAATCACACTTCTGTCCAGAGATGGGAAGATTCCTTATAGGAAGGCTAGCTCATTTCTGATGATAAGACTAAGACAAGGAATGAAACTTTCTCAACTTTTCTATTTGTCCCTTTTCCACACTGTAAACATCTTCATGTAGACATAATCTGCAGATATCTTGTAACCGTGCAGAAAAGGCTAAGTCAAATTAGGACCAACAAGTTTCATGTTGACGGAAACATTAAATGTCTCAACCTTCCTCCTTAATAACCATGTTTCTATTAGTTGTAGCCAAATGCAGCCCACTTAACATAAAGTTGAACAATATTACTGAAAATATCCAAAATGCAATAAATTGTAATTTTGCCTTCTAAGATAGATACGAAAAAAAATTGCTATAATCTGATATCCTACATACAAGGGTCTAAAAACAAACAAACAAGCAAATATTTTATACAGAAACCAGAAGGAGTTCTCTTGGACAGCATGATTAAGGGAAATTGCCATAATGAAAATTTATTTTCATGTAGAAAATCTCTCTAATAATCAAAAGCCTGGCTACAATCCTCATCCCCATTTACACTAAACTGCTCAATGTGGCATTTTACTTCATCCTATCTAGTGCTGACA
The DNA here is from genome assembly GCA_021653895.1 of Mastomys natalensis. NCBI lineage: Eukaryota > Metazoa > Chordata > Mammalia > Rodentia > Muridae > Mastomys > Mastomys natalensis. The sequence goes on from JAJTUV010000349.1 coordinate 659,508, forward strand.
CATCCCTCAAATCAGCATTTGGCTATGCACATTAGTTTCCTTGGCATGCTGTAATGAATTTCCACAAGTTGAGTCACTTATCACGGCACACATTTATTCCTTCATAGATTTTTAGCTAGATTTCCAAAGTCAAAGTACTGTCAAGGCCGTACTCTCTTTGAAGTCACCGGTACAGACTTTGTTCTGTGCCTTTCTGATAGCTTCTGGGATTGCCCATAGTAAGCCATAGTAATCCTTGGCTTAGAGATGCCTCCTTTCAACCTCTGCCTCAGTTGTCACATGGCCTGCTCCCTGTCTATTTCTGTATGTCTTTCTTTAGTGAAGATACTAGTAAGATTGGATCAAAGGGGCATCCTTACTCCAGCATGGCCTCATTTTAACTTAATTCCATATAGATAAACCCTATTTTGAAATGAGGTCATATTCTGAGGGTGTGGGAAGAGCATTTTGGATTAAGGGTCAACAATTTACTCAGAAAACTGCATGTTTGTTTCAGGGAGAAGGACACCAGAAAACATATCCATCAGAAGCTTGAAAAATGCTGCTTGCTGGAACCTGAGGCGAGCGTGTGGGGAAACCCACGCTCACATAGTGGAGGAGACACCTTCGGAGCAAAGACACTCTGTTCCAGAGGAGGTCATCTCATAATGGTAGAGCATGTGTAGGACATACACATACATCATTCTAGAATCTGTCCAGTCCATCCAGACAGGAAGGTACTAACTGAATTATAGGAAATAATAAACAGTTGCTGTTTAGGGATGATTGCTAATTAGTCTCCAACTTTCACAGGTTCAAATGCTATGCTTTTAGGATTGGCTTCCTGGCAGCACCTGGGCATTGGTCAAAGGCACATTCAGTTGAATGCATTTAGGGACTTAACTGGTTTACAAGCGATGTAGCTGGCTGCCACCTAAGGGAGTGTTATCAGGTGAGATGTTAATTGAGATGCTGAATTAGAGCTCCAAACATCAAGTCAAAATCAATAATTTTAAGGGGAAAGTGTTTAAGATGTTAAGAGTTTTAGAAATGGGAACTAAGATGTCATTGATGATTTAGTATCCTTTTAATGCATTAGGGTGCCAGAAGTTGTGGGAAAATGAATCAGCAAACTCTGAGATTCACATTGATAATTAGTGGGGTTACTACACAGATTCTCTGCAAATTGAGCTGTAGACTGAGTTGGAAGGAGACTTGCTTTGAGGCCTGTCACTGCTGTCTTCATTGCATTGAAGTCTCAATGTCCTGAAGAAAGAGGATCAGAATCTGGAGGCAGTGGTATCAGATATTAAATCAAAGCCTTAAAAGTATTTACTTCATTTATATTTTATTTAGACGTTAGACTTATAATTGATTGAATTGATCTTGATTAAAGGCCTGGCACTGAGCAAAGGTTAGTATATCTATTGTCATAGGTGCTTATCACAGTGACCATATAGTTCAGATGAAAGATCTGTGGCTCACAATGGCTGAATGGCCAAGGTGACATACCCATCTTTGCGTTTTGATTTTTCTTACCTTTAAGGTGGACAGCTAATAATTATTACCTTAAACAATGTAACTGATTCATATGAGTTAAAAGCAGTTGATAGCATACATAGCCACTGGTACTATAATATTTTGTTTGCTATTTGCTTGAAGAATACTTCAGGGCAAGGCAATATCTGTGTGTGTGATAAGTAAACTCAAATCTGGACTGTAGGAATAGTTTCATCATTCTGAAATGTCCAAAGAAGAATTAATAAGTACTGGTGCAGTTACTCAGAGTTTTGAATGTCATTATAGAAATGGACACTAGTGAGATTTTCAAAGTATTTTTAAAATTTTGTTTCTTTTTCTTGAGTTTCAACATACTTCGCTAGTTATATATTTGCTTCAGCCCTACTACTTTTATATTAAATCATCCGTGTATTTGGGGGAAGATCCTGGTCCACCAGTCATTTTGTATTATTCCAATCTGTGAAGGATTCTGTCACCTCAGCCAGCTGCAATGCTGGCTTATTCTGCTTTCAGAAGGTATTTGGTATTTATATTTGGTGCAGTGGGAAGCTTCCACAGAAGGCCTCGTCAGTGTGCCAGGGAGCAGACAACAGCAGTATCCCTGGGTGTACAAAAAACCATGTGTACATTTGGGGTCTTTATAGCCCCCTGCAACTTTACAGTAATCTGTGGCTCCTACCTACCATTGCCTACTAAAATCTTACGCCAAAGAACCTGACAATTGGCATACAATAAAGCTGACTCAGGACAGCCAAGGAAGAAGTCAGAAAGATGTCTTCATTCACTTGGTACTGCTGTAACAGGTTAGCTGAGACTGGGTAATTTGTGAAGAATAGAAGTTTATTCTTTCACAGTTTTATAGGATGGAAAAATCCATGATTAATGTTTTATCTTTTAGTGTAGACTTTCTGCCGTATCATCTCATGGGGGAGGGGCAGAGAGATGACAGACAGAGGGACAAGGAGAGGGAAAGGGGGTAGAACTGCTTTTTTCATGAAGAAACCCACTCCCACAATAGGGACATTAGTCAGTTCCCAAAGATGGATCCATCATGACTCAATAATCTTGTGAAATTGTCACTCTTACAGTACGATACCATTACCATGACAAATGAAAGTTTATGTAAGATTTGGAGGGGGAAAACATTCAACAACTGGAGTACCTATGGTCATGTGTATACAGACACACACACACACTCATATCACACATGCACACACATACGCACACATACGCACAATATATGTGTGTGTGTATGTATATATGTAATGAACAGATACAGTAAGGAATTTGTACATTTGTACCAACTTCATTCATGCCACCAGCCCTTTATTGAGACTTTTCTTGCTTTCAGTGATTGTGGAGCAATAGCATTTTCAGCATAATATCACTCCCAGTGATGTTGCCTTAGCTTGAGTTTATGACCACACCGTTATCATCCACATATCACAGATTATACAATAGCAGTGGGGACCATTTTATACTCAAGACAGTATGCTTTTAAAAAAAATGAGACATCAATTAAGGCCAGGTTTCTGAATATGCTTCATTGTCTTTATTGGTGAGAAATGCCATATTTTTTCTTCTAAACCAGATTGACTGTTTTCCTTCTCCAACAGGTCTTGTGGGGAAAACTATCTTTGAATCCTCTCAAGGAATCTGAAGATTGCCTGTGGTCTGAATTCTTCTTGGATACCGACAGCAGGTAAGGTACTCATTCCACTGAGTGTTAGGGGAGACTCCTGATAGTCCTACAGGCCCTCTTACCCTCTTCCAGACTAGGCTGCCAGGGTAACTTTGCTGTGCTAATGTAACTCTGTATGGCCAACTCTGGGTGGTCCTGACACACCCCAAGGTATGGGTTAAAACACTGAAAGTGGGCCATTGTCTTAGTCCACTGTTGAGATTCTATGACATATGAGGTCATTTCCCTTATTAACATGCAAAGGTGGTGTACATTAAGTCAAGGAGCTTCCTGGGGACCTAATTAATAAGGTGATTAAATTTCAGATAGTATTTATTAAGTTCAATAAATAATTGTTTGTACCACAAGAAAAAATATTGCTATTCTTGCTGTTTATCTTTGACTAAACTGGGCCGACATGTAACATTTTCAGAGGGTCCTCTTAGTGTACCTTAATCTTTGCCCACAAGATGTAAATAAATTGTGATTTAATGCACCTTTGCATCTCTGAATGTGTCTTTACAATGTTGCTATTACTATTACGTCTCTAAGATACATGTATAAATGAATTATTGAGATGACAGAGATCTATAAACTTCAATATGTAAAATTCTCTTTTTATATTTTATAGCTGTTTGCTTGTCTGTGTATTTCTAGATGATTTGTTATACAGATTACTGGAGACAACTCTTCTAATTTCTATTATACATTTTGTTATTTATCTCCAAAATTCCTACTTGGAAGCCCTAACCTATAGTGCAGTGGGTTATGACCTTTTTTGGAGGTGGAACCATTACAGATGTAACTAATATGAGGCCATACTGGAATTGGTAGGTCTCAAATTCAGTAGGAGTGGTATTCTTTTCAGTATGAGTGGTGTTCTTACATCCCTGAAAAATTTAGGAAGAATCACATGTACAAAGAAAACACCAAGTGCCACTAATGAAGGCCACATATAACCAGCGAATCACCAGAGGTCAGAGTACTAGGTCCCTTGTACCCTCAGGTTTCTAGTCTTGAGGTGTTATTGCTGTTGTTTAATCCACTTGACTTAAGGACAGTGCTATGACAGCTTTAACAAGCTAATACAATTACTATTACTTAATTCAAGGGGGACAGGATAGCTTGGTTAAAAACCGCTGAGTCGTCTCTCCAGCCCCCAAATGTGTAGCCCAGGCTGGTCTCAAACTGTCTCTGCCTCTTTCAGTAAATCTTCCTTGCAAGCGTCACCACAACCAGAGGAGCTGGAGGAAATGGAGGACACCAAAGGAACACAGCCCACAGAATGAAGGAAGCAGGGGTCATGGAGGCTCACAGAGACTGAAGTGGCAATCACAGAGCCTGCATGGGTCTGTGCTACGCCCCCTGCAAATATGTTATGGTTGTTAGCTGGGTGTTTCAGAACTCCCGCTCCTAACAGTGGAGTAAGGATGTCTCTGATTCTTTTACCTGCTCTTGCGGCCCTTTTCCTCCTACTGGGTTGTCTCACCCAGCCCTGATATGAGAGTTTGTATCTAGTCTTATTGTAATTTGTAATGCTGTGTTTGGTCGAGGCCTGGTCTTTTCTGAAGGGAAATGGAGGAGGAAGGGATATGGGGGAGAGGAGAGGTGAGTGGGGGAACTGGGAGGAAAGGAGAGGGAGGAAACTGCAGCTGGGATGTATTATAGGAGAGAAGAGTAAAACAAAATACAGGTCTCTGTAGTTTATCTTTACTTCATCTGGGACGTTGATTAAAGAGCCCTTTATCTGCTGTGGGTTTTAGGAGATTAAAGCCAAATGTAGCATATATTCCAAGAAAGATTGGGTGCTATGTACTAATGACTCTGAAGGTTAACTGTTCAAAGAACCATTTTGAATTCTATGTAAAATAAAATAAAATAAATAAAAATTAGTATTACTTTTTCCCCCTTAGGAAGTGTGTATGAAGTCTAGGTTTTTGAGAGTTCTAATATTTTCTTTATGATTATTTATTCTGGGAAAAGAGAAGTGTTGTCTGGTAACATGTACTTATCTTCCTTCCTGGAACTTTAGCCTTTCAGTTCTTTTTTTCTTTCTTTTCTTTTTTATTTGCATGAATGTTTCTGTAGACTCTAAAGTTTAAGGGGGTACTTGAGATATATTTGTGGTATGCACAGTCACAGGTCTCTGGTGCTTGAAGATCAAACAGAATACCACAAACCATTCTTTTAAAAGTGCTCTGAGAACACGTTGTTTCCCAGGGGCTGTGGTTATTACACAAAGCTCTCAAGAATTGCTAAGATTTTAACTGTTGAAAAAAATAAAGTTCATCTTTCCAGTTCTACTTTGTACAGAAAAAAAAATATGGAAAGTTATGCAAATTAGAAGACTGGTATTTCTGACAATGTTTTGTCTGCAATGAAAATAGATCATATTTTTTTGACTGATGCATGGTTAAAATCTCAGAGACCATTACTAAAACTAAACACATTTCCATTTGGAGTTTTCAGTTCTGAGTGCTTGTTAGAGTTTGTGATAGTATTAATTATACAATGCTATTTGTCTATCAATTCACCTCACAAGGAGAATGAAACACTCAAGATTTTACAAATAGCAGGTGTTCTTGCATATATATCTTATAATTCTAAGTCTTTATCATCTGGATACATTTACCAGGAGAGAACATTTTTAAAAGTTGGTTATTTTATTTATTTACATTTCAAATGTTGTCTTCCTTCCTGGTTTCCTCTCCACAAACTCTCTATCTCACCCCGCTCCTCTTTGCCTCTATGAGGGTACTCCTCCACCCACTACTCCTGCCTCACCCCTTTACCATCTCCCTACACTTCTGGTGCATCATGCCTCCACAGACCAAGAGCCTCTCCTCCCACTGATGCCAGATAAGTCAATCCTCTGCTACATATGCAGTTGGAGCTATGGGTCCTTCCATGTATACTCTTTGGTTGGTGGTTTAGTACCTGGGAGTTCTGAGGGGTCTGGTTAGTTTATATTGTTGTTCTTTCTATGAGGTTGCAATCCCCTTCAGCTCCTTCAGTCCTTCCCTTGTTCTTCCATTGGGGACCCTGGGCTCAGTCTGATGGTTGGCTGTGAGCATCTGCATCTGTTTTAGACAGGTGCTGGCAGAGCCTCTCAGGGAACACATACCAGGCTTCTGTCAGTAAATGTTTCTTGGCATCAGTGATCATGTCTGGGTTTGGTGTCTTCAGATGGAATGGATCCCTAGGTGGGGCAGTCTCTGGATGACCTTTCCTTTAGTTTCTGCTCCACTCTTTGTCCCTGCATTTTCTTTAGACTGGAACAATTCTGGGTTAAAAAATTTGAGATGGGTGGGTGGTCCCATTCCTCAACTGGGAGCTGTGCCTATCTACTGGAGGTGGTCTCTACATGTTCTATCCGTTTTTGGGCATTTTGGCTAATGTCATCCTGTTGGGTCTTGGAAGCCTCTTGCTAGTGGCTGCCCCTCCCAGTTCTGCTACATATTTTTATTCATTTATCTAACCCTCTGTACTGCTCTCCTGTCTCTTCCTATACCTGATCCTACCCCCTTTTTTCTACCCTTCCTCTCTCCCTCCCAGGACCCTTCCTCCCTCTACTCATAGAGTACCCCATACTTCCTATGATTATTTTGTTCCCTCTTCTATGTAGGATTGACACATCCACACTTTGACCTTCCTTCTTGTTAAGCTTCATGTGGTCTCTGAGTTGTATCATGTGTGTTCTGAGCTTTTTTCCTCATATCCACTTATCAGTGAGTGCATACCACGTGTGTTCTTTTGTGTCTGGGTTACCTCACTCAGGACAGTATTTTCTAGTTCCGTCCATTTGCCTGTGAATTTCATGAAGTCATTGTTTTTAATAGCTGAGAAGAGAGAACATCTAATGCTGCATATAAATGACAACATTTTGAGATGCTGGGTATTTACATATATTTAAATCAGGATTTGAAAGCATTCTTTGCCCATCATCTTGCTAGTTCTTAAGCATCTCAGATCCATTGAACCTTTACTTATCTTCAAGGTACAACTGTCATTGTAAGATGCTCTAGGGAGAAGCAGGACACAGTAGGGGATGTGGTAGGTTCTCAGAGAATTTATTGGGGATCTCAAATGGAAGCATACAGAAAGATCCAAGTTGTGGTTTGAGTTTGAGCTGCCCTTCCACCTTGTGTCAAAGGCTTGGTTGTGATTGTGATGAGATGGTGACAGCACTAACATGAACAGCTTTCTTAACAGCTGTGTCTGTGAAGCACATCTAGGAATTATTAGGGTTGGGGACTATACACACCCCATAACCATTTCTTAAATTGTGTTGGAATGCTTGACTTCTGGACTTTCTCTTTGGATTGTTAACTGGGGGTAGCTACTTGCCTAACACACATTTCTTAAATGCATTTGTCAAGAGGTGAACCTGAAATATTTTACAAAACCAGAAAGAGGATTGAAGATCACTCAGTAGCTTTCAAAGCACTGCTTTCTGGTAAAGCATGGAGCCAGTCTTCTGGATAACTACATTGTCATCTCCGTAAAGCTTGCTTTAAGTGGAGAGTTAAACATTGTGAATGTTTCAAATGCCCAGAGAAGAAAGAACCTGTAAATACATGCAACTCTTTAAAATAGGTAAGTTTTTCTTGACTTTATGCTGTAAATGGACTCCTTTTAATATGAATTTACTCATTGAAAGACCATAGACTATTTTTTGTGCTATGGCCTGATTTTAAAGGACCCTCACTGTTTTTGGAGTTAATACTTGTGTTAAAGTAACAATGTATAGATAATTGATTTGACCATACACTATACATCAAAGTAAATTCTAATATAATAAGATTGACAATATAACTGAAAACATTTAAGTTGCTAAAACATTTCTTATTTTTAACACATGAAATGCAGTATAATACCCCTCTTCCTTTGCTCTGTAATTTTTAAAATTTATTTATTTATTTATTTATGTTTGTGTGCTCTTATGCCTGCACACCTACCATGGGTCATATGTGGGGATCAAAGGGCAATTTTTCAAATGCATACAAATGGAGAGAAGAGTAACCCACAACTCCACCCCTCCCATTCCACCCCTTGCCTATTATCTAATGTTCTAACCCACAACAATTCTTGTTTAAATTCATGGTTGTTCCTATGTACTTCTTCATGGACATGCCTTACATAGCTTCCTGATTATTTTGAAAAAAATGCCAGACATTTGAGAACTTCATTTGCAGCTAATTCAGTGTATCTAAATGATAACAAATTTCTTGAGCATGCAACCCATATCCTAAGTCTGCAAGAGTCTGACATACTCAGAGGCAGATGCTCACAGCTAACCATTAAACTGATCATGGGGTTCCCAATGGAGAAGATAGAGTGAAGGATGAAGGAGTTGAGAGGATTCGCGACACCATGAGCAAAGCAACAATCCCAACCAACCAGAGCCCCCAGGGTCTAAACCACCAGCCTGGGAGCGCTTAGGGAGGGACCCATGGCTCCAGCTATATATGCAAGGGAGCTATATATAAGTGGGAGAAGAGATCCTTGGTCCCATGAAGGCTGGACGTCGTGGGGGGGGTACTCGAGGGTGGGGTGGTGAGGTACAGGGGAGGGTGGGTGGGGGTACACCAACGTGGAGGCAGGAGGAGGGGGGAAGGGATAGTGAGTTCCTGGGAGAGAGGGAGGGAAATGGGGTAAGGAGAGAACATCTGAAATGTAAAAAAATTTCCAATAAAAAATAATAATAATAAAAAAAAGAAAATTTAACAACTTGACATAAATTTATTGATATGAATTACTATCCAACATGTGCCTTAGTTTCCACATTAGATCGATTCACTCAATTGATTAATTTGAATCAATTTCCAAGCAAGTTTTTCCTAGACATTTGATTTTTCACATTGGTGCTTGTTTCTTCTAATTTAGAGGTTTTCTACACCTGTTTTTCTGTTAGCAATGTATCTGTTGGAGAAACCATACCATTTGTCTTGTAGAGTTTCCTGAATTTCTTTGTTTTTCTAGGTGCTTCTTTGTCGTATAATTTAACATGAACTTTCTTCCACTAAAAAGTGCTAAATAGAGCTAGAGGCTTTGTATTGCTTTGTTCAGCATCCTTTATTAGTTCTAGGAGTCTCATGATTTTGTCCTGTGCAAGTATGTGCAGATATGAAAATTAACTTTATTGGGATAGAGTAATGTACCATTAAACAATGCATAATTTATAAGGCAAAAAATTCTAATATGTTTTTCACTGTATAGGTCTTTTTCAGTAGGGCACACTGCTTAGAGAAAACCTTTGTAGGTAGCAATTCATATTTCTTTTCAGAAAGTTTTTTAATGAGCGATTTTGAGCTGTCTCCCGAGATTGAACTCTCCCAGCAGAGCTTTTTGTACTAGTAATTTTATCAACTAAAGTTATGTGTAGTTTGACAGTTTAAAAGTGGCTCGAACATAGTCTTATTCACAGACTAAAAACAAGAGAGTTGAAAGAACAAATAACACTCACCTGTGTAGCAAACTAGTGACCTGGTATGTTGGTTTACACTTTAGAACAGTGGTGGGTCATGGCCCCTTTGGGGGTTGCATATCAGATATCTTGCATATCAGATATTTGTATTGTGCCTCATAGCAGTAGTAACATTACACTTATGAAGTAGAAATGAAATAATTTTATGGTTGAGACCACTACAACCTGAGGAACTGTATTAAAGGGTCACAGCATTAGGAAGTGTGAAAATCTGCCTTAAAAAAGTTGGTTCAAATATTTCTCCTCAAATCAACTAAAGTTCTATAAAAAGTTATAGTAACCAACAGCATCAGCTCAGTGACAACTTAAAGACAGTAACTTAATGAAAACCAAAAGATCACATAGAACTTATTTTAAGTGTAACTAATTTTAAGCCCACTGGGTCTAGCCATCTGATCATATCTAAGTCTCCGGACATGCCATCGTGTACCCTTTGACACACAACCCTTTTTTTTTTCAGTGCCCTGTACTACCACATTGGCCACCACCCTCATGTTTACAAATAGCTTTAGATTTCATACTAGGCTTATGGCAAATAGTAGAAAAGAAAGTTGACGTCATGGATACCTCACAAGGATTTTGAGTCTTCCTGTCATGTTTTCTTTTGAAGAATTTACAGAAGAAAATGGTTAGTTACATCCACAATGTTTGTACCACTATTGACTAGTGTATCATGTAGGTAGATTTTTATTTGCCTGTTTGTTTCTTAAAGAAAATGAGAGAGAAAAAAAGGCATGTAGTTAGATCATTGGGGAGATGGGGAGGGTTCAGGAGTAGGTGAGGGGAGGGAATCCATGTTCAGAATGTATTGTATGAGGAAATATTATTTTCATTAAAACAACTTACAGAAAGAATCAAAAGAAGAAAAACGGAATTTTTTTCTAAGAAAATACCAAGAGCTTGGCTGTCAGGAACAGAATGTGGAGGAATGACCTCTGAATAGCATTATTTGACACAGAAATTTGCAGTAACAACTTAGAACCTCCTGGAATAACTGTTTTCCATCAGCAAGCACTAGGAGAGTTGACTCAAGCACATTTGGAGTTACCAGTGTGCCTTGAGTTTTTACTTCCCTGCATTCTTCTTTACAAACCATGGGACATAAAGTCTCAGATCACAATCATAAGAGTCTTATCAGTATTGCAGCCCAGTCCTGGGACAGGAGAAATTCCTGGGGGAGAGCTCTGTTTCATGTTGGAAACTTACTTAGACCATAAAGGAAGCCCCAATAAATCCCAAGGAACCAATGACACATGGGTTGTGTTCTGTGACCATAATCCATCCATGCTAGATATTTTTAAAAGGAAAAGTACAGCTTATAATATTCTAACAGTTGGATTTTATGCAAATAGTCTAAATTCAAATAGGTTATTAATATGGGAACTGTTGAATTCTAGGATTTACAAATCTTCACATGGCATTTAGGAGCTGAAAAAGGCTTTCAATGGAAATGGAATTTGAAAAAAAATACAAACACATTCGATTCAAGATGCTGAAGATGCAACCAAGCAAACGCAAACCCCATGAGAAAGGAGACATTAATAATAATGAAATAGAAATCAATAGAAAACAGAAGTAAAAGCATAGAACTACAAGAAACTACGTCTTTAACAAACTGTGGCAAGCAAAAGAGAAACAGTCATATGAGAAATATCACACTGTGAAAAGAAAAGTGTAGATAAAATAGATTGTAAATGAAATACCATCTATCTATCTATCATCTATCTATCTATCTATCTATCTATCTATCTATCTATCTATCTATCTATCTATCTATTTACACATGTATATGTATAAACACAAATGCATGCACATAGCCTGTATATACACATATATACATATGCATGTAGTCATACATATACACACATTTTCGAACCTTTACGAAGCTATAAAATGTTTAGAAGTACATTAGAATTTATTTTACATTTTCACCTAGACCTCATTTGCCATCAGACTTTTGCAGCATCTAGTCTTTCATAGGAAATTTCTATTACATGTTCCAGGAAAAGTAATCATAATTTTATTTCTCAGAAAAGGAGAATATTTACAAATTTATTTGTTGAGTTGAATGTAATATTGATTGAAATGTCAGATAAAGTCAATGAAAGAAACTTATAACAATTTTAATTGTAAACATATGTACTAATATTAGGTCAAATACTAACTAATTAAACATTTGGTTACTAAAGAATATCTCATTTTAGGTTAAATTTCTGCATGGGTGCCTTGAAGTTCCAATGTAAGAACGTTTACTAATAGAACTCACTTTATTAACTAGGAAAACATAATTTCTATTGATACATTCAATACAAATATTCAATAAATTTAAACACAGAGTCCATAGATGAATGAATATATTCTAATGGGTGTGTTCAAACCTTGCTAATGTAGTACATTCAAGGTACCTAAAAGAAGCTTACAATTTTGTTAATGATTCCGTGTTTTCATTTAATTCACTGTATCTTTTTTAAAATTAAAGGTATTTTTCCATCTGCAGAAATCCATTTAATAGGACAGCAAGAATTCTGCTGAAATAGAAAATGACTGGGCAAAAATTGGAGAGAAGATGGATTGCAGTCTTAGGCAGAGTAGACTGAAACCCACGGAAATCAATACAAAGGTGTCTGTGAGCTAAGACCGTGACTCTTAGTTGTCTGAAATTTCCCTTCCTAAACAATTGAATTTCAATAATTAAATAATGTATTATTTCTTTGAGAATTCCACATAAAGTATTTTGATCATAACCATCACAACTCATCTACTTATTCATCCAGACCCACCCAGCCTCCCAAACTCTCCAACTTATCCTCTTTTTAAATATTTAATAACTTATCAGTTCTAATTTGTGCTGTCAATATATATGGATATGGGGCCACTGGAATGTGGCCATAAGCCTGATAATCAATGAAAACTGATTCTTCCATTCCAGCACCATCAACTGTCAGTAGCTCTTCAACATAGGATAGAGACTTAAGAACTCTTTTCCATGCCATACTAAAATGTTAGTTCACTTGATACTGTGCATGTCTTGTACAGACAACTCCACAGTTGCTGTGAGTTCTTTTTTTTTTTTTTTTTTGTTGGATATTTTCTTAATTTACATTTCAAATGTTATCTCCTTTTCCAGTTTCCCCTCCAGAACCCCCCTATCAAAAGCCCCCTCCTCTTGCTTCTATGAGAGTGCTTCCCTTACACCCACCCATTCCCACCTCACTGCCCTGGCATTCCCTACACTGGGAATTGAGCCTTCTTAGGACCAAGAGCCTCTCTTCCTATTGATGCCTGACAAAACTATCCTCTGCTACATATGCAGCTGGAGCCATGGGTCCCTCCATGTGTGCTCTTTGGTTGGTGGTTTAATCCCTGGGAACTCTAGGAGGTCTGGTTGGTTGATATTGTTGTTCTTCCTATGGGTTGCAAACCCCTTCAGCTCCTTCAGTCCTTTCTCTAACTTCTCCATTGGAGTCCCCGTGCTCAGTTCAGTGGTTGGCTGTGAGCATCTGCCTCTGTATTTGTCAGGCTCTGGCAGAGCCTCTCAGGAGACAGCTGGATGCAGTAGTTCTGGCATGTCCAGAAGACACTACGTTGCTCTGTTATCTCTCTGACCTCTGGCTCTGATGTCTTTCTTCTACATCTTCTGCATTGGTGCCTGAGCCATGTTGAGGAGGGGTATCATACAGATGTCCTATTTGTGTCTAAGCACTCAGCTGACCACTGTCCTCTGCACTGTGATCAGTTGCGAGTTGCTGATTAACTGTAGCTGACTGCGCGCACACACACAAACAAACAAAAAACAAAACAAAAGAAAAAAAACCCATTTACTCGTATACAGCTAAGAGTGTGCAGGGAGCTGCACGCATCTATGAGCATAGAGATGTGGATTTGCAGGGCAGTTTGTTACCGTGTCAATTTATCTAAATTATATACAAGGTTCACCTCTAGGACCCGTGAGTTCCTCAACCATGGGATTTCAGCTGGATTTATACTACAAAGCATGTGTTTCCTACTGTGGACCAGGCCTAAGAGCCAGACAGAATGCTGTCAGTTACTCCCGTAACATTCGTGCCACTACTGAACTCATGTGTATATCTTGACACACCAGTCATTATTAGGGTTCACAGACTGGCTAAGAACACGATGACTCTCTGCTGCTCCCCTAGCAGCCTGGAGAGCACTTTCCAGTACTATGACATCTAGCTAGCAGTCAAGAAGTTTCCAAGGCAGGAGTGACTTGATTTATTCATATCCTGTGATGAATGTGTATGGTGTCTTCAGCAATTGTTTTAACATCAAATTCTGGTAGGCAACCAGAACAATAGCTCTTTCATGCATTGTTTTTGCAGTCCTTGGAATACCAACAACTCAAGAGGAGTTATTCTATATCTGGTACTGAGCTTTTTATTTGGCAACCCATGGTTTCTGGGATTAGCATTATTCCTTGTTTAGGAAAACTGTTACAAACACACACACACACACACACACACACACACACACACACACACATACACACACACACACACACTTCAATCACAATTAAAGGCCAACTGCATTCATCCATTTATAAGGCTAACTGTATTCATACTAGTTTCTCAATGTTCTTTTGGAATATACTGAACATTAAATATTCCAATAAACACCTTTGATTCTTAAATATTTGATAAGGGAATCTTTTAAAGTAACTTAATAGGGCTTTGTACTCTCTGGTTTCAGTAGATGATTAAAGCCAGATCTTTTAAAATGGGGTTTTCAGACACTCCATATTAGAAGGCTCTTTTTTTTTTCTTTTTATTCATTCTTCTTTCATATAATACAGTCCAACTACAGTTACCTCTCTCCTCACCCCTTCAGTTCTTCTCCCATCTTCCTTCTTACCCAGATCTGCTGTTCCTCTGCAGGTCTCCCAGTGATATCAACCAAACATGGCATAACAAGATACAATAAGACTAGGCACAAAACCTCACCCTTAGGGTTGGGAGGGGCAACCCAGTAGGAGGAAAAAAAGTCCCCAAAGCAGGTGAGTTAGAGACGCCCCAACTCCCACTGTTAGGAGTTTCACAAAATCCCCAACCTAAACAACCACAGCATACCATAGAGGACCTAACACAGGTTCCATGATCACCACTTCAGTCTCTGTGAGCTCCTATGAGCTCTTAGAGCTCTGCTTAGTGGAGTCTGTGGGCTGTTCTCTTGGTGTACTCTCTAGCTCCTACAATCCTTCCTCCCCTTCTTCCATAGGGTTCCCTAACTTCTGCCTAATGTCTGGGTGTGGGTCTCTGAATCCGCTTTCATTAGCTGCTGGAGAAAGCCTCTCTAATGACGATTGGGGCAGGCACCAATCTATGAGTATAGCAGGTATAGCAGAGTATCATTAAGAATCATTTTATTGATGTTTGGTCTGTCATGTTTGGTTTTACTTTAGGTCTCTGAGTCTTACAGTTTTTGGTTCTTGGCCATCCAGGCAGTGTCAGACATGGGCCTCTCATGTCAAGGACCTCAAGTTAGACCAGGTCAGCCACTCTCACAAACTCAGAGCCACCATTGCCCCCGGACATCTTGTAGGCAAGATGGGTGTGGGTCAAAGATTTTGTGGCTGGGTTGGTGTTCCAGTACCAGCACTGCAAGTATTATTTTGAGGGTCTCTATATTTGTGGGTCTCTTGATATAAGAGATAATCCTCCTTCAGTTTCATAATGAGTCTTTCCCTCAGGTACCAGAAATATAGCTGGTCATATATGCACATCCTATTACATATCCCAGTGAATCTTATTGGATGGGGCATGATGTATACCCTTCCAGGTTCTCTGTTTCACGCATGACCCACTGGAACCCTTTACATATACTCTGACCTGGCAATGTAGAGTAGACATTGGGTTCACAACCCTTTGACTTTCTCATTAATAGCTGAGAATGATATAATTCTCTAGTTCTCAATATTGTCAGTGAAGAGTCAAATTTCAGTCTCCAGAAATCTTTCACTTCCTGCATTCACATGTCCAGTTCTCCCAAGAGTGCCACTGACTCACAACTAGTTTCCCACAATTACTGAACACTCAGTAGCAGAACGGTGCAAACTTTTATTCCCACTGAAAGAAACAAGTGCACAACTACTCCACTTTCCCTGCTTGAATCATATATAAAGATCACAAAGTCCGGGCAGTGGTGGCGCACGCCTTTAATCCCAGCATTTGGGAGGCAGAGGCAGGTGGATTTCTGAGTTCGAGGCCAGCCTGGTCTACAGAGTGAGTTCCAGGACAGCCAGGGCTACACAGAGAAACCCTGTCTCGAAAAACAAAACAAACAAACAAATCACAAAGTACTTAATGTAAACTTCTTCTCTACACTACACATTATAAAAATAAGGGAGGGATAATGAAATATGAATATCATCACTTTATCCTCCCTTAATGATATAATTAAGAAATGGTGGATTTATTTATTACTATCATAAAAGGAAAGCTCTGGACATCATGTACATCTATCTGTACACCTTTAAACTGTTCTTTCTCGTGCTCTGCAGGACAAATGATCTGAATGCTTTTAAGCAAACTGCAAAGGAGAATTCTAGGTATAGGAAACATTTAAGACCCTAGAAACAAAATCAAATCCATGGTGTGATTCTTCTTTGGAATCAAATTAAACATGCCAAGTGACATTTAGATAACCATTGTCATTTGAACCTCACTGTTTAATGACCTCCAATAGTCATTGTTAATATTCTGCATATGTGAATAAATATGTCTGTGTCAGAAGAAAGTAAGATTAGACTTAAAGATGTACAATGGAGCATATATGTATAAAAACGACAAATTGGTATGGATGTCTGAGGTTTTATACAAAGCAATACTGAAGGCAAGTAGTTTCTTCCAGAGAGTGGTGATTTACATTACTCAGTTGTAATAAGCAAATGGACAGGGAAGCATGTTCTGCCCAGTTCAATGAGTGGCACAGAAAGGGTTGGTCAGACGAAAGCAATTGGACTTAGTGGGTTATTTAAAAACAAAACAGGGCGGCATGAAGTTGGGAGGGGGAGCATTTTTGGGACCCAGCGGTGTGTTGGGAGAAGAATGGAATAGATATCATATTTAATTTTATATGTTCTTAAAGAATATTAAAAAAATATATACCAGGAAAGTAGGCTAAGGTCAAAGCTGGAAGAGCCTGGGAGAAAAAACCTAACCAATTTGAACAGTTCTTCACTCGGATGTTCTGTTTCAAAACTCTGTGATAAAATCAAGAGCTAATCTCGTGCCTAATTATGATGATTTGTCAAAATATTTGAAACTCCCTTTGATGGAAGATGAATTTTGAAACTGTTAGATCTATGGAGGATGAATAGCTTGTTTTAATGACTTTATCTTTTAAATTATTATTGAAGCATTTTTTCTCATGGTTTTTAGACTTTTACTTTATGTTTTTATATGTTTTTAAGATGTTGGGGACTAGACTCAAACTTTTGTGTATGCTAAGCAAGTATTCTACCACTTGAGGGACACATCCCCAGGCTCCACACCCTCTCTTATTTGGGTCACACAGATGAACTTCTAGTCTCATAGCCCCAGGAAATCAGAATTAAAGGAAAATAAAGGTTTTCTATGGTTTGCCTGGAAGTTTTGAGGCTTCAGTTTCCCTAGTGTCACTGATTATAAATTAAGATGTAAATTCTTTTTGAAGTCCCCCCTGTTGTGGATAGCCTCAGCCTTGTATTTTGATCCTAGTTCCCAGTGGATAGCTCCAGCCTTGTATTTTGATCCTAGTTCCACCCTTCTGGGAGGGGCTGCAGAGGAGGATTGAATCAATGTTGTGGATAGCCCCAGCCTTGTATTTTGATCCTAGTTCCACCCTTCTGGGAGGGGCTGCAGAGGAGGATTGAATCTGTACACAGGTGACATCTTGTAAACCTTCTGTTCAATTAAAACCTATAAAATAAAGGCTAGAGCCAGAGATTGGGCAGTAGAAGGGGAGGCAGAGAAAAAGGCTTAGGGAAGGAGAGAGTGAAAGGAATTCGTTATAAAAGGAGGTAAGAGAAGAAGCAGAGTAGGAAGCAGAGGAGAGCAAGAGGAAGCAGACAGAAGGAAGTGGCGGTAGAAGGAAGCCGATGACAGAGGACAACCACGTGGCCTGGATGAACCACAAGTTATAAGGGATCTCATAGCCGGGGATTAGAGTAGTGTAATGGTAAATCTGCCCAATCCAGGCGTGCAATTTATACCATAATTACTGAGTTGTTTTTTCCTTTACTGGTCTTCATTGGACAGGAGATCTTACAGTGAACAAATTTGGGGCTTAAATAATTGTTTCTACAACAAATTGGTGCCTAAAGTGGGGCCAATTAAATAATTTCTACAACCTCCCCCCCCCACATTTTAGTGTGTTAAAATCTAAGACTTTATGCATCATTTCTAGGAACATTTTGATCTAGTACAGTGCTGGGCTGTGATTTGCTTTGCAAGAGGTTAGCTCTGTGAAAAGCTGCCTTGAACAATGATTAATAAGAAGCAGAATAAATTTCATAGTACAGGAAAAATTATTTCCAAAGTCATTCTCTCATTTGCAGGTGGCTTCTGTTGCAACATGGTGGAGGAGGGTGAGGCATGTAAAAGAACTAATCTGAAAGCGTTCTACGTGATTAAGTTTTCTACATGATTGCTCCTATGTTCCTGCCATTGAGTAATGATTTTGTAAAGACTTGTCAATGTAACAGAGAACTGACTACCTGGTATCACAAGCAGTGCCCCATCACACCATGAACTCCAGCGTCTTCATTGGAGTGGCACTAAATGTAAGGAGGCATACAATTTGCACTAATTGCAAACTTACATTTAACAATTTTCTTTCAAGCCTTAGATTTTAAAGTTGTATCAGCACATTTTAACAGTCCAAAATAAGTGGTTTATTCTGACATTCCCATACATGTACACAATGGAGTTGGATAGAATCCACCCATCTGTTCAGGTTTGTGATTCATAGAAATCTGTAAAGTTTTACAAGTCACATATGTTGCCAGGGAAGTTAAGGTACCCTTTTGGGTATCTTAGTCTCATTAATAAAAGAATTTAGAAATGGACTCAAAAGACAGCTCATTTTTATTAACATTTAAGGAAAAATGTAGTACAGATTAGGGGAAAAGCCCAGAAGCCACTGGGAGAGATGGAGGAAAAAGTCATGACTTCTAAGACCAGAATAGAAAGAGATTATCAGGATAAGAAATGAAAAGGCACTGCCAAGAATGGCTGTGGGCTACTGGGCAGAGGAAAGACCCCCAAAAGGCATCCTGTCAAGATCTTTTCTAGTTCTCCCTCCTATTAGTATTTCCTGGGCTTTGTTTAGTCCGTGCTCTCTTTACTGGCTTCCTCTGCAAAGTGTTTTCTTTTTAATCCTGATTTAGCCTTTTTAGTTCGTACCCTCCTGTCATAATGTGGAGATAGGCATAGTTTTAAGGTCACATGTCTTTGATCAAGTTTCTGAAAGTTGAGTGTGTGACAGAAGTTCTTAATTTAATTGGTTAGCCATGCACTTCAGGGGAAAGGAACTGAAGAAAATGGTAAAGTGGGGTGGGTGAGAGAGGGATAAGACAGAGGGAGGAGGGGTAGAAGAGGAAAGGGGAGACAGAAAGGGAAAAATGGAGAGGGAAGACGGGTTTGTGTGTGTGTGTGTGTTGGAGTGTGTGTGTGGGATTTTTGGGTGTGTGGGTGAGAGAGAGAGAGAGAGAGAGAGAGAGAGAGAGAGAGAGAGAGAGAGAGAGGAGAGGCAGAGACAGAATATTTAAGCAAGGAAATACAACCAATAAGTGGGTTTGCCTTCAGTTTGATCTCAGAGGGAAGCTGTGGAGAATAGCCTGACAAGGATCACTCCCAGCGAAATAGTAAAAGAATAAATTATCAGCAGTGTCTCCCCCGAGGAAGGTTTTATGACAGTGGTCACAGCCTCCCAGGCGACATTGCTTCTGTTTGCTGCTGCTTTTACGAGTATGGTTCTCCATAGATAGAAGAACCCAGGAGTTGTTATCAACTGGTACAGTAGCTAGGAAAAGGGTTTCCTCCCTGCACTGTTTACATAATGTGGGTGGGGCAGCAGCAGTGTTCTCCATGATGTACCCTTTGAGCTTAGACACACATAGATCTTGGTACAGCTTGTTTGGGATTCTGAGTGAGCACAACAGGGTTACTGGGATGAGCTCTAGCATCTGCCAAGTCAGTTATCCCAGGACCATGTCTAGTACTCATCACTCCCTGCCTCACTATCTGTTCTAACTTCCTGTCCCCACTGGGTAGCACTTCTACTGGGCAGAGTGCATTGCCTAGAATGGTGACTCGGGTTCCACTTTATCTCTGAGGTGACTGAGTTGTCATCAGGGCCAGATTGCTTTCTTCCTGGGTAGACTGGCACCTGAATGCTTGCCTTGTTCTTCCGTGTCCCTTGTCTATCGCAACCATCATACTTCCTCATAAGAATCGTAGTGCTCTACATTTATCTCTGGTAGTATAGTAGCCCTTTTGTTTGCTTGATACCTACATATGTAAGGATCCCAGAGTAAATAGACAGCAGCATCACCTAAAATTATTGGGGGGGGGTAGTCTAGTTTCTCCAATTTTATCTTTGGGTGAGGTGGAGACTGGGCTGACTTTTCCCCTCTTCTCTGTCTGGTAGCTTGTTTATTATCTCTGTTATAGACTCAGGACAAGTGCACTGGAATAGGCTCAATACCTCATGCTAAAAGATAGGTTGGTCTGTCCAAGGGGTCCTTTGAGTGTTCTGTGGGTCAGGAGCTTAAACGGCACAGCGTGTGGTAGTCGCAGTGGATGGTGTGGTCACATGGCCAATGCTGCTGCTTCTTTGCTCCATCTAAGGATACCTGGCCTCATGGTGATTTTCTGTGAAGTTTATGATATTCTGTGATCTCTTGGCTATAGTACTGACTGGGAAGTGTAGGGATAGCAATGGGGAAATTGTCCCTAGAGTCTGTCCAGCCAAATGGAATATGTTCTTTCCAAAAGCAATCTGTGGACCCCACCCTTGTAAAGGCTAAAATGGATTTGTGGCATAGTGTTAGTCTTTACTGCTGGCTAGATGTTTAGCAGTGGCAATAGCTAGCACTGGTGACATGAATCCTGCTCAGATGGACCCATACATAGAATCTGTTCTACCACCAACCCCTTGTCATTCACAGCTCTTCTCTGATCACCAGAGACACTGGGACAAAGGTTAGGTAATTGAGTCATCCTATCCATGTGAATGCTGAATGTCCTATCCTTTGAAGGTAAAATCTCCCAGTGGATAGTGATTTGTGACACAAAGGCCTGAACTCAAATAGCTTTTAGATGTCTTGTTCTCTTGGTGATTTCTTAGGCATTAAAGTGAACACATACAAGCATGATTACCGAGCACTGGGAATGACTATATAGTCAGTGATACTTCTCTAGACTATAGAAATCTTACCTTGTAAATTAGGTCCCTCGGTTCTCTCCACCTCTAGAAATTTCTTCCACTATACACAATGAGGTAGTATTATAATTCAGGCTTGTGAGTGATAATGAAACACCCGTGAGAATGGATAGTCTACAATGTTCTCTTTTTTATTGACTGGTTTGCTTCTTTCCTTCATTTGTTATTCCTTAGGGAGTTCCCTCCAGGCTCTTGCTTCATTGTGCTTGTAGTACTAGGCATTGAAACACTGAATTTCTGTGTGCTAGGTTAGCCCTCTACCACTGAAACGTCTTTTAAAGTTTTTAATTGAAGATACCGTTTCACCACGCTGCCCATTATGGCCTATCACTCATGATCCGTCTGCCTCAGTCGATCTGCTTAGCTACGATTATAGACTTACAACAATAGGCCCATCTCTTTTAGGCATTGCAGATATCTTTATTAAACTTCATAACTGAAAGATATTTTTTGCCACATATAGGATTTTGGATTGACAGTGTTTCGTTTTTCAATTATCAGTTGAACAATTTGGTAATTTTTCATATAACATGAATCTGAATATACTCCAAATATCCTAAGAAAAATAAGCTCCCCAGGACTAAAGATTAATTGTATGATTGTAGACTAACAAGTCAGTTTAGTTTGCAAAGGCAAAAAAGACCAAGGTTCAATTTTACTCCTTGTACGACAGAAAACATTTCTTTTGAGAGAGGAGAAATACACATGAAAAGCTTTTCTTTGTATGTTCTCAGTGGGAGTTGAGTACTAGGTAGCTGTTTCTTGCTTTCTTCATCTTCCCAGGCAAGCTGAGAAAAGAGGCAGCTGAGAGCAAAGAGGACAAAAACATCAATTGAGAATCACACTAGGAAGCAGGCTGTGGGAAGTGCTCGGAGTGTGGGATCAGGCTACCTGGCTTTGAACTCTGTCTTTGCCACTTACCAGGGATGTGAGCTTTGATGAGTTATTACCCTATTCCACGATTTAGATGCTCCATTGATACATTTGGAATGATGATACTTTGTGGTTCTCATGAGATTTGAATTAAAATGAGAAACATACTGCCTAGCATGGGATAGGAGCTCAGGAAAGGTTCCCCCTGAGGCTGGTGTCACTGTTTATGTCTTTTAAAGTTGTAACGTTTTCTTTCTATTTTGTAGATAACTGCTATTATTTATAGTTAACTTATTTGTTTAATTGTTTTGATGAAGATAAGTGCAAATATAGCTTAGTAGTCCAGGTCAAATCAGGAGAAATAGCAAAGTAATTAGGAAAAGAAAGCTTCAGATAACGAATGTGGTACTATGCAAATACATCCGTGGTTTAGAGCACTGTCTGCTCCTGAGGACGTGGGTTTGGTTCCTAGGACCTCTATGGTGGCTCACAACTGTAACTCCAGTTGCAGAGGTCTGGATGCACTCTTCTGGCCTCTGTGGGCATTGCATTCATGGGGTGCACAGATCTACATGTGGGCAAAACACTCTTACACACATTAGTGTGATTGTTAATCTTCATTTTCCACTTCCCTGGATTGAGATTACCCAGAAGACACACTTCCAGTTGTGTCCATGAGATGATTTTCAGAGAGTTTTAAATGAATGGATGGAAAAAAGGCCCACCATAAACATGGTCTGGGTGACCATACAGAGAGAAGGAGAAGATGGGCAGAAAAGCTGGGAAGTCACAGCACTCTTCTCCCTGCGTCCTGATTACAGACGCTGCGTGACCAGCCACCTCAAGATCTGACTGGTGTGCTTTACCATCGTTGGAGACTGTGCTCATCTTAAACTGAAAAGCAAAGTAAACTCTCCCCAAAGTAGTATTTCCCTTCCTTCCATTTCCCTGAGGCAGGGGCTGGGTCACTATTGTATCAACCTGGTCTTGAACTGAAAATCCTCCTGCCTCAGCCTCCCAGACAATCTTTCCTTGGAAGTTGTTTTCTTCTTTGTCTTGCATAACCTTGTTCATTTTCTCCTTCTGGACTCCTTTCTCTTGGAGCACCTTCCTAAGTGTGAGTATTCCTCAGAGTTCCATCTGTGCCTGTTTTTCTTATTTATTATATTCTTCTAGGATGGCAGTGTAGTCAGGTACCAGAAAGCACAGAATTGCAAATGCATGAAATACTGAATCTTATCTTCCAGTTCCTGTTGGTGGTGTGGGCACCTTAATGTCTCTAGTCTAGATAGCCTCATCTGTATTAAAAATAAAGACAATAACGAAGTAAAAAGACTAATGGAAACAAAGAAGTCTTACCTACATAATTCTGCAGAGTGGGAAGCCAGCCTAGAGAAAAGAGATTACCACCTCTGGCTTACCTGTAATTCCAGGAATGTTCAACACACCTCATTTTAACAACAGACCATAACAATGTATTTCTTACCCTTGTAAACTAAAATGTGCTGTCCTTCTCAACTCCCTGGATGACTCAGCTGTCAAGATGAAGTATTACACAAGTCTTTATTACAGCAATCGGCACACAGAATGTCCTAAGTAAACAGTACCTATAGCTTTTCATTTTCTCACCTTCAAATATCCGACTACAGGTCTGTGCACTCAGCGAATCCTTCCCAGATCCTTCCACATCTCTATGGGAGGCAAAGTCCTTTCAGTGGTTTCCAAAAATGTCAATTTGTGGTTTTACTGTTTTCATTCCATGAAGTAATTAATGCTCGGACAAGTAGGGGCAATGAACCAGATTGAAGCACTTGCTTCTAAGTTGAAATAAAAAGCCAAATTTAACCAACATAACAAGTCACCTTTTATATTAAGAACACCCTTTAAGTTTTGGTGTTGAAATACCCTTATGTAAAATTTATGTGTTTCTAGTAATGGATTTAAAAAAAAAAAAAAAAAAACAACCCATATCTTGATTTAGCCAAATGAAAAGTTTTCAGTTTTCAATTGATTCCTTGAATTTGTCTGGAAATTTTGTTGACATGTGAAGACTGGTAAGTTGGGAATCTTAGATATTTTGGGTAGTTTTGCTTGAATAAACCATGAGCACCTGCGCTGGATACTGTGAAAAGCTTCTGCTGTCTTGGTCTCCAATACACACAAAGCTTAACTCCTTTGTACTTCTATCCTAAGAAGTAACTGTCCATCCCACCTGAGTCATTTTCAAGGCTTCCCTGGCACCACTGGCCTCATGTGCAACAGATGACTAAACCTTTCCAGTGCTAACTCTTTCTATTTCTATTATTGCCACTATAAAATCTATTTGTCTGTCTGTCTGTCTGTATTATGTATATGATGCATACACATGTATTTATATGTATGAATATTTTATATATGATATGTATGTATTTTATATGTGTATGAATATTACAAATATGATATATATATATGTATGTGTGTAATTTAATTGAAGATACTTTTTGTCTATTATCAAGATCTCACCCCCTCAGCTGGCTCGATCACAGATCACAAACTGCTACGAGAATCTTCTATTTCTTTGCCTTCATTATCTTTCCTGCTTCTTTTGGATGTTAAACTTCTCAGCACAGCCCCCACATCCCTCCTTTCCCATGTGCTGCTTTTCCTCACCTGGGTCCCTCACACCCAGCATAATCAATTATCTGCATCTCTATTATCTTAGAATCTGCACCGCTACCATGTTTGCTGCTTAGACACCCCATGGTCCTCATTTATAAAAGCCCAATTAGTCCTTCAAGGACACCAACCCACCCACAAAAGTTTCCACCTCAAACTTATCCTGTCTACAAGAAATGCAGGGACTGGGGATGGAGCAGAGACTGAGGGAATGGCCAACCAATAAGCAGCCCAACTTGAGACCCATCCAATGGGCAAGCACCAATCCCTGACACTATTAGTGATACTCTGTTATGCTTGCAGACAGGAGTCTAGCGTGTCTGTGCTCTGAGGAGCTCCATCCAGCATTTGACTCAGACAGAAGGTAACACCCACAGCCAAACAGTAGGTGGAGCTTGGGGACTCTGATGGAAGAACAGGAGGAAGGATTGCAGCCCCTAAGGGGATAGGGACTCCACAGGAAGACCAACAGAGTCAACTAACCTGGACCCTTGGGGCTCTCAGAGACTGAACCACTAATCAAAGAATATATACATAGGCTGTATCTAGGCCTCTCTGCACACATGTAGCACATGTGCAGATTGGCCTTCATGCGGATCCCGAACAACTGGAGTGGGGCTATCCCAGAAGCTGTTGCCTGTACATGGGATATGTTCTTCTAGCTGGGCTGCCTTGTCTGGCCTCAGTAGGAGAGGATGCACCCAGCTTCATGGAGACTTGATGTGCCAGGGTGGGAGGATACCCAGCTCAGAGGAGGAGAGGATGAGGCAGAGGGGAGGGATGTAGGGGAAGGTGACCAGGAAGGGGCAGTGAGCAGGATGTTAAGTGAATAAATAGATAATAAATAATAAAAATAAATTAATTCTTAAAAAAGAAATAAACTTATGGATTGTGTATTAAATAAAACATTTTTCTCCTTCGAAAACCTAAGCAGACATGCTTAAATTTAGAAGTGGCTTTGTCCTCACGCCATTGTTGTGATATTCAATTTCTTTGTGACGCAGTTTTCTATGTACCTAGTTAGATTTCCTCCTCCACCTAGATGTTCAGTGCTTAATACAATCCCTGATGCATTTAGATGCTACCTGCCTAAATGATTATTAGTTTAATATTATTACGTTAAATGTTCTCTTAGATCCCACTTCTGTTCCAGATAATCATGCATATCAAATAGCAAGTAATAAATGACAGGAGGCCATAGTAATTGCATTTACTTGATAAACATTTACATTCTGTTCATGTAGGCAATTCAAATAAGTATAAAAATAGTATTTTGTGTGTAGTATATACATAAAATATAGTATTTGCTTTCATTATTGAATAAAAATGTATAGTAAAGGTGTGCTGGGTAGAGAGAATTAGATGCCTGCTATTTAATGTGGCTACAGATCCTTAGACTAGGATTTACCTTTGAAATATGAAAGATGCCCAGTCCTTTTAGGAACATAAGACAGAATCTCTCTCTCTCTCTCCTCTATCTCTCTCTCTCCCCTCCCCAATTAATTAATTAACTTCACATCCTGATCAATTGGAGTCTTCTCTCCTCTCAGTCTCTCTCTCCCCTCTCAGAGAAGAGGAGACCTCCTATGGATATCAACATAAGAATGTCTCTTACGCATAGTAATAATAATTAAAAAAAACACATGTACAGGTACACATTGCTTAATTGCAGGGATGTATTTTGAGAAATGTGTTAGTAGAGAATTTTATAATTGTGCGAACATCGTAAAGAATCTTAAATAAAAATATAGATGGTATAGGCTATGACATCCTTAGGCCATGCTGCTTATGCACAGTGTGCGACACGGAGATTGCTTGTAACATCTCAGTGAACAAAACCCTAGGAGATGATGTAAAGAATGAGTGACAGTATCGATCGTCCCAGGTAGCAGACATCTCAGAGAGAGAATTAGAGTCTGCTACCTTGACAGGTGATAAAAAGTCTTCAGGAACAGATTCAGTTCCTGAAAATGAGTCTGGGACCGAGGACGATCAGATCTCCACTTTCAAAATCGAAGGTACCGTTAAAATAGAGTTAAAGAACTCCAGTTCCTGAGCTATAGTCAGGTGTTAACTTAAACTAACAATTTAATGGGATTCTAGACGTTCATTCTTTAGAAAATGAGATGCTATCTGGAAGAACTCTTATGAGTAGTAGATTAAAGTAAAAGGATCCCCAAAAGACTGAGCATTCAGGTTGGACAATGAATAAGAGCAGTCACAATGTAAAGTCAAAAAAAAAAAAATAATGAGTGACAGTGTGGAAACCATGAGATGAGGTAAAGCTGAATTGTACGTGGTTGTTGCCAGCACAACAGCAACCTTCTACTTAAATAAGTAGAAGTACTACCTAAGATAGAAGGATAACATAGTAAATCATAGCAGAGCAGCAGGATGCTTTACTGTTATTAAGGACTGCACAAACTGCATCGTATGGGTTTATGTAGCTGGCAGCACAGTTCGTTTATGCCAGTACCAGCACTGATCTGGTAATGTGCTATGCTATGGTGTTGCAGTGGTTGAGGCTTTGCCAGGCAATGGGAATGAAGATGTTATTGTTTAGCTACAAGTGCAGTAAAATCAGGTTTGAAGGGAGGTCAGCAATCTGTTCTAATGCCTCAACTCCTAGGTTGGACACATGGCAACTTACACGTGTCTGTAACTTTCATTCCAGGGGATCCCACCTTGTTCTAAGGGTGCATCTTCTTGAGATACAATCTCCTGTCTTTCATTATAGACTATAGATAGGTCTGAGGTAAACTCTGAACTGAGAAATAGTTGGATTTCAACTAATTACAATTAATTCTATAGAATAAATTGTCTTGAGGAAGCAATTTGATTTAATTCAGTAATGTCACTAAAAATCCAATTCTGTGTTATTTTTATATCCCTTAGCAATTCAGTGTTTAGTGCATGGGAGTGGCAAGATGACTGCTAACATTCTAAGTACATTGTAATACTCTGGCATTTCAAATGGGATGGGATCAAAGGGTACACCAATTGGTTATTCAGTTCCCAGGGATCAACCCTGAAAACATACATGCAAGTAGCACTGTATAGACTTAGAGGGTTATATATCTGTATTTAGAAATAGTGTGTGTGTGTGTGTGTGTGTTACATATGTGTGTGTGTTTACAACTATATATGTATGTAACAACAATTGATAGAAGAAGTGGCCATGAATTTGAAAGAGAGCGGGAAGTGGGATACAGTCGGGCTTGGAGGTGGGTGGGAGGGGTAATGTCGTAGATATATTATAATCTTAAAAAATAAAAGAAATGTAAAAAAAGCAAAACTAAATCATGACTGGTGAGGCATTGGGATTGAGTACACAAATCGAAATGTCCTTTTGTTAGCAAGAACCGAGGCAAATTGGGGAGGGGCTTGTATCTAAGCTTTACTACAGAAGTTCCTTTCCTCTTAACTAGCATGTGAAATCAGTGTTGCAGAGGCTCTGCCTTGTGGTTCTCCACCTGTGGTGTCTGTGCCCTAGTGTGCCCTGGGGACCTTCCGGCTACTTCCTTTCCTCTTCTTCGCTCTTCACAATTAACCTCCCCTTCTTATATCATCTCTCCATCACCACCCAGTGGATTTGGGGAAGCCCTGCCACAAAACTAGCTGCTACTTCATCTCAGGCTAACGGCATGAACTTACCAATATTTACAGTTGTCTTACGAAAGTTTCACAGTTTACCCAAATAACTTGGAGTTTATGGAAAATTTATGTCTCTAGATGGTAAGAAAATAAATTGACTTAAGAGTCACAAAAACATTATTTTAAATTGTGTTGTAAAAATATCCCCAATTTAGAAATTCAAGAGGTGCAAACAGCATTTCACATCTTCATCTGGAAAAAAGAAAAATCTTCCACCAAATTCCATTTCATCCTGTTCTTAGATGTTGACCTCAAGGCAACCTTCACGTTCCTATTTTAGAAAAAATGAGAGCAAGATAACATGATCATACTGTGAGGAGAGAGAACATGTGTTGCCTTCAGACATCCTTTAATATTATCAACTGCCATTCACCTTATACCTTCTATTTCAGTTGGAAACGTCTCAATGCCTACATGTATTTTTCAAAAGCATAGAGCTCCATGAGATGATTTATCTTTTTACAATAGGAAACTTGAGAGAGAAAGGGGAGAGGGAGGGAGGAAGGGAGGGAGGGAGGGGGGCGGGATATCCATCAGAGGGGAAAGACAAGTGTCTCAAACAGTGAACATGGAGAAGTTCCAGCACTTTGCAGGGAGCCAGAGCCAGACTCTGTAACAGGAGAGGAAGTCATCTGGAAAATGGCCTCCCTCTCACACTGGCCGTAAGTCAACTTCTCAGGTAAGAGCATCAGGTTCAGCAGTCCTTGCTGAGTTCTTGTTTCTGTGACTTTAAGAAGAGGTCTGTGTTAGAATCAAGCTATAGTTCTATAGTTTCCAAGCCACTGCTCACACACTACTAATGTCATCTTTGCCCCAGAGTCTTGCTGACCACACTTCCCATAGTGTCTTACGACATGACCATTTGGTGGACAGAGTAGATCAATAGCAGTCACTGTGGTACAGTGAAATATGAAACAGCTGAGTTGTGAACATGACAATGTAGGCCATTTAACAGCTGGACACGGACACCATGGGCTCTAGAGGAGACTGGGAAATGAGAGAAGAACTAAACACAGATGCTGAAGTGCAAAAGCAGGATCCGACAAGTTCAGAAAACAGAGGGATTGAAAAGCCAACAGCAACACAGGAGACAGCAACTGTGCTGCCTGGGAAATTATGGAGTGCAGTTCTGGCTTCACCAACTACTTGTGTAATGTAGAAAAAAAAAAGGTAACTTTACCCTTAAAAATAGCTTTGTTGTAAAATCAATCATTTTCCATAACATTCAGGTATTTACAATATAATTATAACTGTGGTATATTAATTGAACTATACAAAAACCACCACCATATAATTTTATGTGTCTTATCCCTCTAATAGGAATCCCATTCCCCATTTCTTCAGCCACTCAAATAGGAGCATACTTTCTGTTTCTAGACATTTATCTATTCTGTACAATTCTTTACAAATGAATCTGTACATTAAATGATTTTTTATGGCTGCTTTTTTTTCACTTACTACGATGCTTTTTTTTAGCCTCATACATGTTATGGTGTGTTGGATATTTTATTTATTTATATTACCAAATAATATTCCACTATATTTTATTTCCAAGTGTGTTTGTCAATAAGAATTTTGTTATTTTCTTATTCAGAGAGTGTGTATATTGCTGCTATCAGGATGCATGTAGAAGGGTTTATGGCCAATTACTGTTTCTTCATCCACAAAAGAAAATTAAGAGTTTACGCTGTGTGTTGTCTTATTTGCTAATAATTATAGTTTATATTTTTATTAATTTTTGACATGAGTATATAACATACACATTTTTCATTTAATGTTTCTAATAATACAAGTAGCAAAAGCATATTTTAGTTCTGTCTTTCAAATGGTAAATAGATGACTTATCTTTAAATATTATTTGACAGATGCTTTAATTTTCTTTTGTATTTTATCTGCTCATCCATCCATACGTACATACATATACATATTCATACTTACTGTACTTATAAAATACTTCCATGTGAGAATTCTATGCTATTTCTCAAGGATATTTAATTGTGAGTAAGCTAGAACTGGTACATAAAGAATTTACCTCTGAGGGGTGGAGAGAGGTCATGAATACACATATACTTGTTAGAAAGAAAGAATTATCTTCAGTGAGATGCAGAGAACAGTCTCAGTGATTTCCAAATTCTAATTGCACACAGTGGCATTACAACAGACAATATTTTCTGTCCATCTTAACAGATTCTTGTTAGTATTGCAATAATAATAAGATAAACTAAAGAAATGCATTTACGTTTGGAAATTGGTGAGATTTCAAATAGGAGGCCTTTGCTGCTAAGATGTACTTGCTGCCAGTCTTGCAGTAAGTAGATAGAAATTGTCAAAAAGATTCAGAGTATTGGCAGTAGCTAGTTGCAGAAGCTTCAGACCTGTCACTTGCTGGTTAAGGTCACACTGGGGGGCTATGTGGTCACACTCAGCAAAGCACAAGCTACTTAAGAAGCTGTCTATACTGGGGTCAAGAAGCAATAGTGGGATGACCCTTAGGATAACCAACTCCTATGTACTTTTAGATTTGAGGTTTGCTCCCAAGAATGGAACTCTTTCTGTAAACTCTAAACCTGGCCAAATTCTTAACACTGGGTATTTGATTGGCCATGGGGGAAGAAAAAAAGACAAAAGAGAAAAAGAAAAAAAAAAAAAGAAAAAAAAATCCATTGCTTTTACTTGGCTTCTGTACTCTAAATACTTGAGTTTAGACGCATAGATTGTACTTCTGTAAACTTTGGTCATAGAAGTTTCTGCATCAAACAGTGGTTACGATAAAGAATTGTAAATGATTAAAATGTGAAAAATGAAAGGTTGTGAAAGCTAAAAAAAAAAAGGAGCTGTCCAGTGTGCTTGAATGTACTGTGTGCATCACCAGCTCCTTCGAGATTTTATCTTTCCTTTCCCATCATTCTTCCAAAATGCTCTGGAGTTCAGCTAAACAAGAATTGCAAAGGGTGCAGCATTTAAAATGATAAAATGTCACCCCCCCCACGCACATCTATTTCCAAATGTATTAGGGGTTACAATTCAGTTATAATCCAGACATTTTAAGCATTCCCAGATGGTTTCTATCATGGGACTTTTTCTAAGAGTCAATTTAGCAGAGTGACAAAGTCATGGTAGTTTTAAAATTTTGTGAATAGCAACACAGACACATTATCAAAGATGAAATATCTTAACCACATATCGAATGAAGCGTCTTGAACATCACAGTCTATCCTAATTGGCTGGAATACCTTGGGACACCACGTCTGTGTAAACTGAACTCCGACAAAAGTATCTGTTTAGAATAACATCAATTAACTGCTGCTGATGCTTGCCACTTGTCCTAGAGTGACCAAGATGATGCCACAAAGGAAGTAAGATGATGGCTGAGCCTTAAGGAGACTCAGGCTCAGCTAAGAAGGGGAGGTGCATCTCTGTCAGAGAATCAGGCTGAGTACATGGTACTAAAGAAGCCTATTTTGGGTTGTGTGCTCTTTGTTACTGGAACATTTTATACAGCACACATCAGGAATTTGGAGATCTTGGTTCAGGAAATCACTTCCCCTCCACAATGACTTGTGATTTCCTGACTTATAAAAATAGTCTAGTTAAGTATACAATCACTCACAGGAAGTGATGTGGATAAGACAATGAAGCAACATGAATTGTTTATCAAGAGATGCCAAGGAAGAGGAAGAATCTGAACAACCTCGATGATGGCTTCCCTATAGAGTTGTGGTCTTTCCACTTCAGTTTCGTTCATTCCCACCCCATCCAAAACTCCCATGTTGACTTATGGGTAGCTCCTGACCAAACCTTTGCTCTTTTGTCAAAATGCCAACCTTACAAATTTAAATTTTACCCACTTAATTTTTAATCACTCTTCATTTCTACCAAATCTCATTCAATGAATACTTGAAAGATAATAGAGAAAAGTTAATTCATTTTAGTAGGGGTTCCTGAAGTTTTCTAATATACAAACGATCCTGTAACCAACTCACCCACTCTTATCTCCTTCAGTTACAACAATAACAAATCTCTCTCTTCTCTGTATCCTCTGTTCTCTGTATCTTCTGTGTGACTGTTGTCTCTCCTCCTGGTATTCATTTATATTCCCCATTATTCTGCTGTGCTTAGATGGGTCTTTGATTTCTGAAATCAGGTTGGATCTAGCCTGTGGCTGTCACCGTGCTTTGGTTAGGGAGCGGGGGAAGAAGGAGACCATGATATTTGTTCCTCCATCATCCTTGCTTCTCAGTCAGATAGTGAGAAGCCATGGACCTACATGAAAGGACATAAAAGTTACATTGAGAAGTTGGCTGCTGTAGTTATATATCTCAAAGTCCTGGTAGCCATTTCCTTCCTCATCAGGCTAGTGGTTGCTGATGTCTAGAGAATTTTCCCATCTTGATCTTGTTTTGTTAGTTATTGTATTTTATTTTTTATTCTCGAGACAGTATTTTTACTCAGGGAGCCTGAGTTGACCTCAAACTCATCTTCCTCCTGAGGGCTGGAGTTACACATGTGAGACATCATATCCGTTTTTTTCCCTTAACTCTGTAATTTCGTAAACAGATTGTTCATTGTCTAATATCTGTTATTTTTTTTTTGAGTTGCTCTTAGTTGCACAGACCTTGCTGATTCATTTTTTCAAATGTACTTTTCAGCAACTATTCTGTCAAAAAATGTTCAGAACTTGGGAATAAGGCCAGAAGGCGAATAAAATGTTTCTTTATTGTTATATGGGCTATTGTATTACTTGCTTACACAAGGATTGTGAGAGGAGATGGACTTTGCTCAGTCCACAGTTAATTATTGCAGTCCAAGGCTTAGTGAAGTTGTATGGTAATGTAAGCATTTTTTTGCACTTCATTGATAAATAGCTTTCATAAAGAATTTTTCCACAGAAAAGTAAATTCAGAGGTTTGATTTTTGTTTGCAGCATATTAGTTTTATACTAACATATCAATCTTATCTTCATATTCACTTATTAAATTATTATAATGAAATCAGCTATTGTGAAAATTTCTGGTTTGTCTCATTTATTAATTAAGTAATACCTTTTGATGTATGTTCATTTAATATTTACCTGAGAACTACAATTTTACCTCTTTGAAAATTCTGCTTAACATTTAAAAAAAGTTAGCTTCTTGGATCCATTGTCATGACTTTAATGTCTCCTTATCTACTGGTGTCTCTTCATATTTAGGCATAAATATCTCACATCATTAAAAAAAAACAAAGTGTAATAAAACTCTTTTGTTTTCATTTATACTTTAAACTTTCAGGAAGAGTAGCCTATGTGTAGACACACTATATACTGATTCTTACTGATATCTTTCTTTCCTTCTTATGTCCAGTGAATAAGGTCTCTGATATTCAGTTTAATAAAAACCTTAAGCCCTGGGGCCACTTTGATCAGCGTCTGCATTTTCCCCTGCTGATTCATTTCTGTCTTTTTTCTTTCAATTCTTCTCTCATATATTACATTCAGACTCCAGTTTCTTCCCTCCCCTTCCTCCATTGTCTCCCCTTCATCTCCCTACCCCAGATCCACCCCATCTACCTTCCCTCAGAAAAGAGCAGGCCTCCCAGGAATCTCAACCAAACACAGCATAACAAGCCAGAGAACAGGTGCATACCATTATATCAAGGCTGGACAAGGCAAACCAGAAGGAGGGAAAGGGACCCACAAGCAGGCAAAGGAGTCAGAGACAGGCCCTGCTCCCACCGCCAGGATTCCACAAGACCACCAAGCTACACACACACACCACACACACACACACACACACACACACACACACACACACACACACACACACACACACACAGGTATACATAATACCTTATATGTGCAGAGGACCTAGGTCAGACCCTTCTAGGCTCCCCGATCTCTGCGAACTCCCATGACTTGCAATGCTCTTTTTCTTTTCGTTTACAGGGTATCTTGCAGTCTTAATGTTCTTCCTGTGACTGCACATTTTTTGAATATATTCCTGGCTTTCTTCTATGAGTATAAATTTCTTGGCTGTCTTTAAGAATGTTGGACTGAATATGGTTCTCTTCTAAGCCCTTTCCATGTTCTTATTCTTCACATACTCTGCGTATGATTGTGTTCTCTGGCATGACTTCGCTTACTGCTTAGTTCTGTGGAACAAACCCAGTCCAATCTCCAGAGCACCAAAGATGTATAAGCAACTGCTGTTGAATGTCTTTCTACCACATTTTGGATCCCAGGTAGCCATGGAAGAACCAGCCTCTTTAACACTGTGGGATTTTTCTTTTCTTTCCAGGTTAGTTAGCACCACTGTTCCTCAGTTGCTAAAGCCAGAGCCTGATTTTCTTATCCTCTACCTCATCTCTTAATTCATTTGAACTCTCTAACTTTGGCAATTCTAACATAAATGCTTCTCACACCAATTCTGGTCTGCATCTTAACTCTTACTTTTTGGGTTGTACCACAGTTAGCTTGCCTCCTAATTAGCCCACTCGCCTTTACCTTTTCTGACCTACTCACCTACTTTTTCTAAAACGAAAATCTAGTTATCTCCACTTAAACTTGTAAATCCCTCTGATTTTCTTTGTGTAAGTCCAGAATCTGTAGCATTGTAGATGAAATCTCTTTATCTACCAACCTTGCCTTCAGCTCTGGCTGCATTTCTTGCTAATTAATTTACCAGTACCTTTCCTCCTGTGATAGAAAGTGAGGATAGAGAGAACGTTAGCTCCAGATTCTAACTGTTGGTCTTAGGAGACTATCCACCGAAGAGGAAGAAGTGGTAAAAATTATTTAAAATTACTTGATAATTTGAACTTACATACTAGTGATTACTGTGGGGTGAGGGGGTCCTTTGCAGGCTAATTAGTGGCCTGCATATCTTGCTGGCCATGTCAAGACTGCAAGAATTTGACTGCTTTTCACTGGACAGCTCTATATGTGTGTGCATGAGTGTGTGCACATATATGTATACGAGAACGTCTGTGAGTATGGGTGTAGGCTCCGAAGGGTGATAGTGTGCTATTTCTTAAGGTCTATTACCTATGTTTTCCACCGTGACTTAGGGCTGACTGATTAGGCTAAACTGGCTTGCCAGTGAGCACAAAGGATCTCCTGTCTCTGCTTCCTGAGTTCAGGCACTACAAACACATGCCACTATGCATATTAGAGATAGAACTTGGGTCTTTAAGTGAGCACACAGAGCATGGTATTGACTAAGTCATCTCCCTTGGGACCATTTTTTCAGGATTGTTTATGCAATTGATGTTTTTGAAAGATGTTAGAATATCTCTTCCTAGCCCAGATAAATAAATAACAAGCTTTTTTTTCTCTTCTATATAAAAGAAGGTTGTCCTCCGTGTATGCTGAGTGGATGCAAATTTCAGTGTGTAGCACCCATCTGAACCCCTGCATGTCCCCTACAGAGCATTGCTGTAATTTTCTGCTGCTTCTGC
The DNA here is from genome assembly GCA_021653895.1 of Mastomys natalensis. NCBI lineage: Eukaryota > Metazoa > Chordata > Mammalia > Rodentia > Muridae > Mastomys > Mastomys natalensis. The sequence continues at coordinate 695,234 of JAJTUV010000349.1, forward strand.
TGCTTCTGTACTTGAGTCATAAACCTATTGTTTCTGGCTCAGAGTTTTCTCTTGGCTAGCTTCCAGGGCAGAAACAGGAATTATTAGCTTGTAACTCAAATGAAACCTACAGTTTTATGTTTAAGTACATTTATCTTCAATAACTGTAAGAAATGTTGATAAAATACACTTTCTCCTGGACAGGAAATTAAATATGGTGTCTGGCGCAAACTTGAGGTTCTTTGGTGAAATTCCACAACAGGATAGTCAGCATCCAGTGTTGACATTCTTCTTCCTAAATCTTCATTAGGTTGTAGAGATGCAAAGTCATTCTACATCAGGTGTCTCTAGGCTACTGAGTATTATTATTTTCTTTATTCCCAAATACATTAATACATTTTTTACATTGCTACAACTACAGAAGTTGTTGCATGGTTAGAGTATCTGAAAGAATAGCTGGGTACCGATTTGAGTGATAAAGCCCAATCCATACCTATTTTTTCACTAATCCAGTTTGGAAACAATATGTACTCAGTGATTTCCAAGCACTATCCTGTAATGCAGTAGAGAAAGTAAAAAACAAAATACTTGAACCTTTATGTAACATACAGTTGATATTAGAGACACCCAAAAACACTTAAAATAAAATGTTATAATAATTTTAAGAAAATTAGAATACAACCAAAGTGCTCAGTATATGTAACTGGCCATACCAGCTACAGTTAAATATTACCATTTTACTATCCAGAAAATATTTATACTAAGGGTTTACTATATTCGGTACATATCCCTTTAGACAAATATTCCATATACATGTACAACATATATATGTATAGGTACATATCTATGTATATATGCTTACTAGTACTTTGTCTCCTATAAGCCCTTCTCTATGACAACTTATAGATACTATAAATAAAGCTAATTACCAAGGATCCTAAATCGACTCACATTTTATTGTTGAAAGACTCTGGAAGGAGAATCCATAATTTGCTTAACAAACCATCTGTGTTTCTCTGCGTCTTCATAATATCAAAGGAATATTCATGCTCACTCACAGCCGCTGAATAAACACCCAGGCAAACGCTTCTATTTTATCTCTGTTGTGAGACTCAAATAACAGATTCATGAGGAATCAAGATCACTTAGTGCTAGCAATTTAGTGTCCTAAACTTCAAAATGATTTTAAAAGTGGGCCGTTCTCCATGTATTGCACTTATGTTTGGGATTCTCGAGATTTATGATATGCACCTCAAATAAACTGGAACGTAACCTTGAATGGATGGGGACAGTTGTAAGTTTGCTTTCATAGGAATGTGTCTCTTTTGTTCATTAACCATACAACAGCATGGTTGCCAAGGGAGAAACAGGTTTGTCTTCCTCAGGAAAACATGATTTCTGGTGAAGTCAAGATCTTCAAAATACTAGTTCTTGTAGGTATCTAAGAGGAAAGGGCAGTTTCTCTGTTTCTTTGGGAGTCTTCAGGACCTCCCTGACCAGTTTTCATATAATGACTCATCCTGTGCCTGACACTGGCATTATTAGCCACTCAGCTATCACACTCTTAACTCCTAGTTTACAAAGTGGTAGGTTTAATATGGCCTTTCCTGCATCCTTCATTCTAGTTTCTCTCTTATGCTTCCTTCTTATGTCCTCCATTTCCTTACCCCACCACTGCTTAATCCCTCCCCTCAGGACTTTCCCACTCAGTGCCATGGATGGTCGGTCCCTTCTTTGTTACCTATTGGTGCTCTTGGCCAATGAGATGTAAGCATGACGTTGCTGAATGAGATATCTCAAAAATCCCTGGGTTTCCTCATAAGAAGAGATAATTCTGGCTGGATGTCCCTTCACATGTACCTCACCTTCCTTGAGTTCCATCCTCTTGTCTGTGCACTGCAGGTTGAGCAGGTATCTAGAAATCATGAAAGGACAGGGGTGAAGAAATGAAGATCTACATGATGGGGATACCAGAGCTGAAAAAAAAAATCTTCCTAATAAAAAGAAATCAGTCATATCACAGTTAATCATATTTTCTTACTTATACCTAAACTCATAAATGGCAGAGTCAGGAATATAGAATGTTCTTCCTAAATGCATATGATGAGGTCTTTAAAATATGGAAAGCATTTAGCTTACAGCTTACTTTTGACTTTCTAAAAAAATATCAATTTAACTTAGTTTTACACAGACTTTCCTGTTAATCCCTAAGGACAATACCAGAAAAACAAGGCTGAATGTCTGTAGCAGTGAATACTTAAAATTCCTTTTAACAGAGACTGTTTTCTTTGAAGTGCTTGCTGTGGTTTTTCTCCTTTTACTTTTCCTCTCTTATGTCAATGATCTCTGATGCTTCTTTCCTCTTTTACCCATGGTATTTCTTCACATTTCTAACCTGGAAAAAGACTATACTTACTACAGATACTGAATACATTCATACTCACACACTCTTAGACACACACACACACACACACACACACGTCATACATGTACATTCACATATACACACTCTCAAATACTCTTACACACACTAATACACGCTCACAGGAATTTACACACACATTCATACTCACAAACACAAACTTACACTCACACTAACTCACACTCTCATATACACTCACACACACTTATAGTCACACATTCATACACACTCATACACACACTCACACACACACTCGTACACACTAACACATACTCTCATACACACTCATTCATTCATACTCATACGTGCACTAACACATTCATACACATTCACCCATTTACACACTCACACTCATTCATACACACTCATACACACACTCACACATACACACACTCATATTCACATACACACTCACACAGATATGTATATAGTTTCCTAATATAGTTGAAAAGGTAGAGTAAAATATTTTAATTTATAGGTTTTAATTTTATTATAAAATCACCATGCTGAATAATTTTCTATAACAAACCCAGATTCTTCACTAGTATTTCCAATTACAACTGTGAGCTTCCATCTTCTCTTCTTTCCTCTCCTCCTTTACTCTTTCCTTGGTGAATCTAAAAGGAAAAACAATGCTATCTCTTAACCGGGAGATAGCCAAGGGCATTATAACTTATTTCCTTGAAGAATTAAAAACAGAGGAATAGAACAAGACTGTATTTGTGGAATGTAGTGGACAAGTACTTCTTCCCTCTCGGTGATTTCACTGACTTGGGCTTGTCATTACTTCATTCATTCAGAAACTTCACGTGAAAAGAACTATGTGTTTCATTACTACTTTCAAAGAAGAAATATGTAGACAAACACGACTAAGCTTATTTTTATCTGAATCACCAACTCTAACAACAAAATGTGTCATCTGCTGCCAGGTGAAGTGTATCCTCACCAGAACCAAAGAGATAATGAACAAAGAGAGCTGAGGGGCTCTTAGTCATGTTCTTCTCGATGGTACTCGGATGTCAGCTCATCTAGGATTTTCCTAAAAGTACAAGATCCCCTTACTTAAGCTTCCCTTAGTTTCTTGTCTTCACAGTTTAAAATACCTGTAAGATGTCTTCACAGATTGAGATAATGCTGAGTTGGTTTAGGGTCACAGGAGACTATGTTTAAAAAAATATTTGGTAGTAGAAGAGATGGGTTGGGAGGCATACATAACTCCCGGAGTCTTGAGGAAGAGAATCAAGGAGCAAGCATCTTTGAGACAGAGATTTCATTGTGAGTGTTGGTGTCTGCTCACTCAGGTTATAGATGCTATATTTGGGTCTTTTAGGAGAAGTTTGAAGGAATGTAATGTAGTGAGTGATTTTGTTACTGAGGTCATTCTTTCCACACAGTTGAGTAGTAGTTCTAGATGTTCTAGACTCTCTTCTAAGTTCTAGGTTTCAAAATTTCAAAGATAGTGACTCTGTCTTTCAAGTTCAAGGTGGATTTCAATATGAAATATAGGGTTTGGCGAGATGGCTCAGCAGTTAAGCCTGCTTGTTGCTCATTCTTGTATCAAGGTCCGATGGCTCACAACCTCTTATAACTTCATCTCCAAAGGATCCAGTGCCGTCTTCTGGTTTCCTCAAACATTTGTGTACATGTGGCACATACTCATGCAGATACACACACACAGCAGATAAACACACATAACCATAACTAAAAATAAAATAAATACTTAAAATAAAAGAAAAAAGGGTAGTTTCCCTCCATGATGTAGAACACAAAATAATTATAATATATTTCATTAGGTGAGACATTTAATATTTATGCATGGTTTACCAAAAATATTTCCATCTCTTGGCAGACTTTTATTGTTTTCTGTGAAGCCAAAATAATTGGCCAGGTTAATGAACATTAGCAAAAATAGCTTATACAGTAAAAGAAAGTTAAAATACAATTTCTATGAAATTTTTATTTCACTTAATAAAAGTAAACAATTTTATGAAGAATTATGTTGGCATTGTGATAGGGGTTTCATTGAATGTAGAGACTGTTTTAGGTAGAGCAGCCATTTTTATATTAATTCTACCAATCCATGAACCTAGTAGTTCTTTCTTTCTATTGATGTCTTCAATTTCTTTCTTCAGTATTTAAAGGATTTTATCTTACAGCTCTTTTACTACCCTGCATAGGTTTATTCCAAGCTATTATTCTTGAGGTTATTGTGAACATACTTGTATCTATTACTGATTGTCTCTCAGTCTATTGTTGGTATATAAGAAGGCTACTGATTTTTGCTAATTCTTTATATAACCAATTTTTTGAAAGTGTTTATCATCCATCTAAGTTTTCTGGTGGAGTCTTTAGGATTTTTAATGTGTAGACTTACATCTTGCAAATCAGGATGCATTTACCTCGTCCTTTCTTATTTGTATCCATTTTATCTTCTCGTCTTATTGTTCTAGATTAGATGTTGTCTAATTTTTAATGTAGATCTCATTTCTTCACTGTGCTTTTCCCAGGATCATGAACACAGGACCCAGAAGCAATAGTTTGGGACAAACTATTATTTCCTGTTTAATCAAAATAATTGTAGAAAACTAAATGGAATCGCAAAAATTTTTTATTCTAAGTGCAGCTTGGTTTTGGCAAAGCTAAATACAGGCTATTCACGTGTCTGTGCTTCAAGTGATTGCTCACAAATCTCTTAAATAGGCTCCAGTCAGAGAAGGAAACTTATTCCTCAATTAATCTTGAAAAGTCCCATGTTCAGATGGTTTGGGCATTGAGTTCTGAGAATCACATAACACAGTCATAATGGTAGAGAACCCTTTATAACTTGGGGTTCTTTGACAAGATAATCAGTATAATTTTCTCTAACACTCGGGTACTGCTAATTTGAGTATTGCTACTGCATTTATAGGGGTCCTTTCTCCTATATGCGAACAGTCTAGCTCTGTAGGGTTCCATTGACCATATTGTCAAAGAGATCAAACAATGCGTCTTTTGTGAGTGCTTAGATGCTGTGCTTAAATGATGGGGTTTCCTGCATACACCCAAGTCTTGCTTTATTAGAACAGAAGACTTAAAATACTTGAGATGTATTTTCTCACCCACTTACCACCTATTTTTAGACAGTCCCATTATGTAGACTAGGACAGCCTTAAACACATGATTATCTTGATTCAGGCTCTTGAGTTCTAGAATTATGATGCACACCACTTCATCTAGCTGGTTTACAGTTTTAATTGTTTTTTTTTTATTATTTGAAGATATAATTATTAATTGCTTTTAAAATGGACTACAAAAGACTGACATTTATGTATATATGCATAGAGGGATAAAGCACATTTCTTAGAATTTGCCAAGTAGCTGTCTGTAAACATTGTTTTATTTTACTTTAAATAAAAAGTAATTATGAAACTGATTAAAGATAAGTGCAACTCCTAGGAATACAGATTTGTAAAACTAGGTTGGTTCTGCGGTTTCTTGGGAATAGATAGAAAACCTTGATCTAAAATAGGATCTTAGGATTGGAAAAATGTGCATAAAATTAAACAGAGTAAAAATGTAACAAATCACTCAAAATATTCTATTTTTATACTCATTTTAATGTATGAAATTTTTACAAATCAAAAGAGCATATAAATAAAGAGGTCTAATTACCATTTCATCAAAGACTATAACTTCCAGTAGACAGATCATAAGGCAACAGGAAAACCCAATTAAAAATGTGGGCTCTTTTAGGAAGAGTTGATTCTCTGTCTTGGGAAAAGATATTTCAAGATCTGGATAGAAACTCTTGTTGCCAAAAAACAAGTACAGTTGAAATGTTCTGATGTGGTGTTGACAGGACTCAGGATCCAACTTAAAAAGAGCTCCCTCTGGCCCAGCTATGGCAATCTGAGAGCCAGAAAGACAGTCAAATTGCATTTCATTAGAACAGCAGAATTAGAAGAAGCCATTATTTATTGTAAAAGAAATGGGCTTATTTTTAATATCAATAAATTACAGTGTACTCAGGCTAACTTCTCAAGTGGAATTAGTGCTCCAAGCTTCATATTCTGTCTCTGTCTGTCTCTCTCTGTGTCTGTCTCTCTCTAAAACCTCAAATTATCTGATCAACTGTCTTTATGTATTTTATCAGGATTTAGCATATAAAGAGCACCTTGTGATAGTATCCAATCTGTGATAAAATTTGGTGTTTTATGGTTTTGTTTGAGCATTTTAAACAAGGTTAGTGTACTAATACAACTCAGAGAATGTTGTGATGTTTTATAAGGTGGTCTTCCAGCTTGGAACTTCAGAAAAAATACTGATTTAAACTCAGTATGTGTTTAATGGACTCTGCTAAAATATTTTAAAAGACAAACAGACTAAGAAATTAACAACAGCAACAATAAACTCTCAGACAAAAAAAATCAAATACAAATAAAACAAAATAAAAACCAGCAACCATCCAACCAAGCAAAAAAAAAAAAAAAAAAAAAACAAAAAAAAAAAACAAACAACAACAACAACAACAACAAAAACCAGAAATAAAATTAATTAACCCATAATACTCCAAACCACAAATACTTCAAACCTGTGGAGTGAAAGACTATTACAGTTCCCCCAAGTGTTCTTTACATACACATTTGGTCTTATAGCTAAGACTAACTAAGAACTTGACTGCTAAGCTACATCTCTAGAGTATTTTTGTTTATATGCTAATGATAGGGAATTAAACAATGTCATCAGCCCTAAGTAATTTTCCTCTGTGTGATATATTTGTATTATATTTTGTCTCTTTTGTCTTGCCATGCCTGGGGTGACTGACAGCAGTTTTAACAAAAGCCTAGACCACTCCAGCTTCCCTCTCATCTGTATCATGGGCTTCTTCTTGCAACCTCTTTTTCTGAAAGCCTGGCGTTCACTACTCAGAGCAGTTTGTTCCTTCTCCTTTTCATTTGCATAAACAGAAAGGTGTCGAGAGGGCGTGAGAAAGTCACGTTCTCAAGAAGCAGATGAGTACATGTTCCTCTTTGGAAATGAGAAGAAAGGAAAACTATTCTCGAGCCTTTTCCTTCTGGAGTGCTTCTTCCTCCTTGAAGTCCATGACAAGCATGGACAAGTTCATGAGCTCCTGGACCCCCAGTCCTCCCTAGCAGAGTATGGGTGGATTTTTACTTTAAAGCACGCAGAGTTCTGATGCCTTACTTGCAGTTTGCAGTTGTTGGGAATTAACCATCATGCATTCCATCTTTGCAGTATTGTTTCATATCAAAGGAAGAAGAATGTTTAAGTTAACAGCTTTTGAGATAGCCCCTGCTCCATGGAAGCACATGAAGAGCAAGCCTCACATCTACTACATGTGTAGGGAAGCCTAGGTCCAGCCCTGTATGTTCTTTGGTTGGTAGTTCAGTCTCTGAGAGCCCCAAGGGGGTCCAGGTTAGTTGACTTCGTTGGTCTTCCTGTGGAGTTCCTATCCCGTTTGGGGCCGGCAATCCTTCCTCCTATTCTTCCATAAGAGTCCTCAAGCTCCATCCCCTGTTGGCTGTGGGTGTCTGCATATATCTGAATCAGCTGCTGGATGGAACCTCTCAGAGAACAGCCATGCTAGCTGTCTGCAAGCATAATAGAGTAGGATTAATAATGTCAGTGATTGGTGCTTGCCCTTGGGATGGGTGTCAAGTTGGGCTGGTTTATTGGTTGGCCATTCCCTCAGTCTGCTCCATCCTCCACGCCTGCATTTCTTGTAGACAGGATAAATTTGGAGTCGAAAATCTTGTGGGTGGGTTGGTGTCCCTATTGTTCTGCTGTTGCCTGTATGTGGGATGTTTTTCTAGCTGGGCTGCCTTGTCTAGCCTGAGTGGGAGAGGATGCACCCAGCCTTGAAGAGACTTGATGTAACAAGGATGGATGGGGGGAGATACTCACAGGGGCTCCCACCTGTTTAGAGAAGGGGAGGATTGTGGGAGTGAGTGACCAGGAGGGGGTCAGTTAGCAGATGCAAAATGAATAAGAAAACAAAATACCAAGAAAACCTCTACATTACAATTATACAAGATGTTACCATAATTGGAGTGGGGGAAGGGGTGGTTGTGGTTTGAATATGCTTGACCTAGGGAGAGGCACTATTTGGAGGTGTGCCCTTGTTGAAGTAGGTGTTGCCATATTGGAGGAAGTATGCTACTGTGAGCATGGGCTTTAAAACCTAGTCCTAGGTACCTGGAAGCCAGTCTTCTTCTAGTGGCCTGCAGATGAGGATGTAGAACTCTCAGATTCTCCTGTACCTTGCCTGTCCATTTAAATGTTGTCATTTATAAGAGTTGCCTTGGTCATGGTGTCTGTTCACAGCAATGGAAACTCTAACTAAGACAGAAGTGTTAGGTGAAAGTAGATGGAATTTCTCTATTTTAGTTTAAAGCTGTATACAAATAAATAATCATTTAAAAAAACCTTCAAAAGAATAGCAGTAAAACCCTGTAGCCAGAAAAAGAATGTTTAAGTCTTGTAGATGAAAATTTCTTTACATATTTATTACATTCTTCTTTGTGACTTTATGCTAGATGAAAGTGACTTCATAGATGCCGATGAGTTCTATAATTTAATTTCCCAAGTGACTATTTTGCTTTAGACTGGTGACTTTAGTGGAGATTTTAAATTATCACTTGAGAAATAATTTTCATATTTATTTTCAGGAGGCAGAATTCATGGGACCTCAACTTATAGACAACATGGATTATGTACATCTCAATATGTATGGAGCCAATGTGATTTACTGGTTTAGTGCATGATCTTGTTCAGTATGGCACTGTCAACAATAAATGGAACTAGAAAAAACCATCCTGAATAAGGTAACCCAGACCTAGAAAGACAAACATAGTATATACTCACTTATACTTGGATATCAGCTGTGAAGCAAAGGATAACCATGCTATAATTCATAGACCCTGGGAAGCTAAGTAACAAGGAGGGCTGGGGGAAGGGGCAGACACATGAGTATCTCTGTGAAGGGAAAACAGATTGTGGATGGCTGGGGGAGTGTTCTGTGGAGGTGGGTATGGGAACAGGAGAGATTGGATGTGGGGAGAATGGAGCAAGAGAGTTGTAGAAATATATAAATCCTGGCCTGGGACTTCTACCCCATCTTAGATCATCAAGTTCCTGGATTAAAAAATACACACACATAGCCTTAAGCAGTACAATAGCTGGGCAGCTGTCTACCCTCCATGTTGTTAGAATCTACTTTTCTATTGATAACCCTAAATTATTACTTACTACTTACTATGTTCCATCTGGGATGCTCTTAACTCCAATTGGCTAGCCCACAGGGCCATGTTTTTAATAAGGTTCAGCTAGCCCACAGTGGCTTCTCCTTCTCTGTCCTGCACTTTCTTCTTTTTCTCTTCCACAGACCCAAGCCTGGGAAACCTAAACCCACCTATGTCTCTTCTGCCCAGCTATTGGCTGCCACATTTTTATTTACCAATTAGAAATAACTCATGGGCAGGGTCACTGAGTCTCTTACTAGCAACTCTCTTCTCTCTAGGGCAATCAAATTAGCATTAGAATAACAAGCAGCATTAGGCCAACCCATGCAGAGAGTAGTGGGAGAGACTGGAATGGGGGAGCCTCTTTGAAATCTAGAACCTATGCAATGGAAATTCCCAGAAATCCTTGCTCCAAGCAATGGGGGAGAACCTGGACTGGCCATCTCCTATTCCAGTGGAGGAATTGGGATACCAACCCGAAACAAAACCTTTGACATACAATTTGTTCTGCCTACAAGATGTAGTAGGATAAAGGTGGCACAGAAACTGTAGGGGTGGCCAACCAATGACTTGTCCAGCTTGAGAGTCATGACATGACAGGGATCCCAACCCAACACTGCCTAGAAGGCCAAGAACGAGAGACCAGATAGCCCAGAGACCTAGGATAAAAAATGATTCCTAATAATATTCTGCTGTACTCATAGATTGACACCTATCCCAATTGTCAGTTGCTGGTCTTCACCCAGGAAACTGATGGAAAGGGATGTAGAAAGCCAAAGCCAAACATTAGGTGGAGCTCAGAGAATCCTCTGGAAGAGGGAAGGAAGGATTCAGGGAGTCAGAAGTCTCAAGAAAATTGCAAGAAAAACCCAGAGAATCAGTCAGTCATAGGGAATCATAGGAAGCCTGCATGGGTCTGGCCTAGGCCCTTTGCATATGTTTCAATTATGTAGCTGGGTCTTCTTGTGGACCTCTTTAACAGTGGGAACACGGACTGTCTCTGACTTTGTTACCTGCTTTTGGGTTGCCTAATATAGTCCCAGTATGAGGGGAGGTGCCTAGCCTTACTGCAACTTTATATGTCATATTAGGTTGATATACATGTCCTTTCCTGAAGAGAAACAGGAGTGGATGAGGATAGGGCAGAGGGGAGGTAAGGAGAGGGGCTTGGAGGAGAGGAGGGAGGAGAAACTATGGTTGGGATGTAAAAAACACCTTAAGAATGTGTGTGTGTCTGTGTGCTTGTGTGTGTGTAAATGGAAACCATTTAAATGTCTATCACCTGATGAATTGCTAAAGAAAATGTTATATATACATATATAATCTGATATATATCAGATCTATATATCTGATCTCTATCTCTATCATCTATCTATCTATCTATCTATCTATCTATCTATCTATCATCTATCTATCAATCTATGTATCTATATCTCAGAATATTCTGATGCAAAGAAGGAAACCCTGCCTTCTGTGAGAGCAAGGATGATAGTGGAGACCATTATACTAAATGAAATAAGTCAGACACAGAAGGATGAGCATAGCATCATGTGGACCCCAAGGAGGTTTATTAATAGAAACTGAGAATATAAGAGTGATGGATCTTGCCGGGCTACACAGAGAAACCCTGTCTCGAAAAACCAAAAAAAAAAAAAAGAGTGATGGATCTTAAATTGTAGTTAGAGTTAAAAAATTTTAGAGTGTTTTTAATAGGGTCGCTATAGATACTGATTGCATTCTCTATGTTTCAGAGAGCCGAAAGAAAGGAATGATAATATTTATTCTATATAAAAGTGGTAAGTTAGTTAGGAGACAAGTATGTGTAACCTAAATATATAATGTGTGTAAAAGTATCATATAAATGTACTAAATGAACTTTTAACCTTAACCCTAGTCTATAATCATATAGATGTGCCACTAAAATGTACAGTTTTAATATTTTTATCTCAGTTAAAATAAATTCATTTTAAAGATATATTTTAAAAAAAGAAATTGATAGTGGTTATTGAAGCTCAAAAATTAACCATTGGGCTATTGAGTTGACTCAAAAGGTAGATAAATGAAGATATGCCTAAGTGACCTCTGGATCCCACAAGATGGCAGGAGAAAACCAAGTGTCCAAAGAGGTGTCCTCTGATTTAACACATGTGTCATGGCATGCACATGCCAGCACACACATTCATGCATGCACACACAGACACACATACACACACATACACACACACACAGACACACACCAGAGACACACACACAGAGACACGCACACACCATAAAAATAAATAAATATTATTAGCTTGGCTTGGCTTATAAATACCAGTATGGTAATCAACCAATGGCAAGGTATTCAACTGCCCTAGCTCAAGTTTTCTTGTTAAAATCTGATAATCCTATTTCATTGGATTATTTTGAGCACTGAATTAGCAATGGAAAATTCCAGGCACATAGGATTATTCAATAAATATTGGTAATCATCATCATCATCTTCATCATTTTGCAGCTTACTCAGATCTTTTATACACATGTTCTTTTAATGCTCCCATCTCTGTTCTCTCTGTAGAGAAGATTGTTACTGTGATGATTTTGAGAAGCAGACAAGGGATGAGACAGAGAATTTTCTTTCCGATATGAAGATAGGTCTAAGTAAAATCCAGAGAAAACTTCTTCATTAACCAGGCTGTGACCATTTGTAAATGCGGATGTCCTGAGTCTTGAAGAACATGAAGGGTGCTATTGGCCTTGCAATTCAGTTCTATGACCTCATGTTTTATTGTAGTGATTTCCAAATTTCTGACACTTTGAAAGCGTAGCATTAGTATTGCTAACCTGTTGAAAGTACAGAAAAGCAACCTGTCGCTTCCCCTGGGATTTTCCAAAGCAATTCAGTGCTGAGTGTGTGGGCAGATTTGCATTTGTCTTTCCTCTATCCTGACACCCAGACACCTACACATAATGATGAGCCAGGCTACTTCATAACAACCATGAGTTTCAGCCTCGGTAGCTTTACTAACTTCTGCAAGGATACACCCCAGCCATGTTGAACAGCCACCTAATATATAAATATGTTTGCAGAAACCAGGAGGAAGCTAACATTGTCTGGCTGCTTATCTATGAAGCACATGGTTCTTTACTGCTCTCCCTGATACCAGAATGCAGATGTCTGATTGTTGCAAGTATCATTCTCCAACTGTGTGCCAAAAGTAGGCAAGAAAAGAGCCAGAAAGTTGAGAGTTGCCCAGCCTTCTGAATTTTATGATTCCTTCTTCAAGTATCTGAAGTGAGATGCTGGCAATGGCTGCCATTACCAATCCTCTGGTGAGACCTCAGGGCTGCCTGTGTGTTCAGCCTCTTCTGTATTCACTTTCTTCTGCCTTGAATATGAATCATTAACATTTAAGTCTGTGTGTCCTTTGAGACTGTGAAGCTAAGGATGCTGGGAATTGGACCTGCTTTGTTTGTATCCATCAGTGTTTCTCAGACTGAATTATGTGACCAACAGCACTGACATCAGCAAGGAGTCTTTCAGGTGTGGAACAGAACAGAGTTAGGATCTGCTCCCTCTACAACTCACTGAATCGATGGTCTATGTGGTTTAAGAACATCCTCCATCTCATCATGCAGGATGTATGCTTGTGTAATGCTGTGTAATGTCTAATGTGTAATGTGATGCTATACTCCTTTATACACGGCATAGTTAAATAGTTACGGAGACAATATAGCATAAAAATGAATGCGAGATAGTTAATTACTATTTAGGGAACACTCTTCACTGTCCCTTCACAATCCGTAGGAACCATGGACTCTTAGAAACTGTAGAGAGGCTTTCTACCACTAGAGATGTATAAAGTTGATAGTTTCAGTATCTACTTGTTGAGCTCAGAAAACTGAAGTAAGTTATTGTTGGTGAGGAAGAAGTGGGTCACCACACATTACTTCCAGGTTTTTTACGGTTATCATAATCAATAAGGCACAAAGCTAGGTCCTCACACCTCACCGTCTCCACCTCCTCTCCTTCATTCACTTTTAATCCCATCACAGTACTCATGAAAATTGAAACAGAAACTCTCAAACTGCAGCAATGTATACACACACACACACACACACACACAAAACCATCTCATCTGAAATGTAAAACATGAAGTTAAAACACGCTTTGCTGAACCCATGCATTGTGATATTACAGAGGAACAAGTAATAGCTATTAATGTGATACATGTACAGTAGAGTAACTGGTATTTATATTTAACTTTTATTGTTTGAGACTTTTGTACATGCATATGATATGTGTTAAACAACCATTCTCTCATTCCCTCCCTTTTAATTCCTTCCTTCATCCCACCACTTTTCCCTTCCAATTCATTAAGTCCCTATAGTGCTCCCTGTATGTTCGTGGGTGTAGGGCCATCTACTGGAGTATGGATGATTTCCAGGGACCAAATCTCTGACGAACTGACTTTCCCACCTCTAGCAGCCATTGACTAATTAATTCAACTACATTTATTTGTTTTATTTATGTGTTGGTACACACACACACACACACACACACACACACACACACACGGCATCACGTTCTGTAGTGTGAATGGGAAGTCAGAAGACAACCTGAGGGAGTCAGCTTTCTTCTCCTCTATGTGGGTCCCAGATACCAAACTCTGGTCATCAGACTTGAAGCAATTTTCATTTTTTAATTAAAGGATAGGACTAACTTTCAGAGCAGAAGCTTGTAAGAGTGCTTTTCTCTTCTTTTTGGGCCAGCAGGCTCTATCGTTAACTACAGAGTTCATTCTGCTATGATTATGATTGTTTAAACTCACTGTTAGTGTTTAAGAAATCTTTTCAGTTGGGGTGGTTTTTGTTCAGTATTTGTGATTGCATGCTCTTAGTCAACCAGCATTGGTGGATAACCTGTAATAGGTTAGGAGAACTCATTCTCTGGTAGGAAGGCAGAAGGGGCAGTGCCTAATATCTAAATTGAAAACAGAATATAAACTGTTATTGAAGATTCAAAAGCAATTTTCATTGGTGTTTGGGAAATTACATAAAGTTAGTGAATACAAGCTTATTGCTAAAGTTCAAGGGTAATAGCATGGTAGCAAACCTGATATGGCTCTACTGATGTATAAGAACAGAGCAATAGCCTAGATGAATGGAATAGTGGGCCTAGGTTGGAGTCATGTGGATGGGAATCAGCAGTAAATTTACTGTGGAGTAAAGAGAACTTGGGCTCTTCGGCTGTTTTGTAAACAGCTCTCCCAGGCTATTGCAATTATTATGCATTTTGAGAAATTTTGCAAAAGTAAGCTATATTTGATACAGTCAGCTAAGACTATTAGCTCTGACAACTCCACCCACTGTAGCCACTTTTTTTTTTTTTTTCCTGGTAAAAGCCATGAGCAAATTCAGAGTCCAACTAAGGGAAAGTTAAACTGGAGATGTGCCATTTTTTTTTTTTTAACAAAAATTTGGGAAAACATTAAAAGGGTTTAAAAAGTATAATTTAAAGAGCAAAGATTTCTAAAAGGTAATTAGCCACATGTCAGAATATTCCAAGAGAGCCTCTAATGAGGCTTCTCTGTTGCCATTGTCACTCTAGGCTGTCTGGATAATGGTGATAGGAATGTGGGGAATTAAAGATTCTCAGGCTCTCATAGGGTATAGTTGGAGTGTATTGATTTTGGAGACGGCAGTATTTAATAAAACTAAGTAGATTTCTTCCATGTAGTCCAAGAGAAATGCTATTGATTACACAATCCACTGAAATTCTTCCATCCAAAAATATTAATTGCACCATTGTTCCTGGTAATGAGAAAGCAAGGCAAACTGCCTATCCATCATGAGGAGAGACAAGGATTAAATGGAATAGCACTCAGTTTCGAAGCAGTGGTTTACTCATAGAACGGTGTGTGTGTGTGTGTGTGTGTGTGTGTGTGTGTGTGTATGTGTGTGGGGAGATAGAAAACATAGGCTGAAAGGAACCAATGTGAAACAGAATAATTATATAAACATGCAAATTGGAGTAAAGACTAAATACAAATATATGTAGATATTTGTTGAAAACGTACTTACATATTGCTTCAAGAACGTAAGAACACTATGAAAGAATTAATAAACAAATCTCCATTATGGTTCTATTATCTTTGCCTGAAGCAGTTTTGACTTTTAGCCAGACACCTTTCTTATCAAGAGTTGATAAGTCTGGGCCTAGTTTGTGTGCCTTTTCATATCTATAATTATCAATGGATGGAGAAGAAACAAAATTATCACTAGGAAAAGATTTCTCACTTCATAGCAGGAATATATGCCAATGATTCCCCCAGTTCTTTCTTAGCAAAATTTACCATTGTTGAACTAGGTGCCTGGGGAATTGGGGAATGAAGAATAACACATCTTTTAAGGACCAATTTAGATGTTACATATGACAGCTGCTAGATACAGGGTCTATGATGGTGTTGAAACCTAGAAACTCAAAGTGCCATGGTGGCCTCATTTAGAAAGAGTGGGGGGGGGGCAAATAAGTTGGCAAATAGTTGTTTTTTCATGTATCATTGAAAAGAGGGTCATTAAAGGTAAGGAACAAGGGAGTATGGGTAGAGACACAGGAATAGTCCTATGCTAATGAGCTATAAATGAGAAAGAATCTTCATGTTCAGTACTAATGTTCACCAGAAAGCATTAACTGCAAGAGAGCCTCTGAGTCACCAAAGGAACTGATAGTTTGGCAAGCAGATGCTATCTGGCCGCTGTCCTTAACTCTTCTTGGGCCTGAACAATGGAGACATAAAACAGATATAGTGGCAGACATAGGGCATAAGCATGAGTCAAGCTGCACAGGATACATGATTTTGGTCAGTGTTCAAACTGTCATCATTGTTGGGCCTCTAAGTACACGTTCATTCTAGGTGACTGTCTTAGGGTTTCTATTACTATGATGAAACACCATAGCCAAAAAGCAAGTTGTGGAGGAAAGAGTTTATTTGACCTACACTTCTATATTGCTTGTATGTCATTGTGGACAGGGACTTAAACAGGACAGGAACCTGGAGGCAAGAACTGATGCAGAGGCCTTGGAGGGGTGTTACTTACTGGCTTGCTTCCCATAGCTTGCTCAACCTGACTTCTTATAGGACTCAAGACCACCTGCCCAGGGATGGCACCACCCACAATGGGCTGGGTCATGTCTCATCAATCAGTAATTAAGAAAATGGCTTACAGACAGATCTTATAGAGGCATTTTCTAAGTTGTGGTTCCCTCATTTCAGATAACACCAGTTTGTATGTCAAGTTGACATAAGACTAGCCAGCACAGGGGCCAAAGTGACACATAATACTTGGCTGACTACATTAAGTCCTTCCACACTAGGAAGGGCAATGTTGTAACCTCATGGGATTGGTGTGTATTCTGGGTGTGTATACTTTTATATTATTTGCCCACAATACCTCATCCAGCACCAATATTAGCACTCAGTTATTGCTTTCTTAAGAGACTGGTTTTTAAAATATGTTGTTATGAAGTAACAGAGAAGAGGAAAGATATAATTTGGTCTGTAGACTTTAGCTGCTACCATATAAAAGCTATATAACACAGGAACAGATGAAATGGAGTCCTGAGGAGACTATTAATGGAAGTTTAGCTAATTAATCAATCAATGAATTATTCAACATGTGTGTGCTGTTTGCACATGTGCACGTGTGTGTATAGGTACATGCGCCTATGTATACATGCTTTCCGAGGCCAGAGAAGATCAGCATAGCACTCTGCCTTATCCCATTGAGACATAACTCAATGACCCTGGAACAAGCTTGCAGCCACAAGCCCCAGTGGCTCCCCTGTCTCTAATCCCCACAGTGCTGGGGTTACTGGCAGAATGAAGTCATGCTTAACTTTTTGTGTAGGTGCTAGAATTTGAACTCAGGTAATAATCTTGTACAACAAAGAGTTCCTACCCACTGGGTCATGTCTCCAACCCCCATCTAATATAAATTTAAAAGTTCTTCAAGATCAGGTTAGCAGAAGTGAAGAGTCTAAAGTAGGATACGGTGAGGGATTAAGGAAGATTAAGGAAAACGTGACTGGACACTAAAAGAAAATATTCTTTTTTTTTCTCCAATCATTTTTTATTTTTACTTACTCACTTTACATACAAATCATTTCCCTACTCCCAGTCAGCCCCTCCCACAGTCCTTCCCTCATCTCCCATCCCTTTCTTCTCTGAGCAGGTGAGGGCCCCCCTTGGCATCTCTTCACCCTGGCACTGCAAGTCTCTGGGAGGCTAGGCAGAAGGAAGAAAATGTTCTTACTACATCATAAAGATATTTTAGCAACAGTGTTTCTTATTACAATATGGACAATAGAAAATGCATGCAATGGATCCAGTGATCAAACTAAAGACCCAGGAAGAATACCTTTGCCTTAGTGCCCAGCATCAAAATCAAACGGATGAAAAGAGACACTTTTAGTTTTGAGCATAATTTAGAAGAAACACACAGGGTTAGGACTCTTCTGGATTCCATTTAAACAAAAACTTGTTATTCCAAGCGACTTTACCTGACAAAAGGCCATGAAAACAAGAAAGTTACAGAGTAGGTATCAAATTCAAGGTAGGGACAGACAGTGTGGTTTAAAGAAAAATGCAAAGCAATGTTCTATGGCGTTTTCTCACCACAAATGAGCCAGCTAAAATGTTTTCAGTTTTATTATAGATTTTAATGGAGGAGGCAGAGAGATAAGCAGACACCCATAATTCATTATGACAAGGGTAAGTGTAGAATTCTATGGTAGAATAAACCAAGCAAACCTTGGAAAATTCATAGGAGTTGTGTATCAGGGGAGTGTGAGGTGTGGGAGGAAGTGTGTAGGTGCAGGGCATGCTACGGGAAGCTTCAGAAAAGTCTCCCAAAGGAGGTCTTAAACACTCTGGGCATATGTTTCAGTGGTTTCCCCTTTTGTAGGGTGAAATTCATAGGATGGAAATATTCTTTCTGGCTTAAAGGTTTTTTTTTTTTTTTTTTTTTTTTTTTTTTTTTTTTTTTTTAAATAATTGAATGAAAGAAACAAGGGAAATGGAGAGAATACGATAATGAACCCTTTTAGCGTCAGAGTATCAGCTCATGGCCAGTCTTGCTTCACTTGCTTGCCTCTTCTCTATTATATTAAAGTAAGTTATAGGCATGGATAATTTAAAAAAAAAAGATTTTAAAAATCTTTTAAAACCTAATAAAGTTTTTGCAGTTTTAAATATCTTTCTTCTACAGCAGATCTTCCCTTCCTCAATTTCATGTTCTTTCCCTCTCTTCAAAACAAAACAGAAGGCATGTGCTTACACACCACACACACACACACACACACACACACACACACACACCAGAATGTGGAATCCAATGTCTAATATCTATTGGCTAACTACTCCTGAGTATGAAGATTTTATTTTCAAATTTATGTGCATGTGCTTGTGTCTGAGGATATGTATGTGCACGGTGGATTTGCAGGAGCCTACAGAAGTTGGAAAAGTAGGTAATGTCCCATGACCTGGCATTTCAGGCACTTGTAAGCCACGGTACTAGAGGATTTAAACCCAGATCCCCTGCGAGAACGATGAGTACTCTTAACTGATGAGCCATTTCTCCAGCCTCATGTCTTTTAGATTTAATTAAAATATAATTAAATAATTTCTCTCCTTCAATCCTTCCCATCTTCAGCCCCTCCCTTGATGGACCACCTCCTCTTCTTTAACCATTATCACACAGATAGACATGGAAACAAACTGACATATAAATACAACCTGCTGAGTCTGTTCAGTTTTGCCTGCATCGAAGATTCTAGGCTGACCCCATAATTTTTATTTGCAGATACATTAACGATCTATTCAATAGGGAGAGAATGGTTCATAATCACATATGTGGGTCTTTATCCCACAGATGTAAATGAACAGATTTCTTAATTATTTTTGAAGTCACTGCTGTAGTATGCTGGGCTCCTTTTGTTAATTTTGATACTGCCTCTGGGGCCTTTAGTTATTTTGGATAGAGGTTTATCTATGTTTTTGATTGTCTCAAAGAACCAGCTTTTGGTTTTGTTGATTCTTTGTATTGTTCTTTTCGTTTATATTTGGTTGATTTTGGCCCTGAGTTTGACTATTTCCTGCCTTCTACTCCTCTTGGGTGAGTTTGCTTCTTTTTGTTCTAGAGCTCTCAGGTGTGCTGTTAAATTGTGAGTATAAGATCTCTCCAGTTTCTTTACCGGGGCATTTAGCTCTATGAATTTTCCTGTTAGCATTGCTTTAATTGTGTCCTGCAAGTTTAGGTGTGATGTTTCAAGATTTTCATTAAATTGTAAAGTCTTTAATTTCTTTCTTTCTTTCTTCCCTGACCAAGTTATCATTGAGTAGAGAGTTGTTCAGTTTTCATGTGTATGTGGGCTTTCTGTTGTTTTTGCTGTTATTGAAGATCAGCCTAGGCTGTGGTGATCTGATAGGGTGCATGGTATTATTTCAATCTTCTTGTATCTATTGAGGGTTGTTTTGTGTCCAATTATATGGTCAGTTTTGGAGAAAGTCCTGTAAGGTGCTGAGAAGAAGGTGTATTCTTTTGTGAAATGTTCTGTTGATATCTGTTAAATCCATTTTGTTCTTAACCTTTATTAGTTTCACTGTATCTCTATTTAGTTTCTGTTTAGTGTCCTGTCCATTGGTGAGAGTTGGGTGTTGAAGTCTCACACTATTATAGTGAGGGGTTCAATGTGTGTTTTGAGCTTTAGTAAAGTTTCTTTTATGAATGTGAATGCTCTTGCATTTGGGGCAAAGATGTTCAGAATTGAGACTTTCTCTTGGTGGATTTTCTCCTTGATGAATATCAAATGTCCTTCCTCATCACACTTGAAAACTTCTGGTTAGAAGTCTATTTTATTGGATATTAAAATGGCAACTCCAGCTTGTTTCCTGGGACCATTTGCTTGTAAGACCTTTTTCCATCCTTTAACTCTGAGATAGGGTCTGTCTTTGTTATTGAGTTGTGTTTCTTATACGCAGCAAATTGCTGAATCTTGTTTGTGTTCCAGTCTGTTAGCTTATGTCTTTTTATAGGTGAGTTGAGTCCATTAATATTGAGAAATATTAAAGAGAGATGGCTGTTGGTTACTGATATATTTGTTTTTGTAGGTGGTTTTATGTGCTGGTGGTTCTCTCCTTTTTGGTTTTGTTGCGAGATGCTTAATATCTTGTCCTTTCTTTGGTGCAGGTAACTTCCTTGTATTGGAGTTTTCCTTCTATAATCCTCTGTAGAGCTGGATTGGTAGATAGACACTGAATTTGTTTTTTTCCTGGAATACTTTGTTTTCTCCATCTGTGTTGATTGAGAGTTTTGCTGTGTATAGTAGCCTGGGCTGGCATTTGTGTTCTCTTAGAGTCTGCATGATATCTGACCAGTCTCTGACCAGGCTTTCATAGTCTCTGTTGAGAAGTCTGGTGTAATTCTGATAGGTCTATCTTTGTATGTCACTTGGCCCTTTTCCTGTGCAGCTTTTAATATTCTTTCTTTGTTCTGTGCGTTCAGTGTTTTGATAATTATGTGATGAGAGGATTTTCTTTTCTGTTCCCTTTATTTGGTCTTCTATAGGCTTCTTGTACCTTTATGGCCATCTCTTACTTTAGGCTGGGGAAGTTTTCTTCTATGATTTTGTTGAAGACATTTTCAGGTCCTTTAACCTGAAAATCTTCAGCTGGGAATCTTCATTTTCCTCTATTCAGATTATTCTTAGATTTGGTCTTTTCATTTTGTCCTGAATTTCCTGGATGCTTTTGGTTAGGAGTTTTTTACATTTTGAATTTTCTTTGGCAATTGTGTCAATCTCTTCTATGGTATCTTCTACACCTGAGATTCTTTCTTCTGTCTCTTGTATTCTGTTGGTGATATTTACATCTGCAATTCCTGGCATCTTTCCTAGGTTTTCCATTTTCAGGTTTGCCTCCATTTGTGGGTTTTTTTGTTGTTGTTGTTGTTTGTTTCTACTTCCCCTTTTAAGTCTTGGATGGCTTTATTCAATTCCTTCACCTGTGTACCTGTGTTTTCCTGTATTTCTTTCAGTGAGTTATTGATATCCTCCTTAAAGGACTCAATTTAATCTTCAAGAGATAGGATTTTTAGGACAGATTCCTGATTTTCAGGCGTGTTGGTGTATTGAGGGCTTGCTGTAGTGAGAGAACTGAGTTCTGATGATGTCCATGTATATTGGCTTCTGTTGCTTATCGTCCTGTACTTGCCTCTCACCATCTGGATATTCCTGGTGTTTGTTGATCTGGTTGATTCTGTCTAGAGTCTGCCTCTTTTGTCCCTGGGTTGCTTCAGGTCTCCTGATAGGCCTGCAGCCCTGGCTGTAGCAGATCACCTGTGGAGCCTTCCAACTGGGGGCTCTCCAGAGGGGCAAAGAAGCTGCTGATCTGTTGCCTTGGCTGTAGTAGACCTCCTGGGAGACCTTCAGACTGTTGGGTCTTCAGTGGAGCAGTGAAGCTATTGTCCTGTATGAAGATGTTCTCCAGGGAGGCCTACAGACTATAATTTCTACTTCCCTGTGTGCAGCAGAACTCCAGGGAAGCTTTCAGTCTGTTGGGTCACTTGTCTTGCATGCCTTCAAGCTGTGATGTCAACTGCTCTGAGTACACCAGATCTTCTAGGATGGCTCAGGATATGGTGTCTTCATGGGAGCAAACCAGTTAGCAATCAACTGCTCTGAGTGTAACTAATCTTCAACTGCTCTGAGTGTAGTAGTGTATCCTCAATTGCTCTGAGTGCAGTGGATCCTCTAGGATAGGTCAGGATATGTTGTCTTCATGGGAGCAGACTAGCTGGAAGTCTGCCCCAGCAGAAAGGACCAGGCAGAAGGGACAGAAGAGGAGTGGTATTCAGGAGGGTGGGGTTTGGGTGGGTGATGGGTCCTGAGTCCACAGTGCTCCCAACGGCAGCTCTGAGAGTTGGTGGGCATGGGGGGGTCTTATCAACTGCTCTGAGTGCAGTGGATCCTCTAGGATAGGCTATGTTATGATGTCTTCACAGGAGCAGACCAGCTAGGAGTCAGCACTAGCAGAAAGGCAGTGTTTAATTTTTATTGGTAAATAAAGAAACACAGAGTATCAAAGCATCTCCATTTAGTCCACAAGGACTACCAACTCCATGTGGTGTATGTACCTATGCTTTACTCTCAGAGTTAAATATGTTTTTATTCTCAGGTTGCAGCTCTGATCATATTTGGGAAAATGAGGCTTTTCTACTATTAGGCCAAGGGACAAAATTCAGTAATGTTAATAGCCAGAATTATAAATAACTAAGAGAAAAGATACATGGAATTTCCTGGATTGTAGGATAAATGCATCTTCTTTTGCTTACTCATATTTTCGACTGCTCTAAATTGAACATATATAGCTTATATATAATAAAATACTTTCCCCAATGAAATAAGGAAAGGGGGTGGTAACGTTGCCATATGATCTAGTAAGATAATATCTTTGGTTCTATTTAAGTAAAAATTTATAAGCGAATACTGTGAGATAAAATGTCACCTATAGGCTTTGAGTGCCTCATTTGCCTGAAATAAGAAAATGTGCAAAGTGTCAAAGATTTGAAAATTTAACATGTTCTACGATCCTCAAAAAAATCCAACCATGCTATTGGATTAAACAAAAGCTAGGAAAGACAATAGGTCCTCAACTGTAAACAAAGCAATTAGGAAGTATAGAAATATTTTGTGTAATATTGATCAGATTTGTGCTGAAGTCAGAGGGCAGCAGTGCCAAAGGTCAATGTTACACCAAAACAAGCTATAGATGGTCAAAGTGAGTTGAAGTGGTGAAGACCATGATGGACCACATGGAAGATGTTTGGAGATTGTACCCACTGAGTTTTTGGAGGACAGGATGGAAAGATGAGGGGAAAGAGTTAAACCGTATGTGTGACTGGGCTGGAACGGAGCAGGATGGTATAGACTTCCTACTTCAAAGCTTCATGGGTAAATGTAAGAGTCAGAGACCATCAGTACTCCAAACAGCACTTAGTATTGGAACAGAAGCAATATGAATCTCGGCCTTTGACAAGAGCGTTAACTGGGGAGTGGGCAGGCTGCACTGGAGCCAAATGCTTATTGATCCTATATGTCTTCCTGTTTGTGTAAGAAATATGTCCCGGGTTCAATTAAATTATTCACAGCTTTTAATATTTTAACATTATTTACTCTCCCATTGAAACATGGTTCCATTTGGTCTTTCCAAAGTCTAGAGCCCCCTTGACTTAGAATAATAATAGACCCAGTTTGATTCAAGTTTAAATAAATCACTTTCTCAGATAAGTAGGACTTTGTGTGCTAGTCTCCTGTCTCTTAGCATCAGTCTTTTATTAAAATCTTAAAATGATCTTTTATCACTCTCTGGGGAAATAAACATAGCCTTTGAGCTGTTTTCTTTCAGGCTAAGCCAGAATCAGCAGCAGGATAGTTAATAATAGGCTATTCTGAACCTCAGCGTTCCAACAGGCCTTACAAGAAGGTTCTCTGCTTCTCCATAAGGACACATGGGCAGGGAGGTGTGGGACAAGACTCAGATAATAATTTTCTCTGGCATTATCAGAATTGGGGCTTTTGTTTCCTGCATCTGTTTCCTCCAATATTTAATGCATAATATACAATACATGTTTGCCAAGGTTACTCACACAGCTAAGCTGGAGGAAAGTATCTCTAAGCAGAGATGCATAGAGTGCCTGTCAATGAGGTAGATATATTTTCTTCTCATGTCTCTAATTTGTCAACTCTCTTCTCTTTTCCTCAAATAACACAGCAACAGGGTGGATCATCAACATAGGGTGAGTCTAGAGTGTCTAGTCCTGAGACAAGCACTTAGTCACATTTTAATCTATCCTATTATTACTGGAAGTGAAGTTTTCCAGAATTGATTGCAGTCTATAACTTGCTGAGTTCTGGCACTAATGACTGATTCACTATTCTATCAGTTACTTAATTAGAATGAATTATTCATAACACTTCTTGACAAATGACCTAATTATTATGCTAATCACAATGATCTAAGTCTTCACTGCTTTCTAAAGTGCATTCTGCCTAATGGGGTTTAAAATACGTGTGTAATTATAGTCTTAGCAAAATTTGGAAGGATGCTTTGACAGACATTTTTATTTATACTTAGATATTGAAAAAACATTAAGTATGAGATAACGTTTGCTTTAAACTTACTAATTTCTTCAATGTCCTTTTCTTTTCCTAGTATAAAATTGTGAATCAAAGTGATAAATAAAATGGCAACTGACTTAGTAAAGCTAAGGAGTGAAGCAGACATGTGTTTTTCCTTAAGAGGGCAAAGGGGTAAATTAATGGGTATTTCTTGTTACATTATCTGTCTTAATTGTTCATAGGAGGGACAACTGTGTTGAGAGCTAATGATCTTTTCATGCCGGGAACATCTCTTCTTTGCTTTCTTTGTTTAAAGTCTCTGACTCAAGTCATTATCTTTGTTTATGTCTTACTTTATAATGTTGTTAGTATTTAAAAGTTTTTGGATTTTGATTATTCTCAGTAATAATAACTACATTAATCATTAACTCCAAAGGGCAATAAAAACATGAACATCAGGGACAGGATCAAGGAACTAGAAGGAGAAATTTAGATACTGGGTTTTGGTATTTAGATACCAAACAATTGCAGTTAGCTCCTGAGTAGGTCTCTAAAATAAAGAGCACATTAGAATTGAATATATATTGTACTCAGTTTTGTGGAAGTTTAATCATGGTACATTTCTTTTTTTTTTTTTTTTGAGACTTGGATGTAGTAATTTATGGGTTTCACAAAGTATTAAGGTAATTCTTTAGAAATAAGAAATAATATTTCTTTAGAAATTTGACCTTTTGGTCATAACTGATTTAATATTTGAGTCCACAGATACAGATGAAAAAATGAACATTTTATAAGTTTTTTTCCCTTGTGGGTTTCAATTCATTTTCTCTTTCCGTGTACATCTCTATGTCTCTCAGTCTCTCTCTATGTCTCTGTCTCTCTCTTTGTCTCTCTAGTAATCTCTAAACCATTGATTTTCATGTCATGCTCTGGAGCACGATCATAGTCTCATTTCCAGATCACAAAGCAGCAGACCTTCTGGGACCGCACAGTGTTACTGTTGTTTTCTTCTTCACCATAGGTTTTTAGAGACATCTGTGAACCAGGTATGACAGGAGGCAGATGCATATACTATCTAGTTAAAAGGTTTCCCTTTTCTTTTTCTGTGACTCCTCTGATTATACCCATTAGGTATATAACACTTACATAAAACCCCAGGATTAAACAATACACGCACACACACACACACACACACACACACACACACACACGGGGGGGGGGGGAGGAGATTGAATCCAGAAGCTTTACTCATGCTAAACAATCACTCTAGCCTTTGTTTTTTGTTTGAGTTAAGTAAGAACTCACTAGGTAGTCTTCGATGGTCTAGAGTTCACTATATGGGACAAACTTAACTACAACTTCCAATTCTCTTGTCCTAGCCTCTTGAGTGCTGAAATTACAGCCATTGTACACTATGATCAGCTAAAAATGCTTTTTTTTTTTTTTGATTCTTTGTTTTTGCTTTTTTTGGTATCTTTCCAGAGCCTTATAGACACTTGATGGGTATTCTATTCCTGAGTTGCATACTTAAAACTGAACTCCTAGTTAAAGGACTCAGTGTACTAGGATCAGTGATAGTCTCAGGTTGTATGGCAGGAGGAGTCATAGGAAATGTTTGTCAAAGGAAAAGTTCCAATTAATTAGCCTTTGTTTTATTTGTTCTATGTTTTGAAATGCAGTGAGCCCTAAGGAGAGAACAAATTCCCATCTACAGCTTCTGGTAGGCCATGTTATGCTCTCCCATTGGTCTTGATTGCTTTTTCCCATTCTAGTCCATAAAAAGTAAGGACATAATGGTACATCCTTCCAAGATTTCCCTTTTGGCACAGGCTTTACTTTGTCTCTGTTTGGAGGAAGTGACATGTAGAAATACATCCTCCTTGGCAAGGGAGCTTTCTTTAGTTTGTTGCTTCTACTTCATTATGGTAGAAGACAGAGTGGGAAAGGCAATTTTAGCTTTTATGACTTGGTCAGTTGTGATGACTTTTTCTGAGGCTACTTGTTCTGGTGATAGTAGCTTACTCAATATCTCTGCATTCATTTGGTTGGTCACCAAATACTGACTCTTCCCAAGATGCATGTGATTTTTCGGAAAGATTTTTGGATAACATACTATATGTAGTATGTATGGAGGAACCAAAGACTGGCTAAATTCATGACCATCTTGGAGACTAATGAGAAGGTAAGATCTCATCTCCAGTTACTGCTATTGTTTATTTGCCTTCATGGCACCAGGCAACCCAGAGTTACACTTTTAAGGTAGTAAAGAGAAAGAGATATCAAGAAAGCAATATTGTAAACCACCAGTTTGGAGACAGCAAGGAAAGAAATCAGAGACTGGTTTTCCAGTTTGGATAGATGGCACATATCTTTTCATTTACGTTCTCCTTAGCAGGGAGATTTGACCAGATGTGCCAATTTCAAGAGTGATGGATCAGGCTATGATTATCTCAGAACAAGGCAGGAGAATCACTTAGATTTGCTCACTCTTGCCATAATCATTTACCCACCTCCCAGTCAAAGTTATAGGGTTTTGAGACCTCATGGTTTTTCATGATTCTGTGGTAGTATGTGTTCAACCCTGTAGCCCATAACTTCTCACTTTTGATCCTGTATTCTTCTATGACTGGATCAATGAGTGCTACATCTGTTTTGCCATCTGTTCTGGAGCTGGGAGACCATGACTGTGCTTTCTGTTTTGGAATATACTGACTTGTCTATGCTCTGGGACTGTTAGACTCAGGCAAGGGCTTCCTCATTTGGGCACAATCCCAAAATTCATAGTTCTGTTGGGATTTGTAGTCCATTCATGTCAAATAAAACCTTAAAGGAAAACAATATTTTCATGCTGCATTAGGAAGTAGCACTTTTCCTTTTACTTGAGAGAAGGTACAATGTGTTCTGCATTGTTCATGGTGCTCACAACATTTTGATGAAAGAAAAGATGACATTTTAAAGTTTTTGCTAATCTTAGGAGGTGAACCCATTAACTCTTTGGCCTGACTCAAATACATTCAGTAAGCTACCATACATGATATTATCAATAAGTAGACATCACAGTAATCAGCCATTAAATGACATGAAAATATCTATCTGAGGTTTGCCTATTCTGTTATGTTTCATTTAGGCATGAAGAGTATAAAGTAGTGACCAGAGCAGCCACTAGATCTTGTAAAATTAATTCAGTGTGTTGTTTTAGAGGGTAGTAGACATTGAGGTGTGTGTGAAAGGGTTAAATGGCATGGCAACCTGTTTGCTTCACCTGATCCTGTCACTGTTGGAAATATTGGAGTCTTTCCTTTCATGCCACTACCACTCTTCAAGGGTTGCCAACTTCATTCTATATTTAGAGGGCTTTAAGGTTGGAAGAGGGTGTATCCATTCACATACTTAGAGAAACTGAGGAAGTTTAGAGTAGTTTTGGTAACGTCTCAATGACAAATGCGTATAACAATGGATAGCCTGGCCATGGCCATCAGTAAAAACCCTCAGCAGATGACAAAAGAATAACTCATATGGCTCTCCAACCTAGGTGACATTAAAATATTCTCTTAATTGTACTGTTTTAATAATACATCAAGGCTTATTGAGAATTTAATATGTGTTAGGCACTTTTGTAGACTTAAGGGATACTATAATAAAGAAGATAACGTCATCTCATTATTAAAGAGTAGGCTCAAATGAGTAAAGTGTGAAGTTGTAATAAAAGTTGAAGGATAATGGGATAATAAAACAGGGTGGGGCAGTGGCGCAGCGCTCTCGACTCCGCACTCTGGAGTTGTCCTCTCTCTGTCTCTCTCTGGTTCGAATCCTGTGCTTGTCCCACAGTTCTCTGTGGGAACAAACAAACAAACAAACAACAAACAAAAAACCAGGGTGGAGAGGTGGAGAAGTGACTGGGAGGGACTGGAGCTTAAATCACAAAGAGAAGCCATGGTGTGAGAGTGACATTTAAGGTGATACCAGAATACCAGCTGAAAGCAGAGTATTCCAGGAAGATGGAAGAACCAGTCTAAAGTCCTAGTCTTTGAGAAGAGAGATATGGTCATTGTGTGCTGAACAAGGGGATGGAAAGGAAGTAGTAGGAGCCAGCTCTTTCAGCACCGTGGACACTGACAAGGAGCTTGGTAGAAGGTCTACAAGAAACATATCCAACCAAACAGCAGTCTTACCATCTACCCTTTCAAAGTTTCCTTAAACTTTTATGATCCCTTTCTCCCCCACAGTAACAGCAACACTTTCACTTCCAGAAGACCCATATCAAGAAATCACTATTCTTTCTGATGGTCCTGCATTCCTAGCATTCGTCGAACCAGGAAAGTGATATGATCAAAATAAAAAATAAAACATGTAGACAGCTAGCTGTGTATAGACTAGCTTACAGACAGGTGAGTGGAGAAACTGAGGTCTCACACAGGAGATTATGTTATGGCCGAAGTGGAACATGAGTCGGGCTGTGCTGGGCAGTCACAGCTGACAAAGGGACATAACTGGGGTGTGTACTGAGCAGCTAGACCCCACAACTGCTACTGTAGTGGATATGGGAAAAAGAAAGGAAAGAAAGACATGAAGGAAGGTGGCTTATGGGTTGTAGAATGAATAGAGGAATGATGGGATCAGACAGAGGCAAGTAAGACTGAACAAGTGAAGAAACGGAAGTTTGATATGTGATGTGTATTAAACATCTAAACGAGGGTGTCAGGCAAGTTACCGGTATGTAAATATAAACTCATTCAGTTCAACACTCCCCGCCCAATTGAAAATCAATGTGAATGAATTACATAATCTAAGGGGATACAGTAGAGAAATTACAGAAAACCCCAGGTAAAGGACACATCAGAAGAATGCTAACTTGGACCTGAAGGTGGGAAGCATTTTAAGAAGGCAGTAGCTGGCTGTGTGAATGCTTCTGAGTTGAATAAATGAAGATCCAAAAGTGACTCCTGCCCTTGGGCAAGATGAAAAGCAGTGTTGACCTTGACAGAAGGGAGTAGAGGAAAAGATGCACGTTGAGAAAGAGATGCTAGTTCCATACAGAAATCTTTGGAGCTGGCTTCTGTAAGAGGAATGTAAGTTTATGGGAGAAGGTTTGTCTGTACTCTGTTTTAAAGCCGGAGAATACCAGAACAAGGCTGGCACTGATCCAAGAGAAAGACAGGTAATTATTTTGTTCCCTGTGTCTGTCTGTCTGTCTTCCCCAGAGAATCATCTTAGAAGAAAGGATGGAAGATTGTAGGAGCCGGAGGATAGGAAGGAGTACTG
This sequence comes from Mastomys natalensis, assembly GCA_021653895.1. Taxonomy (NCBI): domain Eukaryota; kingdom Metazoa; phylum Chordata; class Mammalia; order Rodentia; family Muridae; genus Mastomys; species Mastomys natalensis. The sequence goes on from JAJTUV010000349.1 coordinate 725,295, forward strand.
TAAAATAATGTCCTCTGGACCTTACAGGTCTGGTGTACCCATGAAGTCACAATAGCTGTGTCTGCTGGAACAGGGCAGGGATGTTAGCCATTTTCTGATTTGAAGAAATAAATGAAAGAATCAGTTCAATGTTTGGATTTGATCATTGGTGGAAAGAATGGGAATGAGAATGGAGGAGGCCTGGAACAGTGCACAGTGAGGTTTAATCTTTTTTTCCTTTTTTAAAAATTGGATATTTTATTTACATTTCAGATATTATCCCCTTACCCGATTACCCCCCACAAGGAACCCCCACTCTATCCCCCCTCCTCCTGCTTCAATGAGGATGTGCCCCCTCCCCTACTCCCACCTCCCCACCCTCAATTTCCCCCACACTGGGCATCCAACCTCCACTAGACCAAGAACTTCCTCTCTCACCTATGTCCGACAATGCCATCCTCCCCTTCATATACAGCTGGAGCTCACCTGATTTGCTCCCAGGCTGGTGGTTTAGACCCTGAGAGCTCTGGTTGGTTGGTATTGTTGTTTTCCTCATGGTGTCCCTAACTCTTTCAGCTCCTTCAGTCTTCTCTCTAACTCCTCCATTGGGAACCCCATGATCAGTTTAATGGTTAGCTGTGAGCATCTGCCTCTGAGTATGTCAGACTCTAGCAGACCTCTAAGGAGACAGCTATATCAGGCTCCTGCCAGCATGTACATCCTGACATCCACATCAGAGTCTACCTTTGGTGACTGCACATGGGATAGATACCCAGGGAAAACAATCATCCATCATGATCAAGTAGGTTTTATCCCAAGAATGTAGGGATGGTTCAGTATTTGGAAATCCATCAATGTAATCCACTATATAAACAAACTCAAAGAAAAAAACCACATGATCATCTCACTAGATGCTGAGAAAGCATTTGACAAAATTCATCTTCCCTTCATGGTAAAAGTCTTAGAAAGATCAGGAATTCAAGGCCCATACCTAAACATAGTAAAAGCAATATATGACAAACCAGTAGCCAACATCAAACTAAATGGAGAGAAACTTGAAGCAATCCAACTAAAATCAGGGACTAGATAAGGCTGCCCACTCTCACCCTACCTATTCAGTATTGTATTGGAAGTCCTAGTCAGAGAAATTAGACAACAAAAAGAAGTCAAAGGAATACAAATAGGAAAGGAAGAAGTCAAAATATCACTATTTGCAGGTGACATGATAGTATACTTAAATGACCCCAAAACTTCCACCAGAGAACTCCTAAACCTGATGAACAACTTCAGCAAAGAGATTTAATCTTTCCAAAGCAAGGGGTGCGGTGAACATGGCATGCTTCAAGAAGAGAATTGGAAGTGAAATTAAATATGACTAAAGTTTTTGCTATACAAGAGAGAACACAGAAAAGTACTCAGCAGCATGGGCAAAGTTGAAGAAACTAATGCTTGGCTGGAGGCAGAGAACTTTCTATGGAAGCAGTAGGGGCCAAAGTCATCATGGCATGGATTGAAATGGGAATGGAAATTGGAAGATCAGCCATGTAGAAAATTATGGGAAGATCTTTTATTTTTTTAATCAACAAAGGAGGGAAAAGGCAATTAACTAGAAGATGGGAAATCAGAGGGACTTTTGTAAGAGAAGGCAGATAGGAAAGTACCATTAAATGCTGCTAGAAAATGAAACACTGAATGAAGAAGAAGTTGGAAGATAAAGAGGATGGAATAACACATTCATTTAAGATCTCTTGTGTGCATAGCACTTTAGCTCTTACGTGGGAGAAAGATATTTTCCTTTCTGCAACAGAGAGACTAATAATGTTACTGGTGACGGCAGTGATGGCAACTAGCATTTATGGAAGTCCATGTATGCCAAGCCTCTCAGATGGCTTCTCCCATTTAACCTCCCTACTAGCTCCCCACCATCCATCACCATAACACCCTTCATTGATTCTCTTGCTGTGCTTGAATAATAGTCCAACCTCTAATTAATCTTCTCTTATTCCCAGTGGAGATATGAGAAAAGAGGACTGGACAAATTCAAATGAGAGAGCTTTGAGCAACAAATCTCAGCTCAAAATTCCCACTGAGCAACCTTACACAGCTCCTAAACTGAATACAGAAATAGAAAAGGGAATTGTTTGATGAGGCCCCTAAAGAACTGTTAAAACCCAGAATTCCTGGCTGTTGTGTTAAAGACTCAGGTCTGACTTGATTGGAGTGGAAGTGACCTCAAGCCATGGAACATTCCATGGTTCCATGTGATGACTGCTTTTCCTTCACCTTTGGTTCTTTTATTTATTACATATTTACACTTTTGGAGAAAAGACAGGCAGTTGGTCTGATTCTGATGGGGTAGGCTGACCTTTGCTTTGGATTGAAGTGTTGGAGATGCTTAAATTTGAACTGGATTACCTTCTTGAGTGTTATTTTCTGGATCCAAAGGAAATGCATTATCTGATCCCAGCCCTGGTCTTGCTTTCCAGACCAGCTATTGTTGGAATTTCCAGGAACTGAAGGTGGAGTCCTGAGAAAGGCTGTTGGTTGACAGGGGAAAGAAAACAAACAAGAGAACCAAAGATTACAACGGGCAATTTCCGACCATTTTATTGAACACAACCTGATCCATTGAGATGTTTGGTTTATTTTTAATCATTTTGCTAACACTCTCCTTCTACCTCCATATCTCTCTCAGAGAGGAACATCATGGAGGAGAGGATGGGAAGATTGTAAGAGCCAATGGACATGGAGGAGTGCTGCAAAAGGATGCCTCCTGGACATGACAGGGCTGTTGTATCCATGAACCCAGGACGGCTGTGTCTGTCTGAATGGGTGGGGACGAGCTGAGCATTATCTGATGAAAAAGGGAAGGAAGAAATAAATGACTTATTGGAAGTTGTTTGGTCTTGGTAGGTAGATTTATTGTGCTGTTTTTTTTTTTTTTCATCTCATAGTGTACCTCAAATAATTTGATTCCTTGATTTAGTTTTCAGGGTGATCACACACAGACACAGATTTTCCTTCCATCTACCTTGACTTCCCTTTTGGCAAGAGTTCTCATGTCACAGTGAATGAGAAAGGGTCAGAGAGAGTGCAGGAAAACCAGAGTTGTGTTGTGGAGTTTATCTCCAAGCAAAGGCACTTTCTTCTAATGCTAATAGAACAAAAGGAACAAGAAAAGACAGACAGTGAAGTAACACAGCTGAGAAAAAAAGAAAAGACAGAAGGAATAAGAAAAAGAATGCATGCACTAGAACAGACACATAAAAAACAAATGTGGCTTGATTGTTTAGTACACATTAGTGTGTGAGTCCTTTGAAACGTAACCTTTTCAAAAACCTTTCAGTAGCCCTGGTGAGATTATGCATATTTGCTGGCTAAAAGGCTTGTGCACATAAATATACATGAATAACACAATAAACACACTGTATACACAGACACATTTACCTCTTGGATACCACAGCTACCTTTCTATGGGATGATCGTAACAGTGTGCTTTGCTTTTCCATTCTTGCAGCCCAGATAAGAGGCCTGGCTTGTCCCTTGTCCCCTCCTGCAGCAGTTCAGGAATACTGCAGCAGCTCTACACCCTAGCATGCTGATGACAAGGACAGATGAGTTGGCATCTTAGAGAAAGAGTTTTTCATGTGGAGTATTAAACCCTGGTGACCTAGAAAAGGAGATGGAGGGTACTTACAAAGATGTCTCAGTTATTCATCCCTGACTTGCAAAAATGGTTTCTGATGCTGGGAGTGCACAGTAATGAAAGAAGCATTCTGCCCATGCAGCAGGCATGGTCCTCCCATCGTAAGCTCCCAACTTATCCACAAAGCCCATGTTAGGGCTAATAACAGGGGTCAGAGTCAAGCTTATCACTAGGCTCTGTTAGGCTCTCTAAGTGACTGATGGTAATAGGTTTTCAATGATTTACAAGAAACCAGTGTACTATTGGTCAGCATGACATCACAACACAATTCCCTTGCTTCTGATATCAGAGCTTAGATGAAGTTTACTCATCTCATGATTCTTTTGCTTCTTGCAGGCATCGTTGAATGAGTTGCTAACAAGCTTCCAGGCTCAGAGGTCTAAATTGCATTCAAGTGATGTTTTTAAATGCTCTAATGGGCTATCAATTATAATAGGCTTTTTGTTAAATGAATAGTCACATTTTTCAGTCAGATTAAAAAGGCTCAGTAAGTGTGCATGTGGCTGGACTACTGAGGCCACCCAACATTTTGGCATGAAAACATAACATTGTTATCAACAGGTGTTGGACTTTATTCATAGCTATCCTGGGACTCATGTGGCCTCTGGGCCACAGGTTAGACACTCCTGAGAGACTTTTGTGAGTAGTCCTTCAGTTTTGGAAGGAATAAAAGGAATAGTTATAGACTGTAGGAAACAAAGACTATATGAGAAACAATTGATAAATTCTTCAACTCACAATTATAGTGCAGAAAATAAGTGACTGTGGTGTGAAGTGGAAGTTTCTGATTTCATCAGACACCCAGTTGTATCATGTGATGTTTTTCTGGAAACTGTCTTACGAAGCAGACATATGGAAGGGATGTTTTGCTGAGGCAGACAAGAGACAGGATGTTTTTCTAAGAAGATGTGTGATGTTTGGAAAGCATAGAAGTGTAGCCCAACAGACAGCGAACAGCACTCTGGCATTGGTTTGTGTTGCTTGTTTCATTGGGCTTCACTGAGCTGAAGACACTATTTCATTGGGTCACCTTGCTCTCTTTGCTAATCTTTGCTTGCTGTGACTTCATAGAGAGAAGCGCACCAAAGAACTTCTGGTGCTGTTCCAGCTGCTTCATGCCACTTTGGTGGACTTGTGCAGATTGATGGAGCCTTGTGGTTTCTTCTGGATCGAGTTGCTGCTGCTGATTTGTGTTTGGTGTTTTGCTAGTGAACCTGACCAGAAACAAAGATTGAAATCACCTCAAGGAACTACTTCTAAACAGGTCCACATCCCCCTTGTCCTATTAGCCATCTTCCTTCCCTACCTTTGGTCAGTGGGTTATAAGGGAGGTTGAAGTGTTCATGAACCCTTATTAAAGTAGGTTTTGATAAACATAAGCCTACAGTGGAGTGCTCATGTCTATATTGAATCCTCTCTCAATGCTCATGGAGCATCATAGAAGCAGATATGGGGGAACTGTTACAGCTGAAGAGCAGGAGGAACACTGTGATGGCAGGGTATTGTACCTATGAACTCCCAATTGCTGTCACAGCCTGAACAAGGTTAAACAAGTCAACATTCCAGCATGGGTGCAAGAGGGGCTCATGACACCTCCACCTGTAGCTGAGGAGTTATTGGAAGTTGATGGCTTATGTAGGGGGAAGAGTCAATTTTCTTTAAGCTGTATTAACTGAACTCAGTGAGTTATTAAAAAGAAGAGGTCTGATATTGGGAGGTTGGTATGGTAGGGAGGTCTAAGAGAACTAGGAGAACAATGTCTCCTGAACCTTAGGTGCAAGAATGTTCTATAGATGGTCTTAGTTAGGGTTTCTATTACTGTGAAGAGACACCATAACTGCAGCAACTCCTATAAAGGAAAACTTTTAATTGATGCTGGCTTAGAGTTCAAAGGTTTCATTATCATCATGGCAGGCCACAGGTAGACATAGTACTGGAGAGGTAACTGGGTAGACTTGGTACTAGAGAGGTACTTGAGATTCCTACATCTAGATTGGTGGGCAGCAGGAAGAGAGTGACACTGGGTATGGCTTGATCATTTGAAACTCCAAAGCCCACCCTCAGTAACAGACTTCCTCTGACACGGTCCTGCTTAACCCAACAAGGTCATACGTTCTAATGTCACCTCATAAACATTCAAATACATGAGCCTAGGTTGTCTAGTCTTCTTCAAATGATCACATAGACCTATCCATTGAGACTGGGCTCCATAATTCTTCATTTTTGATTGTGGTTTTCTGTAGTAGTCTACATCTGCTGCAAAGAGAAATTTCCTTGAAGAGGGGATGAAGATTACACTTATTTGTGATTGTTTTGTGTGGTGTGTGTGTGTGTGGTGTGTGTGATAAAGCACATGACCAAAATAACTTTGGTAAGAAAAAGTTGATTCTAGTTCATGTTTCCAGGAGAGGAGTCCATAATGATGGGAGGAAGTATGATAGGAGGTGGCCACAGCAGGAAGCCGACAGATCACTTCTCTAAACTCACACAGAAAGCAGAGAGAAAACTGGAAGTGGAACAAGGCTGTAAACTCTAAAAGCCAACCCCCAGTGACATATTTCTTCCAGCAAGACTCAGGTCCTAAGGGTTTCAGAATCTCCCCAAACAATGCCATCAAAGGGGGCTCAGTATTTAAACATGAGCTTATGAGGGACAGTTCTAATTCAAACCACAAGAGTTATCAATGGGTTAGGGGTTTTGGATTTAGGAAAACCAAGGGGTTAGATGTGACAGCTGTAAAGAGTGGAAGAAATCTTGACTAGGTTATTGCCTTTTGGTTTAACAAGAAGATTCAATCAAATAGGGAATAATTTGGGGAGAATATTTGGGACAAAGATAGAGAGTTCCCTTTAAGCTATGTCAAGTTGTGCTTTAGGTATAAACAGAGATTTTAAATAAGTTTTTAGGAATGAGTAGTCAAATAGATTATATAACCTTCAGCTAGAACTCTTGGCTGTAGATATAAATTTTGAAATATTTGCTGATATTAAGAACCAAGCAAATGGAAAAGATAATTCAGGTAAAAATAATATATAAAAAAAAAAACAGGAGAAAGCCATTCCCAGGGCACTCTAACGTTTAAACAACACACTGAAAAGAAAAATTCTAGTGAAGAGTTGGAAAATGAGTTGTTAAGAGATGGCAACACATACAGGAAATGTTGGTTTGTTTAGGGAGGGAATAAGAATGGAGATGTTGGCGTGGATTTTACACAATGACCTCAAACAAGACACCTTCCACATACATTCTTGTGCAAGGACAAAAGCAAGACAAGAATGGAATGTTCTGGGTTGGAGAGATGGCTCAGCAGTTAAGACCACCAACTGCTCTTCCAGAGGTCATGAGTTCACTTCCTATCAACTACATGGTGGCTCACAACCATCTGTAATGAGATCTGATGTCCTCTTCTGGTGTATCTGAAGACAGCTACAGTATACTCATATTCATAAAGTAAATAAATCTTAAAAAAGAGTGGAATATTCTGGGAATTAGAAACCACACAGTGGTCTGAGACATATTACATATTTTGCCTGTTTCTGCCTCACAAGTGCTAGGATTAAAGGCATGGAAGACCGTGACCCATTCTCTACACTGAATTTTGATCTACATCTTAGTTAGGGTTTCTAATGCTGTGATGAAACACTATGACAAGAAAGTAAGTGAGAGGGGAGGAAAGGATTTATTTGGCTTATGCTTCCACAATACAGTTCATTATATAAGGAAGTCAAGACAGAAACTCAAGCAGGGCAAAAACCTGGTGGCAGGAGCTGATGTAAAGGCCATGGAGGAGTGCTGCTTACTGGCTTGCATTCCATAACAGACCAGTTTGGGCACCACTCATAATGGGGTAGACCCTCCCCGATCAATTACTAATTAAGAAAATGCCTTACACATTTTCCTACAACCTGATCTTGTGCAGAAAATTTTTTAAATTGAGGTTTTCCCTTCTCTCTGATGACTTTAGCTTGTGTCAAGATGAGATAAAACTATCCAGTAATGAAAATATTTTAGCTTAATGAAACTTTGTCATCAACCTGGAAGTTTCCAATCCTGTGAAGGTGGAACACTTCCTGGAAAAGGGTGTGTGGAGACATGAGGCTGTGATGAAGCCTACGCGAGGAACGCTACCTCTTTTCTGTACTGGGGATTACACTTAATTCTTTCCTCTTTAATATATTTGCCGTAAGAGAAAAACGTAAGTGTGTCATTTGTCAAGATTAGGTTTTGAGATGTAGGTGCTAGAAAAAAACTTACCAGCATAATTCAGGACATTTTAGCTCAAATCATTCAGTTAATGGGCCAGTGAGCACTTCCCTACATGTCCCATAGGACTTTCTTTATAGCTCTAGGTAAGGAGATATTCACTCAGGCAAGATTTTCTCCTGTGAATTTTGGCCACTTTGTCTGTCTCGTTGGGAAAGACTAAGTAAATCAATGTTCCCTGCTGTGATATATCATGCTTCATGCATACCTTGGTTTCTGCTGTTTTTATGACTCATCACTTTATCTCTACCGCCAGGCATCAAAATCAGGATTTCTCTTCATTAAAGTGAGCCAGAGAAGCCATGGAATCATACCTTGGCATTGTAGCCCATGAGGAAGTCCTGAGACCTGTTTTCTTTATTCCAGAGAGGTCTTCTTTTACAAGCATGAAGGAATACTGACAAATCTGAACAGAACATACTGAAGTTCCCTACCCAGCATGCTCTCTTGTAAAGTGAAGTTTCCATTAAAATTTTACAGGACTGGAAAACTGAACACATGGGAATTCTTGGGATGTGGTGCACTGGAGAGAGGTGTGTGAGCTCCCTCCCATGCCTTACCGCGTGTTCTCTTTCTTCTGTAGTATATTTTATGATGAACCAGTAGACAGTGGACAAACAAGCATTTCCTTCAATTCAATGACTGCCTCAATCAAGAAATGGGATTTTAGGGAATTCTGGGTTATAAAGCTGGGTCCAAGCCTAGCAAAAACAACCCAGGGTTTGCAACTGACCTCTAAGGTGATAGATAGGCATAGTCATGAAAATTGAACATCCACCCTGTGTAATCTAGCGATATCCAGGTAACAGTGTCAGAAATGAACTAGAGGACACCCCGTTGATACCCACTACAAATTTAACAGCCTTATTTTGGGTGCATGAGTAAATCCCACTGTCCTTTAGGATCACAGAAACTTGTGATGCTAGTGGTCTAAAGGAGAGGACAAATGGGCAGCTTGCTTTTCACACACGAGTGTTCTTTCCTCTCTGTTCTTAAAAAAAATTCCTAATGGCAACAGAAACGATTGCTCAACTAGCTATTTGTCTAGTGTTGGATTGATTGGTACATCAAACAAGTGAAATTAGAAATTCATATTTCATCATGTTAGATAGAATGAGCCTGTGTGCTATGTTGGAGTATTTAGTCCATTAACTCCAGCTACTGCCACATATTAGCCACAGAACACTGGGTGACTGCTTAGTAAACAGCCTCAACCACCTCTTAGATTTCCACTTGATCAATGTTTGCAGAGCAAACAGAAACTTGATAAGGCCCACATAGATTGCAAAATGAATTTCCTGTACGCGATGCCCACTAATTCTTTTTACCTGGCAGCCTAGTTTTAGTTTTAGGGTTATTCACCTTTCAAAATTTGCATTTTGCCTTTTCATCCAAAGCTTTGAAAGATCTTTACAGGATGGAGTAATATTGTAAAACACAGGTGACTGGGTTGGAATTGAAAAGCTTCTGCAAAAGGTCACTGATCTTTGTGATAAGAGTTGAAATACTGTTAAATTCAAGTAATTGATTGTGCTACGGGAAAGCACTAAAATCCCATGATGTGTCCTGAATTATGAACTATAATGTGGGTATTTAACAAGCAACACTGCTATTCACTGACATCCGTCCTCCTGCTTTACTCCATTAAGTTTTTAACCACAAAAATATTGCTGAATTTATGTTTATTATCATATTGTTCATTTTCCTTGCCAATATATTGCTAATTTTAGTTACAGCACTATTTTTTCTTCCTCCTCCTCTTCCTCTTCAGTTTTCTTCCTCCTCCCTCCTCCTCCCCCACCCTCTTCCCCCACCCTCCTTCCCCACTGTCCTCCTCCCTCACTGTCCTCCTCCCCCACTGTCTCCTCCCCCCCCTCCTCTCTCTCCCCTCCTCCTCCTCCTCCTCTTCTTCTTTTTCTTTTCTTCCTCTTCCTCTTCCTCTTCTTCCTCTTCTTCCTCTTCTTCCTCTTCTTCCTCCTCTTCTTCTTCTCTTCTTCTTCTTCTCTTCTTCTTCTTCTTCTTCTTCTTCTTCTTCTTCTTCTTCTTCTTCTTCTTCTTCTTCTTCTTCTTCTTCTTCTTCTAGCTTGTAGTACAAATCTAAATGGTCCCCTGAGGCACACTGTGAGTAGTGTTTTCTGTCTCTCCATCATTTTATGATAAAATTGTTCTCTAGGTGAAGTGATCAACAGGGAATCTGAAAGTTGGCTCTGTCTCCTGTAACTGATTGGCTAACCTCCCTCAAAGGTACTACTTTCATATTTTGCTATGAGGATATTGAGACAGAGAGAAACTAGCAAACTTGAACAAGGTCTCCTACCAGGCAGCTGTTGGAGGTAACCAATACAATCAGTCTGGCTGTAATTTCAGAGCTACTAAAGAATATCCTTTCCTTTCTTAGAAAATTGGTAAAGAAATATTTCTAGAATTAATTGGTGGGCTAAAAGGTATTTAGTTATTGAGATTTTTTATTTATCTACAGAGTAGATTTGTCAATCTTCACTTATGCTTCTTCATAGAAAAGTTTGTTTTAGAGTTTTCATTAGTGAAATTTGTGATTTTCTTTCTGACAATTTCCTGTATTTGTACAATGCATTCTGATTACTCTTACTTCCAACATACTATAATCTCCTTCCTATCTCTGTCGCCCTTATCCCCTTTGTCATGTGAATGCCTGTGTTTTGTGGCCCATTGATTTTAACTTGGGCCATCTGGGTAAGCATGGGACTGGAACTATCCAATGAAGTCTGGTGGCCTCAGTAGTGGGTAAACATCTAAAGATAATGACTCATTATCTTTAGAAGATGAAAGAATAGTTCAGCAACAAGTAGAAGCACATGAATCTCTTCAACGTGCATGACTAGCTACTGATAGCTCAGTGTACACAACTGCATTTGTTGTGAGTTCAAGATTACAATGATTGTGTCATGCTTGGAAGACGTTTAGCAGCCCATCTTCTAACTCCAATGTTCTTTCTGCTCTATCTTCTATGATATTACCCGAGTGATAGAATGGGTGGTATAAATGATGCATTTAAGGTTTGAGCACTCAATGTCCTTATTTTCAGCTCTTTGAGCATCCAAGAGTCTCTGCATTCACTATTGTTCATTGAAATAAGAAGATTTTATATTAAAACTGAGAGTAGCTTTTGTCAATGGGTATAGACATAGATGTTTAGGAGGCCATTTAATGCTATGTCATGTTCATTAAACAATAGTAATAAATTAATTACTGGTCCTATGGTCCCCTTAGCCACTTTAAAAAATTTAATGGCATTAAAAAGTATTTTAGTTTTGTATATATTATTTAATATTTGTGTGTGTATGTATGTCTCTCTCTCTCTCTCTTCTCTCTCTCTCTCTCTCTCTCTCTCTTTCTCTCTCTTTGTGTGTGTGTGTATGCGTGTGTGTGCCTGTGTGAGAGAATATTCACATGAATAAAATGCCAGTGAAATCCAGGGCTTTATTTCCCTGAGAGCTGGAGTCAGTCAGCCACCTGATATGAATGCTGGGAACTGAATTCTCCTCTTCTCTGAAAATAGCATATACTCCTAATAATGGAGCCCTTTCTCCTTACCTAAGCCATGGGGTTTTGACTGAGTTTAAAGAACCAGGCATGGTTCCTTCCTGTAGAGTAGGCTTCAAATCTAACCAGAGGACAACTGGTTACGTCCATAACAACTGTGGCACTATTAGGCACATCTTGTTTGATGGGCTAGTATTATAGGTCAGAAGGTTTATAGTTGGGTACCTTTTATTCTCTGGATGCCTATATAGTACTCCCTGGATTTATAGAAGATACTTAGCAGGAAGGAAACTCCCAGCTTCTAAGTCATCTCCAGGTTGATTTCTCTATATTGTACCGGGCTCAGAAACCACTTTGTCCTGGTATATTCTGCCTATCATACACTAGCCTGATCCATAAGGGAAGCAGAGTCAAGGATCACTGGGGCCAGAGGAGGATCCTGAGCAGTGGTGAGTACAATGTGAAAGAACGCCCAGGAGATTGTGCCAGAGGACAGTACCAGGGGACAGGGAATATTTATACCCCAGGGAGAATGGGTGGTTGGGTCCAAGTGGTAGTATGTTATTGGTGGGGGAAGAACATTAAGGGTACTTTATTTGCATATTTGGGGCCACAGGGGCCAGGGGAAGGAACCTTCTAAGTTCATATAGAAAGGAAGTCCAACCTGTGATGTTTCAGGTACAACAGTCAGATAAACTGCAATCAGTCCTTGGTTGTATGAGCTTATGGGTGCTATGTGCCTGTGGGGGAGGGGGAGGAAACCTATCTGTTGGGGTCTATTGGCGCCAGAGCAAGGCTGGGGAGCAGCCAAACTCCTCCCATTCTCAGGATGAGAAAACCTGTGGTTTTAGGCATACTTCCACTCCTTCTGAGCTGCAGGCCAGCCCTGCAGTATCTTATAACCAAGATCTGTGGCCTTGGTTATAAGTAGTAGGGTTTTTTTTTTCCTTCCATATACTTCCGATTGGCAACCAAGAGGAATAGCAAGTTTGTATTATTTTGGAGGCTCCTTTATCAATTATGTCATAAAACTTTTGATCAATCTGAATGTAAGATGTAGTATTTCATTTTACTTTACTTTTTTTCTGATCACTCTGTTTTCAACTTCAGCATGGCTCTAGTTTAGCTGTGTTTGAATCCATAATTATGGGATGGTTATGAGAATAAAGTGAACCAGTATGTGCAAGTCACTTAGAACAGTCTTTGTATATAGTATTGAAAAGTAAGGAAGGTGCATTAAAACTATAAGGTGTTTATTTGAGCAGCTATTATGAATTGGGTGGTTTGGCGTCTGCTAAAGGGGCCTGTGGGGCAGGCTCTTACAGAAAGAGCATGAAGTAAGCAGAAGATATACGACTGGTTTAGGGGGACATTGATCTTATTTGGATCATTCCAGCACCAAGGAATCCGAAGATGTTTCTCCTTGGTTAAGATGTTTGCTAGTGAGCGGAATTTCAGTTTGCTTATATTGGAAGCCAGGGCAGTTGAGTTGACTTGGTCTAATTTCTTCCCAGTTAATTAAGTAGAAAGTATTAGGCAGATGTCAGATAGATAATTATTTTGTTGCTATTTTAGATGAAGGCTGTTTGTTAGCTTTGTGGTCCATTTGCATTTTTCTTTTTTATTGATTATTTTATTTATTTACATTTCAAATGTTGTACCCTTCCTGGTTGCCCCTCCACAAAGCACCCATCCCATCCTTCCTCCCCTTTGCCGCTAAGAGGGTACTCCCCCACCCATCCATTCCTGTCTCACCCCTCTTGCATCCTGGGGCAACAAGCCTCCATAGGACCAAGTGCCTCCTCTCCCATTGATGCCAAATAAGGCAGTCCTCTATTTATGTAGCAGGAGCCATGGGTCCCTCCATGTGTACTCTTTGGTGGTGGCTTAGTCCCTGGGGGCTCTGTGGGGTCTGGTTAGTTGATATTGTTCTTCTTCCTATGGGGTTGCAGTTCCCTTCAGCTCCTTCAATCCTTCCCCTAACTCTTCCATTGGGATCCCTGAGCTCATTCCAATGGTTGGCTGTGAGTGTCTATCTGTATTAGTTGCTGGCAGAGCATCTCAGAGGACAGCACTGCTGGGCTCCTGTCTGCATGCAGTTCTTGGCATCAGCAAGTGTCAGGGTTTGGTGTCTGCGATGGGATGGATCCCAAGGTGGGGCAGTGTTTGGATGACCTTTTCCCAAGTCTCTGGTCCAATTTTTGTCCCTGTATTTCCTTTAGACAGGGACAATTCTATGTTAAAAATTTTGAGATTGGTGGGTGGCCCCTTCCCTCAACTGGGGCCTATGCCTATCTACTGGAGGTGATCTCTTCAGTTTCTATCTCCCCTCTCTTGGATATTTCTGCTAATGTCATCCCCATTATGTCCTGGGAACCTTTTGCTTCCATGGCATCTGGGACTTTCTAGTTGTCCCCCCTATCCACTCCCCCACCACTGCTACATATTTCTACTCATTCTCCTGGCCCTCTGGACTTCTCTTCTGTCTCTTCTCAAATCTGAACTTGCCCCACCCCTTTTCCCTCCCCTCCTCTCTCCCACCCAGGATCCCTCTCCTTCTGCCTCCAGTGATTATTTTGTTGCCCTTTCTAAGTGGGATTGAAGCATCAATACTTTGGCCTTCCTTCTTGTTAAGCTTCATATGGTCTGTGAGTTATATCGTGAGTATTTTGAGCTTTTACGCTAATATCCACTTATCAGTGAGTACATACCAGGTATGTCCCCTTGGGTTCAGATATACATACCTCACTCAGAATGATAGTTTCTAGTTTCATCCATTTGCCTTCAAAATTCATGAATGTTGTTTTCAATAGCTGAGTAGTATTCCATTGTGTAAATGTACCACATTTTCTGTATCCATTCTTCTGTTGAGGGACATCTGGGTTGTTTCCAGCTTCTGGCTATTATAAACAAGGGTGCTATGAATATAATGGAGCATGTGTCCTTGTTATATGTGGAGGCTTCTTCTGGGTATATGCTATACCACTAGTGGAACTGTCAGACTGATTTCCAGAGTGGTTGTACCAGCTTGCAATGCCACCAGCAATGGAAAAGTGTTCCTTTTTTCCACATCCTCGCCAGCATCTACTGTCACCTGAGTTTTTGATCTTAGCCATTCTGATCGGTGTAAGGTGGAATCTCAGGGTCATTTTGATTTGCATTTCCCTGATGACTAAGGATGTTGAACATTTCTTCGGGTGCTTCTCGGCCATTCAAGATTCTTCAGTTGCACTTTTCTTTTGAAAATATCTTGTTCGATACTTATTTCAAGGACTGTATTGATGAAAGAATCTCTGCACCATTCCTTCAGGATAGGACTGCAATATTTTCTGTTTATCGAGGAAACAAAAGAGACTGAGCATTGATTACATTGGAGTCAGCGTTTGAATGAAGCTCTAAAAATCTATAGAGTGCATCTAAGAAATACAACACTCGGCTCCCAGAGAATGGTTCTTCTTGCTTCAGCAATCACTGTGAATACCAGAGGTCATATTGCCTTTGTAATTTAAAGGAAAGATAATAGAAAAGTCAAGTTTGGGTGCAATAGGAAACACAATAAACGTATTTCATTATAGAGTGCATAGGACTGTGCAACCATTTCTTTGAACTACAGAATCAATAATGAATTTGACATTTTGTAACAGAAATAGCAAAATTCTATAGCTGGTTAATGGTTTGCAGAGGTGGGATGCACTTAGTATATAATTAATAGAGACAAGCCATTACAGAGAACAAAAATAAAATTAAATCAAATGAACACACATGTCAAGTGCTGGGGAGAAGTGGAATAAAGCGTGAACCATTTATATTTGGATGAAAATAGTTCCCTTTGATAATTGCACTGTGAAGTTTTTACCCCCAGCAGACTGAAGTTCTAAGAATCTTCATGAACTTAAAGGATATTAGTTAAGCCTTTAAAACCATCTGTAGAATTAACTACAACCAAAATGTTTAAAGCAGAAAAAAAAAGGGGAGGGGCAAGGCTGTTGGTCTCCAAGCCACATGAAAGCTAACCAGCTCATCGAGTTCTTGAAATTGGATGTGTGGTGCACAAATAAACACACTGGCTCACAATGAGAAAAGAAACCCAATGGATTGGAATGCATTCATTACCCTAGGTTAGTAGCAGCGCTGTGAATGCCATGCTGGAGGCTGGTGTGTATGCACTGGCCATTCAATTTTTTTATTCACCCATCCACTCAGATAACCCATTGGGAAAGGAGGGCTTCGATTCTCACAGCAGTTGGCAGACAGTCAGAGGCCTAGCTGATATTCAAAGCTCGATATCTTTCAAAAGCCCTGGTTCTCCCACAATAGGTGTTTACTCCCTGGTTCACCCTGAATAAAGGGTGTGCATTCACATCCAACATCAAATAAACCAGTATGGACAAGCAAGAATCATCTCTCATTAATCGCTGCAGGGGGAGGTCTTAAAGAGTCATGCCTAAAACACCCTAGGAAGTCCTTCTCTCTCCCAGCCCCCTTAATACTCCCAGTACTCACTCTGAATCGGTTCTGCCTATCATGAGCTCTGCGTTCCCCTTCTTGCCCAGTGCGTGGACATGCTGAAGGGAAGCTTGGAGTGAGACCCCAGTTCCTCACTCCCATGGTATGCCAGCTGAGCCTAGGTACACAGGAGACCAGGAACCACAGCATTCATCCCAGACTCCGCTGTTTTCCGTTTCGGTCAGGCAAAGGAGAACACGACTGTGGGTTATCCATTATGGACTTTGTCCTGCCTTCTCTCCGCAGCATGCTGGAGGTGCTCCGGGCACCCCAGTAAAGAAGCATGGCATGGTATGACATTAAGCTATTTCTGAACAACATATATGAATAAGCCAATACTGTCTTTAGCAGCCCCTACCCTTACCTCCAACCTGAAATGTTCTCAAGCACAGATACAAACATTCAGACAGGCACACACACACACACACACACACACACACACACACACACACACACACACAGACACACACACTTTGGTTGTAGAGACAGTGTATCATACAAACAGTTCAGTTTCAGGAAAACCCAGAGGACAGTAGCTTCTTGTCTTTCAAGGCATGAGTATGGAAATCTGATGCAATATTCCATCTTCCTATGCTATCCACACAGACTCTAAATCAGTCCTCTTTTGGGATACCTCATAATCTTTGGTGATGTGGCATGAGCAAGATATGCCTTTGCAAATCATCTCAATCACTCTTGAAAATATGTCATGAGCATATGCCAGCTTTGGCAAAGTGGCAAATGTCTCCTCTACTGTAAGGTATCTACTTAGACTTGTGGGAGTCTGTCTAAAACATTGACAGGCTACAGGAAGCAACTCTGTCCTATGTCTCTCATTAATATTACAGCATCTCTATGCACAGTGTCACAATTAATCAGTTAATTACTGCATAATGGATGTGTCTTCACACATCTATGCCTGGGAGCCTCACTCTCAAAGTGAAAGTGTTTGGAGATAGAACCTTTAGAAGCTGAAGTGGAGACCTTATGAACTGGATTCCTATCCTTTAAGGAAACACAGGAGATAGCTCCTCCCCTCTCTGTCAATGTCTCCCTTTCCCCTCCTTTCTTTCTTCCTCTATTTTAATCATGTGATGATCCAGAAACTTACTGTCTTGAAGCTAAAGTAGACCCTAATTCTACAGGTAGCTTGCATTTGTACTTCCTAGCCTCCAGAACTGTGAAAACTCTATTATTTATCCCACTCAGTATATGGTATTTTTATTATAACTACTCTAAACATTGTTTTGCTTTGCCTGTTCACCTATCCCCCTCCCACTTTTTCTGGTTGACATTTCGCCAACTTGAGACAAACTAGAGTTATCTGAAAAGAGGGCCCCACAATAAAAGCAAGCCTATAGGAGGACATTTTCTAAATTAGTGATTGCTGGGGGTGGGGGCAGGCAACTGTACTACCCTTGGGCTGATGGTCCTGAATAGTATGAGGAAGCCGTGGAGAGCAAGACAGTTGAGCAATCATCCATGGCCTCTGCTTCAGTTCCTGCTTCCAGATTCCTACCTGAGTCCCTGTACCGACTCCCCTCAGTGTTGGACTGTGATATGAAACTGTAAGCAGAAATAAATAGTCTCTGCCTCAAGTTGCCATGGTGTTTTATCATGGCAGTACAAAACCTAACAGAGACAGGAATTTTAATTTTAGTCTTAAAATATATATATAGGACCAGCCTACATCATGCTCTCCCTCCCATTGGAGTAATTAAACTTTTTGAGCTACGACTTAGACTTCTGATGTGAATTGAACTCAATCGCCTTACAGACTTCCACCTAAGAAAAATGCTTACTTTGTCCCATCTGTGCCTGGCTGCTTGTTTCTTCTTTGAAGGTATTTTTCCCTCTTAGCAAACTCCTCTGTCTTTGTAATTGAAACCAATTAGCTTGGTCCTCATGTACTCTGTGATAACAACTTCTAATTTCACAGAAACTGCTAATTTCAGTGGTCAGTTACTGATGGTTCAGTCGTGTTTTACTCATGGGTGCTCCTTCCTCTTTGAAACAGTTTCCCAATTTGGTTTCTAGCTCATGGTTCCCAATTTTCATCTTATACAAATAGTTCCTTGTTCATTCATTTTTGCAAGTTTCTCGTTCTCTACTGAACACATTACTTAGAATTCTGCAGACCCTGTATTTTGGACCACTTCTCACTCTGTCTCTACTCACTGTATCAGTGATCTGTATCTCTACATCTTTGAAATCTGAAGCATATGTGGTAGATTGCCATCTTGAACCATTCTGTCGAGTTACAAGTCCAGAATTGTGTCATGATTTACATTTGTCTTCCTAATGAGACCATCAGCCTATAATCTTTCAATGCAAGTCAAACACAATGAGGGGTGTGTGTGTGACAGAACAAGTGTGAAATTTAAGAACAGGGAGAAATACTGTTCATATATATATGAACAGTATTTCATATGTATATGTATGTGTATGTGTATGTATATGAAAGGTTTAAGTGGAGATGGCAGCAAGGGACTAGGGAAGGGGCAATGGGGCTACGTTAATTAGAATTAAGAAAGGATGAAGGAGCCATATGAAACTCCAGTAGTTTGTCAGCTAATTAAAACTGTACATTTCTATTTTAAAAAGGAGTTGGACTAGTGATACCCCACCCACATTAGGGAGAATAATGTTTCCTAGTATGTGTTATCAACAGTGAATGCTCACACAGTGCTTGTTGATAAACCACATTGACAAATACAAAATTCTGTCTACGATGACATCTGCTGTCATTGTTAGTGACTTGTGCAGCATGTGGTTGATGGGATCTATAGATGAAATATGAAAGTGGCTTTCTTTTTAACAGATGGTTTGAGCGTAGTCCCAACTTGATGGGTGAAATGTTTCCAGAGTTCCACCATCAAACTGAAAAGAAAGTGAATCCTGAAAGGATTTTGAGGCTTCTGGGAAAGCCTTCTCCCACTGGGTCCCCCCCCAATACTTCTCTTGCTTTCTGTTGCTTGAAATTCTATAAATGGGCCTGATATAGCTGTCTCCTGAGAGGCTCTGCCAGAGCCTGACCAATACAGATGTGGATGCTTATAGCCAACCATCAGACTGAGCACGAAGACCCTAATGAAGGAGTTAGGGAAAGAACTGAAGGAGCTGAGGGAGTTTGCAACCCCATAGGAAGAACAACCATATCAACCAACCAGACCCTCCAGAGCTCCCAGGGACTAAACCACCAACTAAAGAGTATACATGGAGGGACCCATGGCTCCAGCTGCATATGTAGCAGAGAATTGCCTTATCTGGCATCAGTGGGAGGGGAGGCACTTGATCCTGTGAAGGCTTGGTGCATCAGATTAGGGGAATGCTAGAGTGGTGAAGTGGGAGTAGGTGGGTAGGACAGCACCCTCATAGAAGCATTGGAGAGGAGGGATGGGATAGGGGATTGTGGAGGGGAAACTGGGAAGGGGGATGACATTTGAAATGTAAATAAATAAAATAACCAATAATAAAAAAAAGAAATTCTATAAATGGGAGATACAACATTTTAAAAACTCTCAAGCATATTAAATATCAAATTCAATTAATTCAGGAAGCTGTTAGAAAAAATGCCATGCTTGGATCATACCTCACAACATCTGTTTCTCTTTGCCTGAGTTGGAACCCAGGTATTAGTAACTTTAAAGAAATTCTCCAGAGATTTATTCTTCAGGTAATGCCGATAAACACTGTATAGTGACAGTATCTTTGCCTGCTTTGCTCTAACAGTCTTGGAGCAAAGACTTGTTTGGGGAAGAGAAGTTTATCTGACTTGTGATGAGAAGGCTAGGCTGATTCCATGACAGGCTTCAAATTGGCAGTTAAGGAAACTAGGCCTAAATCTCTGTTTCTAAGAACTGGGCAATTCTATGCAAGTCCAGGCCTCGGAAGCTGCCCTGCCACCTGGCCTGAGGCTAGGCCAATGGGTCAGCAACAGTTTCCATATTTCCTCAGCTACTTCCTCAGCAACAGTTTCCAGACCTCCTCAGCAAGTTTCCAATCCCCACACCCCGGTAATGAAGTGTCCATAGAGTTGGACTCAATAGATTAACATAGAGGTCACCTGCCCCAGAAGTCTCTACTGTGCTTTAAATCAGGCCTGCAGGCTCACTTGGTTGTTCTTTCTATTCTGGTAATGGGAGACTTCAGAATACTGGACTCCTGCAGAATAAGACACTCTTTGTGTTTATTTGAGTTCAGGGTATCATTCTTCAGTGAATCATAGACCCTTACAATGATACTAATGGTTCCATGGTCACCTTACACCTTGGCAGATATGATACTACATGATGATATCCTATGCAACAGTGTTCCAAGAGACAAATCTCATGGACAAAGGAGGAACCAAAAGATCAAGGTGAGGGGGGTCACACTTACTGTTTCATGAACACTACTCACAGGAACATGTCCACTCTTGCAAGATAGAACCTACTCTGTGAGGCCAGGGTGCTAGGCCCCTCTTAAAAGTGTCTCCCATTTTCCTACAATGCTATATGGGGACTAAATTTCTAGGCGATGAGTTTGGGGGAGGGCACACTTAAATCATGTCTAAGCCTCAGAAGAAACTATACTGTGTTCATCTAGACCTGAGATAACTGAGTGGGGATTTTATTTTTGTTTTCTTTTAAATCAAACATCTTCCTGAGTGGTGTGATAATAACGGGATGGAGGAAACTAACTCATCACAGCAGGGAGAAGAGCTTAGAGGGACACCTGGGGATTCTACTCAAAAGCACTTTCCTACAATTTTGTAAGGCTGGATTGCGTGGATCTTTTTTTTTTTTTTTTTTTTTTTTTATTGCCAAAGGGCTTCAACCACGTTCTCTTTATTACTTGTCTGTTATTTCCTATTTCTACTGGTTTTAGAATATGTCATATAGATTCACATGAAATACATACAGTCTGTAGAATATTCTAGATTGTTTAGATAATCATGGTGGTGCTGATATTTTCTTTTTTTTTTTTTTTTTTTTTTTATTTTTTATTTTTATTTTCAGCAAATCAAAAAAAATTAAAAAGCATTCAAACAGAATAAAATGAAAATAAACAAACAAGCAAAATACCAAGGGTCAGATATACTTATACAAGAATTCTATAGGGCCTTCAAACAAGCAACACTTTTTGAGTTATGTTTAAAAAAATTCAGAACCACAATAAGCTCCTTCACAAAGCAAATAATATTGAAATAGTGAAATCAAGTGTAGACCCAACAAAAATATATAAATTATAGTCCAATATCCCTCATGAATATACATACAAAAATTCTCATTGAAGTAGTTGCAAACTGAATACAAGAGATATAAAAAAAATAATATTCCATGAATAACTGAACAACTGTTTTTTTTTTTGAAGACCGTACTCCATATACAGGCTGCATGTTTTGGGATAGCCCCCACTCCAGATTGTTTGAGACCTACATGAAAACCAAGCTGCAGGCTGGAGGTTTAGATTCTGGGAGCTCTGGTTGAATCTTTTGATACTCATTCTAAAAAGGACAAAAACACCCTCACTTTGGTCTTCCTCCTTCTTCTTGAGTTTCATGAGGTTTATGCGTTGCATCTTAGGTATTGTGTGTTTTGGGGCTAATATCCGCTTATCAGTGAGTGCATACCATGTGTGTTCTTTTGTGATTGGGTCATCTCACTCAGGATGATATTTTCTAGCTCCATCCATTTGTCTAAGAATTTCATGAGCTCATTATTTTTAATGGCTGAGTAGTACTCCATTGTGTAAATGTACCACATTTTCTGTATCCATTCTTCTGTTGAAGGACATCTGGGTTCTTTCCAGCTTCTGGCTATTATGAATAAGGCCGCTATAAACATAGTGGAGCATGTGGCCCTGTTGCATGTTGAAATATCTTCTGGGTATATACCCAGGAGGGGTATAGCTGGGTCCTCAGGTAACACCATGTTCAATTTTCTGAGGTATCGCCAGACTGCTTTCCATAGTGGTTGTACCAGCTTGCAATCCCACCAACAATGGAGGAGTGTTCCTCTTTCTCCACATCCTCGCCAACATCTGCTGTCACCTGTGTTTTGGATCTTAGCCAATCTGACTGGTGTGAGGTGGAATCTCAGTGTTGTTTTCATTTGCATTTCCCTGATGACTAGGGATGCTGAGCACTTCTTTAGATGTTTCTCAATCATTCGAGTTTCCTCAGTTGAGAGTTCTTTGTTCAACTCTCTACCCCATTTTTTAATAGGGTTATTTGATGGTCTGGAATCTAAGGAGATCTCAGAAGATGGAAAGATCTCCCATGCTCATGGATTGGAAGGATTAATATAGTAAAAATGGCTATCTTGCCAAAAGCAATCTACAGATTTAATGCAATCCCTATCAAAATTCCCACTCAATTCTTTACAGAGATAGAAAGAGCAATCTTAAAATTCATTTGGAATAACAAAAAACCCAGGATAGCGAAAACTACACTCAACAATAAAAGAACTTCTGGGGGAATCTCCATACCCGATTTCAAGCTGTACTACAAAGCAATAGTGATAAAAACGGCATGGTATTGGAACAGAGACAGTCAGGAGGATCAATGGAATAGAATAGAAGACCCTGAAATGAACCCCCATACCTATGGTCACTTGATCTTCGACAAAGGAGCTCAAACTATCCAGTGGAAAAAAGACAGCATTTTCAACAAATGGTGCTGGTCCAACTGGAGGTCAACTTGTAGAAGAATGCAAATTGATCCATACTTATCTCCTTGTACAAAGCTCAATTCCAAGTGGATCAAGGACCTCCACATAAAACCAGCTACACTGAAACTAATAGAAGAGAAAATAGGGAAAAGCCTTGATCATATGGGCACAGGGGAAAAGTTCCTGAACAGAACACCAATGGCGTATGCTCTAAGATCAAGAATTGACAAATGGGATCTCATAAAACTGCAAAGCTTCTGTAAAGCAAAGGATACGGTCAACAGGACAAAGCGGGAACCAACAGACTGGGAAAAGATTTTCACCAACCTTACATCTGATAGAGGGCTAATATCCAAGGTATACAAAGGATTGCGTGGATCTTAATGGCAAGCTGAGGAAATAAGAAGTCCAGCCTCCCTCTGCCTTCTCTCTTCCTGCTAGCCTTTAAGGAGCCATCCTTATGTGGATCAGGGGCTCTGGGAAATGGTGCACGCTCTGATCTGTAGGAAGTGAGGGAACTTTGAAAGGATGCTTCTGCTACAGTTGTTACTGCTTTAAAAACCCATCAGGGAGAAGCATGGTCTCTCTTTTGATTTGAGGTTCCAGATTAATGGGCCTGAAAATTGGATTAGCTCAGTGGCTGCTCTGAGAGCCATGGTGGAATGGAAACAAGTCAGAAGACTTTAATGTGTGGCTAGCTGCTACAACAGCCTTTTAGCTTGGTGTTTGCAACCTTAAAAGAGTTTTGAAATAGTAGCCCAACACAAGCAAATTAATGTTGGAGTCTTGACTCAAGCATTAAAAAGTATTTTACATGTCAAAAATGCCAGGAAAGGAGCAACTAAATGGGCTTATTTTTCCCCGCTTTGTTTTGATTGTCTTTGTTCTGGGGCTTCCATGGCTTTGAAACCAGAGTCTGATTTACAAGGAATACTTACCTCTGTGTGTTAGCTTTTCATCTCTATGACCTATCTCCTCCAACTAGGCCTCACCTTTCACAATGCCTCCTCCCTCATCAATGGAGTAGGTCAAGGCCCTCA
This sequence comes from Mastomys natalensis, assembly GCA_021653895.1. NCBI lineage: Eukaryota > Metazoa > Chordata > Mammalia > Rodentia > Muridae > Mastomys > Mastomys natalensis. The sequence goes on from JAJTUV010000349.1 coordinate 748,964, forward strand.
TTATCTAGTCACTTCCTTCAAAACCCTCTATGAACTTTGCACTGGGGATTAAGTGTTTAACACTTGAGACTTGTGCGAGCAAACCTTATATCTAAATTGTATCATTATCTTTTAAAGTTGCTTGAGAATTCCAAGCATGTTTCTTCAGAACCAAAATTGTAGGATCTATCTGATTTGACTGCCTCCCTAGCACTTCCTGCTGGAGTTCTTTGATCTGGATTTTCAATGAAGCTGATGAACTTGCAGGGTCATGAATGAGGACAAGCCCCACCAACGAAGGGGAGGGAAAGGTAGCCCCAACTTCTAATAGGTTTTTGTAAGACTAAGGAAAAAAAAAAACAAAAATCAACAAAAAAAAAAAACCCCAGATATTTATGAATTTATTGGTTACCTCCTTTGTTGTGGTGACCAAATAGCTGTTGGTCAATAGTTTAAGGAGGGAAGTCTTTATTTTGGCTTACAGTTTGAGGAGAAGATACATTCCATCATGGCAGGGAAGGCCAAGCAGGCTGAGAAGGAGGTAACTGGTCCCTTTGCATTTGAAGTCATGAAGCAGAGAGAAATAAATGGTTATATTCATTATGCTCAGCTCTCTCTCTCTCTCTCTCTCTCTCTCTCTCTCTCTCTCTCTCTCTCTCTCTTCTCTCTCTCTCCTCTAAGACTTAATTCATTGAGTTTTTCTTCCCCAATTTGTTTGGTTTCAGATCAAGAGTAAGGGGTTGAGGTGAATATTTTACATTCCAAAGCAGACCTAAAGTCTGGGTTCTCCCAGTAGCCCTCAGTTCTTACATGGCATACCATACCCTCTACCCTGAACTTTCCAGCCCAGAAGCTGGGCTGCCCTTCCCTCAGAAGCTCTTTTTCATATAATGCAGACATTTTGGTCTCTATTCCTTCCTTTTCCTTCTTTCTGTGTATGTGTTTACTTTCTGGCTTCTACTGGCTTATTTCCACTGCTGGAGAAATAACATATCAGCATACATATAATTTAGACCCACAGGCATTTGCATCCTGGATAATTTTTGGACCAGTCAGGTTGACAATCAATACGAGCCATTACAGTGAGCAAATATAGGTCCACTAATCAATATTTAAAGAAGATTAATGAAATTGGACCAGAACAGAGTCTATTCTCTCGGCACATGTGTAAAATTTATTCATTTACCACTGAGAACGAACTTATAGAAGACATCAGGATAACAAGTTAAATCTATATATAATTATTGTAGTTGAAATTTTGGTCTTTAACACATAAATCTTACATGGGAAACTTTGCTAAAGTTGAGAGTGAAGAATGGCTTATCCAGGCTTCCTATTGATTGTGCTACATATATGTACAAATGGATGAGCATGGTCAATGCCATGATATCTTTAATGCTGAAACTTAGGAGCTAGGGAGGTGGCTTAATTGGTAAAGTACCTGCCATTCAAAGAGCAGTAAGGGGATATGAATTTGCAGCCAGCACCAAGGTAAAAATTGGGCATGATGGTATTTTCTAACCCCAGCACCATGGAGGTAGAAAACAGTGAGATTCCCAGCGCTTGCTAACCAGGCAGTCTGGCCAATTACTGAGCTCCAGGATCAGTGAGAAACTTGTCTTAAAGAGGGATGTAGAGTATGAAAGAAAACCAGAGGCTGACTTCTGGCATGTATGCATGGGTGCTCTCTCTCTCTCTCTCTCTCTCTCTTACACACACACACACTTACATATAAAAAATAAAAATTGAGAAAAATCCTGTCTCAAGAAGATAATAATAAAATTGAAATTTAAGTAAGATGCTTGCGAGATTTTATATGGTAGAAGTAGGCTATTTTTTCTAACAGACTCAGAATCATGTATTTATCCATAAGCACAATATCCAATATCCAGAATATTTGTCAAACACACTTTTTTGTTTTCTTCAGCTCTTAATTTTCTTCTTTCATTTATCATTCCCAATTTGTAGATTTTATAGAATTATAATATTCCATAAATTTCTTGGAAGCCATAGTTTGATCTTTAAACTAACTTGCTGTTTCTCATGTACAGATGGTGATTAGCTTTAGTTAGTTCCAGAACTTTGGTTGGCTTTGTTGACATTGGACTTATTGAAATGAAAGTTGAACAGAGAGTAATGTTTTGGATTTTAACATGTCTCTATTTACTCTAATGAGTGACTTTATTCTAAGTCCCTTTATGACCTCTGAGAAAGCAGTGTCCCAAGAAACTACATGACTGGTTTGCCCACTTGTTCAGCACTCCTTAAAAAGGATCTTTTTAAGCTTTTCTTGCCTGCATCTCTTTTAGATTACGTTTTTTCTAACTGGGTTTTAAAAATCTCTTTGAGTTTTGCTGTCTTATTGCATGTCTTCTGTGATAAATCATATCAAGTCTTTTGTGGAAAGTGATAAGGTATAGGACAAACCGTACTGGCTGTTTCAGTGTCTCGCTTCATGCTTTCGTTGTTATCTTTTCTATCACACAGTGACTAGAATTCTCACAAGATGTGGCCTCAATGCATGTCACTGTTTCCTTGACACTCAGTCCCAACTCCGTCTTTTGTAAGGAACAGATGGGGGGATTAATGTGATGACTCACATTGCCAAGTCGTGAGCTCGGATAGTTTCAGTTCAGTTCAGTTCTGGGGTTGACTTAGATTGAGTATCAGGACTCTTGTTCATGGAGAGAGATTGTAATTCTGGAATCTGTGAATCCCCCAGCGGAAAAACCATGTCTGCCCATGAAAATGATTGTAGGAGCAAGTTATAACCTTCAGGTCTCCTTGTTTGCTTATGAGAACATGAGTCAGGGTTCTCTAGACAGTCATAGAAGGGATGGACTCAAGGCTTCAAAACTGTGCCTCTGAGCGGCAGTCCTGCATCCCATAGGAGTGTTTCCATCTCGCTCACTGCGCTGTTAATCTGGTAATGAGGCAGAACAGAAAGGCAGGGAAAACTCAAGACAAGAATGAGGGAAGCTCGAGCAAAGGGAAGCTACTCAAAGCCTTTTCCAGCAGAAAAGAACAATTTTCATTCCGCCAACATCACAACTGCTTGAAGCCTTCCTTTCTAGCCATAAACCTCTCTAGTTTCCTCTCTAGATTCTTCTCTAGGAATCTCATGAGAATCCCCATGGGAGGGAAAAGGACATCTGCTAGACCCCTTGCAGAACCCTAGTGGCTTTTAGCTTTATTTTATAGGTTATGATTCATCCAAGGCTTCTCTGAAGCCACCCGACATACCTCTTGGAGATGATAGAGCAGGAAGTTAGGAATAATGAAGGAGGGAGGGAGAGAGGGAGGGAAAGAGAGTGGAGTGAATGTGTCAGTGTTTGAGATGTATTTTGAGAGGCATTTAAACACTGCATATGCTAATGCTAAGACAAAATCACTACTTACTTTCTCTTGGGCAAACCTGTATCCACACTTGGGTATATTTACTTTGTGGGACTCTTTTGGGATGCTCACAATCATATTTAAGGTGTGTTTTACTTTCAAGTGCCTCTCCTTCTCTCAACCCTGGCTTATGCTTACATTAAAATATTTTTGACAATATTTCCAACCTTGTTTCATTATACCAGCTATTCTAGACATTGTGTTTGGTCTTAGTTTGACTTGAGTTGAGATCCCCAAAAGTCTAGGGGAACATCTCAGACCAAGGAGGTGACAGCATGGAGCTATGTCTCTGTTGTCTCACTACTGACAGCAAAAGAGCAGAATCCCAGGTATGCAGAAGTGATCACAACCTAAGGGGACTTTGCAGCTTTTTTGAAATAAATCAAAGAGGAAGAAAGAGAAAGGGAAAAAAGAGAACAGAGGGAGACGGAGCCAGAGTCATTCCCAGGGAGAGATTTCTTAAAATTTGAGGCTTTGATGTTTTAGGTTTAAACATGAGGAGGGGAATTAAAGAGAGATCAGTCACCATATGGTCAGAACTGGAGCCTGAAGGTCAAGTGGAAGACACACTTCAAAGTAGAGCAAAAGCACAAAGACAATGACATCATGATGAATGAAAAATAAGAGATGGCATTCAAAGTGAGGATGGAAGGGACTCCATACACAGAAAAAGAACCAGAGAGGAGACATAACTATTCAAGTGATATTTGGCAAAATAAGGATGGACTGAAACAAAGACTAACACATTAGGATCAGAGGATCTGTGCAGGCCTAAGTGCCATGTCTGAGGGCTGGTAGTACAGGGTACTCAGTCTGAGATCACCAACACAGGTAGTGCAGACTTTGATCTTGAGTTTCAGTGTGACTAAACGAGCTATAGGTATATATATATAGGTATACATATATATATATATATACATATATATATATGTATATATATGAAGTGATGTAATTTAGAAATGAAACACTGGGAGGTGATCTCACCCAGACATCACAGGACAGTAAAGAGGAAGCTAATTAGAAGAAGAGAGTTAGTCTGTATAGTAGCCAGAAAGACATAATAATAAAGTGAACTTTCCCCAGGAATCTCACATTGGGAGAAGAAAGCTAAATGCTTGTGCCAGTCAGAGGAAAACTTGTCTCATGGAAAGAGATTTCACAGTTCTGACAACTTGTCAAATCCGTTTGCAGGAGAGAATGAATCTCACCCAGTGATTTATGGGGCGACACCTTGACCTCGACTGTCCTCTTCTTAAACTTAAGCCTTATATCAGTGAGCCCAAGATGAACTTTGGTGTGTGTGGGGGTGGGGGTGGGGGTGGGGTGTGTGTGTGTGTGGGGGGAGGATCGCAAGACAAAGACAGTGAAGTCCTATTGTTTTTAGTTGAATAAATTTGAAGAAATTTGTTATGCCAAAGTAGAGAAATGCACGTCATTGATTTATTTCTAACTTACCTTAATACATTTGACCTTGACTAAGGCTGTTTATGTCTTCTACTACATTTCCTTTCTTCAAAACACTCTTAACTTTCTGTCATCCAAACAAGATAGCAGAGAACAGAAATTTACAAGTAGCAGAGCTTTATTTAAGCCAATAGAGTCAGAGGTTTTAGTTCATGGTGACTTGCCCCTACAGCTCTGGGTAGCATCATGGTGAAAACGTGTGTGGTGTGGTTGATGTATCCATCTCTTGGTGGTTAAGGAGTGAAAAGTGTGTGTGTGTTGGAGGGGAGGCTGTGCAATACGCCCTTCAAAGATGGGCCCCTTACGACTTAACTTCCTGCCTCTAGCCCCACCTCCTAAGGATTTAAGCATCATATAGCATCACTACAGTGAAGGCTGGCTTCTTGTGTATGTGAAATGTACAATACGAGGGGTTTCACTGACAGGGCTGTATACTCATGATGTATTTTCATCACATTTATCCTCTCTATTACTTTATTCCTCTCCCCTTCTCATCTTCTCCTAACAATGTCATCAGGTGGGGACACTTGACTTTGGGGAGACATTTAAGGTCTAAATTATAATTAGGATCATTCTTGATTAGTAGTTTATTGATGAACTTTACAGGAAGTTTATGTACAACAATCAGGAAAAGTGAAAATGACAACAACAACAACAGCAACTCTAAAACTTTAGAGCATATGGTGCTATTTCAGGTACATGAACTATCAGGGGGTGGGGCTACAGGTCTGCTTCCATATTGATGCTGTTATACTCATTCAACTGCCACGTTTTCTTTATCATTAATTTCTTTATTTCTTATCACTTTGGTCCGCATGCTACATGTGATCTGGGGAGCTTCAGTTTTCTAAGGCTCAACATTGAGTTTTGAACTTGTGCTTTTTGTTTTGTGTTTTTTAAGAGACTATAGGATATAAGATAAAACTCAGTACAAATCAGTACACCTAGTCTATTAGGCAGCCAAGGGCAAAACTTTATTCCTCCAGTGAGCACTGTATCCCCAGCTCAATTCTATGTTGTTGGCCATATCCAGGCAACTGGGTTTCTACCTTTCTTAAGTTCATTGCATCAATCCCTGCTGTTCCTGGGTCCTGACTCTGGACTTTCATGTACCCTTCTGGGTACTTCACAGAAACTGCTACTCATTGCTTAGCCTTTTCTAGGTCTCTCCTTACTATCATGGTGGGCACACGATAGAGTCTCTTCCTGAAGAGTGGTTTCTGGGAATCCTGGCCCAGACCTGTCTCTTACCTCAACCTAGCCTTATGTTGAAAACAACCCAAGCCTGACTTATGTGCTATGGGGCCTTACCTGCTTTACCCCTCCTTGAATACAACTGCTCATTTGAAAGTCAGGTCTGAATTTGCCACAGCGTTCCCTGTCTCTCTGTTCTGATGCTTCTGTCCTGGGCTCACTTCCTCCTGCATGTCCCCATTGCCCTCGATTTCCTAATTAGCCTATTCCTTTCTACCAGCGTGACTGTCTGGCTCTCTTTTTAGGACTTGAACATTTCCTTTCTTTTGATCAGGTTTTATTTTAGTCTTTCCTTTCCAAATAAAATAGTGGCTTTGAATTGTAATTAGAGAGGGGAAGGCAAATACATAGGTAAATTTGTTAAGCCAGATGCTCTAGAGACCAGCAGGTGTGCTATGGACAGGAGAATAATGGAGGAGCAGGTGCCCAGTTCTTATCAGGGGAAAATAATAGGAACGAGAGCCCTCAATGATACTGGTAGTCTCAATAGGCCATATATTCAACAATGTACAGAGTGTGTCAATAAACAATGGGAATTTAAGATTTAATCAAAGAGTGTAAATATGATCTTGTAGGTTTTAGTGAGGCATGGTAGTGTGGAACCGTGTTAAGGGGAAAATGTGTCCATTGAAAGCCAGTTTTAATTTGCAAAGTCTCCCTAATTATCCATATGGCTTCCTTGACTTTTTGAAAATGGAAACAATGGAGTATTATTTCTAAATTCCCTTCTCTTTTTTTTTCTCTGAGCCTTGCCTGTATCTCATTCCTACTAATTTGTTTTAAGTAACATCATGTCTCAACAACTATAATAACATTCCTACAATGTCTAGGATATTTGTGTTCCTTTAAAGCATTATAGATCCAACCAATTGCTGTTTCTATCCCTTTAATTAGTAGTCATCGTTGCAAAATGTTGAACCTCTTGCTTCCTAAGGACGTCCACCAATACCACATCCAGCTGTATAAAAGACATGCCACTGTCAAGTAAATTTTGACTGCCTTTCTACACTGAGGAATTTTATATTGTTCCTATGTGATCATTCAATAGGTTCATAAGAGACATGGAAGTAAAAACTTTCCACTGCACAGGGCTGAGGGAGCATAGTTCACCATATACAGAAAAACATAGATACAAAGATAAGAGGCCATTTATATTTTCCAGAAATAGAACAAGGGGTTTCATTCAGCCAGGAATGAGAGAGAGCAAAGTTGAGAAATTGGGGTTTCATTTCTGATATCCTAACATTTTAAAAAGCTAGGCTGAAAGAATTAGATTTGCATGTCAATTCTTATTTTGCTTTGAAGACTTTGAGCAACACCTTTAATGTTTCTGTGCCTCAGTTTTCTCATGTGCAAAATGGGGACATATTTTATACTGTGCAGGTTTGTTTTAAGGGCTGAAAGAAATAATATATGAAACACTTCTTGACAAATAGTAATAATAAATGTCATCAACACAGTCACTTATGAAGCGTCCACAAACAGAAGTAGCCTGATTAGAATGGAATGTCTCACTCCAAATAATTTATACTTAGGGAAATTCTTGTATTCAAATACGATTTCACAATTGGATATTGTAAATCTTGGCTTCTGAAGGACTAGAAGTTTACAGGCAAAAGAAAACATTTCCACTTTCAAAACAGCAAACATTCAAACCCTCTAAATAGGCCACAAAAATGGACTTTATCTACCTGCCTGTCTTCCCCAGATGAAAAGCAACTTTTCAGTTATATGTTCCAGTGCTGGTATCATTTGTGAAACACCACCACCACCACCACCACCACCACCACCACCACCACCACCAGCAGCAGCAGCAGCCAACAACTAGAGATTCATTCATCTCTATTTTCTCTATGCCAGTGGATCCTTGAGAGCAGGAGTTTACACAACTTTGAATCTCCACTTCTTAGCAGCATATGGGCGCTAGACATTGGGTTTATCCACTGTTGAAACGAATCAAATCAATGTTCTGAGGGAGGAAGAGTGGATATACCTGAGGGAATTCTGATCACATCAATTAGATTACAGGGAAGAGAAGTATGTGGGAATTCTAAAGCACTAGGAGTTTAGGCTAAGATTTTGGCTTAATGTGAATTACTTCAGGAGAAACTGAAGATAAATTACTTAAGTGTCTCTCAGTAAGGGAAGCACTGCCCCTGGGGGGCATTCTGGAAACTTTTGCATGCTGTTGGCTTAGATGGTAGGTGGCTGTGGGTGGTGGTGTCATTAAGGGAAGTCCTCTCCAGGGGGTTTAGGTGTCTCATCCTATGTCTGGATCAGCTATGGTATGAATTTTGTTAGCCCACATCAATACTGTCAGTTTCCAGAACTTGACTTTTGTTTAAGAGTTGGGGAGAAGAAACTGCAGATGATTGGACTATCTCTATGGGGGTGGAACTTATAGCTATACATTTCCTTTCAGAATAGTAAATGGAGTATAAAATAATAGACTTACAAACAAGCTCATGCTGTGCTACAGTTGGTACAGTTTAAGAAGACTTTTAAATAACCATATTTTAGGAATCACTGACTGAATTACAACCTAGAGTTGGTGAATGAAATGGCTCTCAGAGGTTAAAGCCTATTCATAAAATATTAAATGTACCATTAAAGTTATTCAGCTCCATCTGCTTTTACAACAAGGGGTTGCTCTCAGGGCCACGGGTGCTCTCTTGATATGAGAATATCATTTAGATCTTTACAATATGAATCATAAAGACAAGTTTTAAAAAGCCAGACGAGGCCACAGATCATCAGAGAAGGGGTTTTGTCCTTTTCCATTTCCCATAAAAGTCCAGCTGTACCATGTTCTGTAATTGACGAGCATTCATGTGCTCACCAGATGCCAGAGCACAAAAATCAGAAGTGGAGAAAGATGGAACAAAATATTTCACCAACAGAGGAAATGGAGGAAGGGAGGAGGTAAATACAAAGGGAGGAGGGAGGGAAAATATCCCCATGGAAACACTTTGATGGGGATGAAAGTAACTGTGGAACTTTATGAAACAATGAGTCAGAAGAGCATTAATCTTTCAAATGTTTTAGGTGAGCTCACTAGTCTACTTTCATTCATTTGATTTTTTTTGACCTATGTACTTCACACTTTAAAAATAGAGAAGTCAAAGACATTCTTTGACTTCATAACGATTTTGTGATACACCTAGATCTTGTAATTGAGAGTGAGGTTCTCACACAGAAGAGTTGGGCTGAGGTGGGGACTTTGAATATAGGAAGAAGACACCAGTGATGCTTCCAAGGAAACATGGGTGATTTCCTGGTGTTGGTAGCCCTATTGAGAGAGTGGAGACTATGGCAGCAGTTCAGAAGATAGGAAAGTGGAGCATTTGTGACAGGATCCCATTTAAAAGCAATGACCACTCAACACATAAGAACAAGCAAAACTCACAAAGTAGTTTAAACTATCACTATCTTATCACTCAAATGCTTCATTTACCTAAGTTCAATCTATAATACCAGGTCAAGACAGATAATACATTTGCATTGGAATTTTGGTGCACAGTTTGGTAATAGGAAAGAACAAGTACTTTGATGAAATTTTTCCTGGCACCTCAGAGGTTGGTTGGAAGCTTCAAACCAGTTTAAGTGAATGAGGAAATAAACTAGAGATACATAAGGCAGGGCATAACTCCAAGTTTTGAGAAGAGCCAAGAGTCAAGACAGCTATTTCATTCATCTCAGTCTGTCATTGAAGAGCCTAGAAATGCTATGTTCTAATTCTCCATAATCTGATTGGATCACTTAGGGTTCAGTCATTCAAGCTGTTAGACAGAGTCAGGGAGGAGAATAGTGGTTCAGGTGAGCAGTTTCTTTCTTTTTTTTCTTTTTTAAAAATTTATTTAGTTATTTAAATCACATTGTAATTTACTTATTTACAATCACCCCACTGAATAGGCTGTTTACTGGTGAGTGTATGTGAATCACGGCACATACGCACCGTGTAGATGTCAGAGGATGACCTCTGAATGTTGATCTATACCTCCCATCTTGTTTTAGACAGGGTCACTTGACCTCTGCATGTTATCTAGCGCACAGTGTCTGGAGATTTGCCTGTTTCCAGCTCTCATATCTTTGTTTGTAGGAAATGCATTATGATTACAGATGCATGCTGCTGTGTCTGGCCTTTAAATTGGTTCTGTGTATCCAAACTCAGAAAATCAAGTTTGAATGACAAGTACTTTTACTCATCTCCCCAGTTCCTACATAGGGTCTTTGGAATTTTAGAACTTAGCTATACCACCATGACTAATGTCTCTCTTAGGAATGTCAACTCAAGGACTCAGTGTACAAGTAGTTTCTGGGTGTGTGTAATTTATGCCTTCTTTGCTCTCAGGTAACAAAAAGGTGTTTCTACACCTGATCTAGCCCATTTTAGCTCCACAATAAAGATACAAATAAAGAAACATGGTATTTTTATTAACAAGCTTCAAGTACCAATAGCTGGGCATTACTGTATTTATTCTAACCCAATCAGAGGTGTTAGAAAACAATTTTTACATAACATTGAGATTGGAGATGTTTGACCATGCCAATATCAAGACCGAAACCAGATGTATGGGCACAAAAATCAACATATGAGTACACAGTGCACAAAATCATCATCTAAAAGACAAGTTCCATGAACATTGCGTAGCCTGCACTGTCACAGACACATGGCAACTCACATGGGTGACCATGTGTGAGGGGAAGCATCACAGGTCAGCTGGAAGCTCTTTGGAAACTGTAGACACAGAGAAAGGAGCTCTCTTGGTGTGACTGTGTTACTCTGACAAAGGGGATTCAGCTGTGGCTCCACTTAGAGAAGCCCTTTTTAGTAGTGCTTTGGCTCCTCTCATGCCAGATAACGTCCACCAAGGTGGGGAGGTGCTGCTACACCTCTGCTCTGAGTTTGCCTCTTGTCTCATCCGTGTACCTGTTTCTGGGTGTCCTCGTAAAGTGTGGGTTGCTCTCATGGTACTGCTGAATGTCAAAATCCATTTCATAATGCTCATGTGTCTTCTGTCTTGTTGTCGCCAGTCCTCCACGTGTCCCGTTCCATCATGTTCTGTCCAGAAATATACTCTCAGGCTAGATGCCCAGGGAGATAGCATCACTGTGACAAATACGTGAGAGAAAATATTTTATTGAGGAAAATATTTGTTTTAGAGGATTCAATCCATGGTAATTCTGCTTCATTAGTGGAAAGATAGACATGAGTGTATTTGGTGGAAAAAAGAAGAAGACGAAGGAGACAGAGAGGAGAGAAGAAGAAGAAGAAGAAGAAGAAGAAGAAGAAGAAGAAGAAGAAGAAGAAGAAAAGGAAGAAGAAAAGGAAGAAGAAGGAGGAGGAGAGGAGCGCAAGAGAGTGGAAAGATGGAGAGGAAGAGAGAGAAGGACAAGGAGAAGGAGAAAGCAGAAGGAGAAAGAAGAACAAGTATGGAGACAGACATATCTTCTTCAGAGGCATACCTCTAGTGATATATTTCTTTAAATTGGATTCTACCTCCTCAAAGTTAATTCAGCTATGAATGCATTGATGGATTAATTCATTGATGAGATTAATGATTTCAATATATATATTCACCTCTTAGTACTACTAACTGGAGTAAAAGTCTTTACTAGAAGAGCCTTTTGGGGTGGCATTTGATATCCAAACTATTACAAGTAGCTTAAACCATTTCTGCCTCCTCAAGTCCCTCTTTCCCTATCATAAAACAACTGTGGTCATAAGGGTAGTATGTTAAATAGCACCGTAACAACTTATCATAATTATTGAGCATTATAATTGAGAGTACCTTTACTAAGTCTTTAAAACCATCACTCTCTTTCTCGCTCACACGTGAGATAGGCACCATGCTATTAGTAGATCTGTGTGAGTTTATTTATACTCAAATTATTTTGACATGCAGGAATGACAATTTCTTGTGGTTAGACATAATGTTTAGAGCAAAACAAAACACCTTGTCATGAAAATTGTATTTAGGAGAAAATGAAAGAAAATCACACATTTTGAGTCAGCTAACATTTGAATGCAAAATTGTTGACTCCTGAGTTCATAGTCCTTCTGATATGTCCACTGACTGTGGGATACCATTTAAAGTATTATAAATTAATTGGTTCTTTCTTTGGAGGAACTTCAGGATAGAATACACTGACACAGAGGATTTGTAGAGCCCAGGAAATCCCATAATCTATAAAACACTGAGATAGTGCTGAAAAGTGGGTGACAGAGGGAAGTCCTAAACTCACAAACACTTATAAGGCACTGTGAGGTTCAAAACAGAAGCAAAAGAGTGCATAGAATAGATAGATGAGAGGGAGTCTGAGGAAAGGGGCTGTACAGACCTGGACATGTGTGATCTGAAGCTAAGTATCATGTTCCAGTAGGGATCATGAAACCTCAATCCCTTCAGGATTTCTGAAGTCACAATGGCTGGGAAATTGTTGAAGTGAGACTGAGGTTTGTAATAGCGGAGAGACGGGGGAACAAGCACTTTCTCTCTGTCTTACCACTTCCCATAGAATCTGCTTCTGTATTCTTTATATCTATTGCTTCTTTCTCCTTTTTATATGTAGCTTGCTATTTTCCCTATGCATAATAGTAGAAACCCAACAATGACCATAGACTTTATTTCCCACGAACACTGATGTTAATCAATATATTCCAGGTAAAAAATTCTTCAAAGAAACAAGCCAATGGGTCAAAGGTGAGCAGAGGTCAGGCTAGTATGTCTGACCTCTACTGCTCAACAAGTGAAAGATACTTTGAAGAGGTGAAAAATGACAGTGAGCATGTTGACATGTTTGCTATATAGTTGGCATTAAGTCAAATTGCAGTTCACACTCTCCATCTCTTCTGCAGAGTGTGAGCATTCAGGAAACCCACAGCCTTACCCGTAGTACATCAGAATCTGCTTTCCTCTTTTCAAGTTGTTCCATGCAATGCAAGTCTGCTGCTGGGTTTCCACATCCTGGGAGCAATGATTTTAGAATAAGATCTTTTTTTGCATATTATAATATGAAGAATAGTCATTATATGTAAGACTTTGAAAAGCTTATGGTATAAGAATTTTCTCTAAAATTTATAGAGAAATAAATTTTGGGGGAGTTGTTATAGAGACAACTGGCAATAGAGTCCATTGGCTATGATTGTTTCAGTTTTAGTACTGAAAATCCCTGATTTGGGGAAAAGCTCTTCTAGGTTAAAACAGGACAGTTGATCACCCTAAAGTCTACTAACTACCTTGGTTAGCTTTCTACATTAGTAACTGGTGAGAGCAAAGGACCCAATTTTCCTCCCTGTCCTTATAAAGTGACATGACAAACACACAGTATTCACCACCTGCAAACCTGTGTGAGCTTGCACATGGGTATTTCTCTGAGCTAAAGTCAATAAACATCCAAGTGAGGTGAATATAAGCTCATTCCAGAACGTATGTGTGGGAAAGCCTGAACTGTTGTATACTTCTCCAATGTTCCTATGCATAGGAATAATTCTGATTTGCTTTGTCTGGGTTCTGTATGTAGGTTCCCACTTCTAATAGGCCCTCAAGCCATCTAACACTGGTGATCTGAACACTATACTATGTCTACAAACTTTTTAATTCATAGAATATTTTATTCAGAATCTCTACAACCAGAATGGCAAAAATGAGCTGGAACATTTTGAGTTATGTCAGGCTCAGAGCATAAAAAGGCAGTATGATTATTTGGTGGCTGCAATGTCGAAGTGTGAGTTTCCAATGGCAAAGAGAACAAAAGAAGGTTTGATATGCCACAGACTTTTCTACAAACAAATATATTTTTTCTACAAACAAATATATCCCACTTAAATCAGTTTCCAACATATTAATTATTTTAGCTTTTTGTTTGAATTTGCTGTTGTACCTTGAGAAACATCTGTGCTTCAGGTAACAACAGATGGTTGAGTTTGCAAATAATCACTGGTAGAATATGTGATTTTGTAGCCAGCAACATTACTTGGTTAAAATGAAAAATTTCTTCCTTTCATCAAGTCTTATTTTTAAAAAGTAGTTCACTTAGTTTTTGAGATCATAATATAATTATATCATTTTCCCTTCATGTTCTTCCCTTCAATCCCATATACCACTTCTTGTTCTCTTTAAGATTCATGGCTCCTTTTTTCCATTAATTGTTGTAATATATGTATATACATACATATTCCTAAAGACACAAACAGACCCTGCTCAGTCTGAATAGTGTTATTTATATGTATTTGTTTCCAGGACTGACTAATTGCTCTTGGATAACTAATAGGTGTGCTCTTCTTTGGATAATGCTATTTCTTCCTCTTTCAGTATCCCCTAGTTGCCTGTAGTTCTTTGTATAGGATTGAGGCTTCCTGGGCCTTCCCTCTGTCCACTTTAGTAAATCTATTATCCTGGTTCAACTCGTGTTTAGACAGTCGTGTTGGTGAAATGTTTGGGGGGTAGCTTCTGACATTGCTAGAAGACACATCTTACAGTTGATCCTGGATCCTCTGGCTCTTATAGTCTTTCCAACTGCTCTTCTACAACAATCCTGAGCCTTAGGTATGGGAGTTGTTTTGCAGATGTAGCCATTAGGTTGATTATGAGACACACTATGAGAGAGCCTCTTGAGTCACCAAGAAACAATGCAATATTTATCAACATCCTTTGTAATGAATTGTGTCTCCTGGAAAGCATGGAGTCCTAGATGACAGCGTAGAAAGAAGGAAAATAAAAATTCTCTCAAAATAACAATAATCTCCAGGTCTCATTCGTCACTGCAGAGCTATTGGCAGGTGGTAAGTGCTTAGGGAGGGGACAGTGTGGCCACTGGTAGGTTTCCCATGCTTCAGTGGATGCGCCAATACCAATGGGCAGATGGATAGTGCTAACTGAACCTAGTATGCTATTAGAAAACAAAACTTAAAACAAAACAAAAAAACCCCCAAAAGCAACCAAGCAAAAAATTCTTCTCAAGGTGATATTTTCAACTGCTGTTGGTTATCTTCTAGATTACAGAGGATCAGTGAGGATGTTTGTAGATTTCTACTAGGTCTAAGAAACCCAGTGAAGGAATAGACTGCAGGTGATGATTCATTTGCTGAGGCCACTGGCTCAGACTCCTTTGGAGTATGCACGGTTTGCAGGCTAAGCTGGACAAGACTTTGATCCATTTTGAACAAATGCCTGGAATGATAAGCTAGTTGGGCTTCTGGGACAGCTAATGTCTCCACAAGGTACAGAATGTTATTAAGGCTTGATTGCAATCTCCTGTCCTGATAGAAGTGAATTAAACAATAGAAGCTGTCTGCTTGGCAGCTCTGAGTCTCCACTGGTAAGTTCAGAGCAGATACAAGTACTAGGGAAGAAGGATACTGACAGAAGTTGGGCAGGCAGACAGGACTCTTTAATTCAAAAGGGTGAGTGTTAATTAATTTATTTTGGGTAGGGAGATCTGATTTCTATGCTAGACTACAAGCTGTTGCACCATAGTTGGGGACAATATCCCAGAAACTAATGGACTATCATGCACTGTCTGGGTGGCTGACCTTATGTCACATATATTATCCTATGACCACAATAACTATATTGTGTCAGCTGGATATCAGTGGATCATTTTTCTTATCTTTTATCCTTACTTTTATGTCTTATGCTTGTATGGTTGCATGTCTCTGATCCTGGTTTCTCTAAGAGCTTCCTTAGATTCTTGAAACTACCATGGCAGGTAGAACAAAGGAAATTATGAATGAATTAGAAGTTGCTATCCTCATTAGAATGGCATAGTTTTAAATATGTGAAGTACTTTCGTACTATGCACTCAAGATGGGACAAATGGTAGCCTGAAACAAGGCCTAGAAATTAAAATTCATTGAAGAAAATATTAGACTTTTGATGTCCTGATTTCCCATCTCTTCTGTTGCTCATTCACTGCCAACAATACATTTTCTCTCTATGTAATTGTTTCACAAAACAAAGAATGCCCTCCTCCTTGTATCTATGGAAGCATTTATTGAAGTAAGATCCAAAATAGAATGATGTATTAATAAAATGCAAGCTGATATAAATCACAATTTTTGAGTAATGTTTAAAACTCTTTTGGTGTAATGAAAAAAAATAAGCAAACAAGTAAGCAAGAAAGTAAACAAACCTTATAATTTTCATACAGAGAGTAAGTCACTTAAAAATCTAACTTTTGTTAAAAATTTGGAAATGTATAGTATTACAAGGGTAAGTTTTAATGTTTGTAAATTATACCTTTGTAGATGTGATAGTAAAAAATTCTAAGGAATAACCATGCATTATTTATTAAATATGAAGATAGACTGAATTCAGTTGAAAAAGCTGAGCATGGTATCTCAGTCATGAAGTAACCATACTTTTATTTTCTGTGTTCACTAGGGTGACATAGTTCATTTCTTTTCTTTGTGTTGTTGTCTTTAGTGATCTATACAAGGCTGTCCCCTTTGTTCCCTATTACTGATACTATTGGGCTTCTGAATTTTATGAATACCTACTTTATAAACTTTATTATTACCAGCTTGAAATATAGAGAGTTGCTTTAAACACACATTTTGTTTTATTCTACATAAACACCGTGTCATGGTCTGTAGAAGATATTCTATTTCTAAATTATCTTATCTATAGCCAGTGCTATGTATTAAGTATATGTCTGGGTTATGCATAAATTCATTTCATTGATTGCAATTTCTACACAGTATTTGATAGTATTGTTTCTTCCAGTTTTTCACAACTCCACACAATATTGAAGTAAGTATTCTCCTAATGGTTGTGTGTGAGTAGAGATCTGCTTCTCATCAGTCTTGGAGTAGTCCTGAGAATAAGTCTGTGGTTAGAAGTAACTAATGAAATCTTGAATGCACTAAGATAAATGGTTTAGTAAACTAAAGGATAAATTAGAGAGGAGGAAAACTGGACCTGAGGAGCCATATTCTGTTATCAACTCAAAAACGAGACAAATGAGTTTTCAGATTCCCTGCTTCTTGAAAGTGAGCATTTTTTTTTTTTAAATATCCTTGGTGAATATTTTCACATTGTGGGTAGTTAACATAAATGATCACCAACTGTTACCGTTTTTGATATGACTGGCAAAAATCATTCAGGGAAAAGATTGTATATGCCAACAGAAAAGATCTAAACCAGATAAGTCAGATTATAGTAGAGTTTTGCATGCTTTGGAAAGTGTGTAGACTTAATTCATAAGGTCCGGCATGTCATAAAAATATGTCCTAGTGCTTTGTGGCCCTGCTCCCTTCATTGTATAATTGGTAGTTCGGGACATTTGACTGGGCAGCATATTTTTGACATGATATGTTTTTCCCAATCAGGAAACTTCTAAATTATATTCTATCATGCATCCTCTTTAGAGGAACTTTTTTCTTACTGACTTCTCTAGGAAATCTGTCACTCCTTTGTTTGTCAAAAAGAAAAAAATCCTTTTCAATTATTTGTAGAATCAAAACTGCAATCCCAACAGAAGAGCAAAAGCATCTTCAGTTCCCTAAATGAGCACAGGTTTCCTTTGGCTTGCTGCGTCTGTTTTTCCTCTTCTTGCCAGTTTTAACCTTCTTCTCAGACAGCAGGCAGCATCAACAGTGCTTGTTACCTTGGCAACGAGGATAGGCTAATAGAATTAGGATGTCTCGGGGCACCATTCTAGCATCATGCTCTTGGAACAAAAGAATGCAATGCAATTGGGAAATGCAATTTGTAATAACTTAGGGTCTGGGGGTTATTCCTTTTATATTTATTTCATTTACTGGTACAGGGTTATGTATGTTTATATTTTAGTGAGTTAAAAAAAAGTCGGCCATAAAATAGCACATAAAGTCTGTATTAAGTAGGAGATTCTGTTATGTAAGCTTATCAATAGGATACTCTCTAAGGCTACTCTCATTTTACCTTAAAGGTTTGTAAATTCTACACTTTTTTTTTCCTTTTTTTTTTTTTTTGGAAAATCTATTTACATTTCAGATGTTCTCTCCTTACCCCATTTTCCCCCTCCCTCTCAGGAACTCACTATCCTTTTCCCCCCTCCTCCTGCCTCCACGTTGGTGTACCCCCACCCACCCTCCCCCATATCTCACCTCCCCACCCTTGAATATCCTCCCACGACGCCCAGCCTTCATGGGACCAAGGATCTCTTCTCCCACTTATATATAGCTCCCTTGCATATATAGCTGGAGCCATGGGTCCCTCCCTAAGCGGTCCCAGGCTGGTGGTTTAGACCCTGGGGGCTCTGGTTGGTACAGAAAACAAAATGACACTCTAAGGACTTGGCCTCCAAAGATGCCACATTCAGTGCTGTCATCTGTTTAAAATCTGTTTTGGAAAATTGCTTTCTGTTTCTGTGTTAGCTTTTGGTTATGATAATAAATACTGGAGATTTCTATAAAGAGCAAAGATTTGGTTCCAGCTTTGGAGGTTCTAGCTCATAATTAGTTCATGGCTCCCAACCATTAGTGTTTTCAGGAGCAAAAATCAGATTGGTGCATGTGAAGCCTAAAAGTCAGCAGCACACAAGGGATGGAGCATTGACTGCGATGCAGGGCATTGAAAGAATCACACTCCAAATCCAGGAACATGGCTAAAATGGCTTTCCATTACACAGAACTACAACCAGACATAGAAGAGTGGTGAGGGGCAAGGTTTTGAGAGCCGGACAAGTTCAATTCTGATACTATATCTTTTCTATAAGTAGGATATTGTTACATATTCCACTAACAAAACAAACACAAACAAGAATTGTCCAGACTTATATCTAGCTGCTAGGTTAGTGTTTCTACTATTAAATGACGAAAGGATATTTAAAAATTGGATTTATGAATAATAGTATGTGTCACAGTTCCAGAACTTCTATAATTTATAAATTCTTACTTTAAATGAATATATGTGACTGATATGAAGCATACCAACACTTTCTATGTTCCTGTGTTGATAATATTACTTGTTCCATAGTTTCAAGTTTTAAAGAGGAAATTAAAGGGTAGGCGAGGAAGGGACAGTCCTGCTTTAGAAGAATGTTATAAAATGGAAGTCATAATTGTCTTTGGCCACTCTGATATTTTTTAATTTTCTAAACAAGCCAATTGTTTTTCTCCTCAAGGACATTTACATATATTGTCCACAGCTTTGAAGAAACCTCCATCTCTGCCTCTCACGTTTTCACACATCAGTATCTCCTAATTTAGGTAGACTCCAGCATAGCGCCTCTTCCTAAAGGCCTATCATTTCCTCTTGGTCTACACGTGAATTCTTACTAGGCCATTTCTCATTGTTTCCACTTTTGTATTCTTTGTAATCAGTCTCACACTTTCCATTCTGTTTTCATTTTTGTATTATATCAGTTTACCCTAAGACAGGGATATATCTAATTTTATGCACCAGTGTAGACTAGACCCAGAAATTATGATATTTGGTAGGGTGCTCAATAAATATTGCTAAGTGAATAATTACAAGTGTACACATGAAGGAAGTAAAATAAACTCATGATGAGGGAGCACCCAAGACTGTCAAAGCATTAAAAGGTGATGAACAATGAACAGACCCTAAAAGATGGATGATGAATGGGCCAGTGGGCAGTTGTAGCTACTTCTTTGACAGAGTGTGCAGGAGGCAATTTTAAACAGAAAGCAGTTGCACATGTAGAGAAAGATATTGAAAGCAAGAAACTCAATTATTTCAAGGGAAAGGAGTTCATATGCACACAAAATACTCTGTGCTAACTAGAGATAGTTTTTAAATTAAGAAAACACGCAATAATTTTACATATTTATAGTTACCACATCTATGCTAGGTTTTATATTTGAGCAGAAAAATAAGATACTTATTTTCTGACTGAATGAGGGTTGCAAAGATTTATCTACTGAACACAATAGTCTAATTTTATTTTAGCTAAAGACAGATAGGCATTATAATCATTAAAGGTATGTTATACATCAAGCGTATATTTCATCATACTACAGAATACTATGTGAGAAACCTGTGTGAAAGGTAGAAATGTTTCATTAGAAGGACTAAAAATTTTAGAACATTTTAAATATACACACAAAACATATGTTATTTGTATATAGATGCACATGTATGCATAGTATTTTATAGAATATTTTAAGTGAGTCATCTCCCTTTTAAGGATGAACTGAAAGTCCTGTAGACTCAGAGCTAGCAGCTATTACTTTAGTAAGGGAATATTCATTATGATATCAAAAAAATAGGCATGTTACATTTCAATGACCAGATTTTCCAGAATATGCAGTAGCAAATGGAGAAGGAATGGATATTAGCATAATTAAATTGAATTCATGTGTCTTAGAGTTAATGACAGAGCTATGTTGTTAAATGAAAGAGTAAGATAGTTAGCAAATGCAATATGAATTTGTATTTAACTATGGCATTATATATAAAAATTATATATAGATGTACACATATAACATATCTGCTCACACATTACACTATAATACATGACATAATTTCTCAATACCTAATCATATGCAGAGTAGTGATGATAGATGACTTTAAAGTTCCCCTTGACTCTGACTGCCTCAGTGAATTATCTTTGGTCTTTTAGTAAGTGATTTTTTCTTCAATAATAAATGTTTTTATTAATTCTTGGAACTTTCATACAGTGCATTTTGATATTTACCAACTCTTTCCCTTAACTCCTCTTAAATCCACCACTATCTTGTTACCCCACTAACTCTGTGCCCTCTTTGTTTTTTTAAACTTAATAACGCATTGACTCAGATTTATGCTGTCCATATTCTTCTGAGTGTGTGGCCATCCAACTGCAGCATGGCTGACCTGCCAGGAGTCAGACTTTTAAAGGAAACTGGACTGGCTCTCCTTTCCCAAGAAGCTATCATCTGCCCATAGCTCTTTAGTTATTGGTACTGCAAATCTGGTTAAGAACCCAAGGTTGGGGAGCTCACAGGCCCCAAGGGTGAACCCACCAACTGTTATCTTGATAAATAGGCATAGTATCAAACGACCCTATAAATTCATCTCTCTTTTCAAATAGATTAGGATAGCTCTCAGACCTTATCAAAATCGTTTCCTTTTGTAGATGATGGTACTTAAAGCAGAAACTCACAACTGGTCAAAGTGCAGAGAGTACATTAGCCACATGGCCTCTGAAAGATGCAGGGACCTTTGCAGAAAAGGGGAAAAGAAAGATTATATGAACTAGAAGTTAGGTAGACAGGATCAAGACAGCATCATTTGGCCATGGCTGGACTTCTGGGCTTATGAACTCACAGCAGCTGTTGTTGGCTGTATACAATCTGTACACGACCTAGCCAATATGAAAAGGGGGTCATACTGCTTCAGTCTTCAGTATATGTTCTAAGGATCTCAGAGATTACAGACAGAAGACGCTGTCTTAACTACCTTGGTCCATAAGGGATTAATTACTTTTGCTCATATCTTATTGGCCTATGTTAGCACTTTGTTCCTTTTGTCCTTAGAAATGACTTCTGAAGCAAGTCAGTTAAGCATTGGACCACCTCCACTCTATGCACTGGGATATGCACACTTTTTCAACGTGTCCAGCGAGACTATTAGTGCCTTTTGTCTTCAACTTTTTCTATTGAGTATTTTCTGAACTTTGAAAATAATATAAACCAGAGAGACAGATTAAAGCTTACAAATATTGACCATAAAATGCAATATGGGTTAGGTGATTCTCCTCTTTGCTGGGGTTACAGATAGCTTACCATACTCACTAGCAACATTTTTTTTTTAACACAAGCTACTAACTTAAAAGGCTCCCTGGCTGCTTGCCAGAGTGATAGAAAACACACCGAGCAAGCATAGAGGACCTTCTCTATATGGGAGTGACTGGGTGGAGCATCTATCAGTGCTCATCAGCTGGATCTCTGTGGCTGATCTGGCTGGCTTGAGGATTTTCCATTCATCCTTTGTTGCTCCACATCTTCTTTCCAAACCCCTCCCTGTATCAAAGAGAACACCCCCCTATTCACAGAAGTAGGAATACAACCATCCTGAAGTTTTCTCGTTCACCGTGTGTTCAAAGCTTGCCTTTAGCGAAGTACCACAGAATGAAGATGTCTTGCAGATTCACCTTATGCGATGGTGATGCAGTCAAAGCAGCTCCTTAGCTAGAATTAACACTGCTGGTTGTATGCAGGCAGGCAGGACACTCACTGCCCTTTGAAAGATCACCTGGAGAGAGTGGCAAAGAAACTAAAAGAGAGTGGGCCACCTGTATCCTGCAATTTGATTCTAGACTTTGTTTCTGACCTCTATTTTAGACAGCAAACTACAAGTTGTTTCTGCTAAGATCATTTCATCACATATCATTTGCTTTGACATTCGAGCCTTTTATGTCCTTGTCACATACCTACTTTCTGTCTCATCTCAGGCCACTTTCTTGCACTTGTTCTGTCAGAGTCCACCATGGATGTTTAATATTTAAAGACTGGGATCATTTTGCAGGTTTTAGTTTAATGGTAACCATAGCACACATGCGTATTTATTATTGATAGCCAAGGCACACTGCATGTCCTTGGGCATCTTCTTTTCTTTCGCTGTCACAGGAGGGCTACCATCTCTGGAATTCAGCTCTGCTGTTACTGTGGCAAGGCGATGAACTGACAGCAGATCCATAATGGTGTAAACTGTTCATGTGGGTGGAGGTGACCATGCTAAGAAGGGAGACAAAGCCAGAAAGTGACAGGCCACGGAAAGTTCGGTTTCGGATTGCCTCATCTCACAGTGGGAGAGTTCTGAAAGAGGTCTATGAAGATGGACAAGCACCAGGCTCTTTGGATTCTGAATGTGCTAGTGTCTGTGCAATAGATGGGCTAAGTGACTCTGAGGGACAGCAAAATGGCCACATTGGATCAGAAGATAATGAACAGGAGAAAGATCAGGATAACCTGCTGGTATTAGCCAGGACAGCCAGTGAGAAGGCTTTTGGTACAAGAAGAGTCAACATTTTAAGCAAAAATGGTACAGTCAGAGGCGTCAAATACAAAGTGAGTGCTGGCCAAGCTCTGTTTAACAATTTGACCAAAGTGTTACAGGTAAGTCATTATACACTTTCCTGTTCTGAGCTTTGTTCCTCACTCACCATCTCTACCCTTTCCAGTTTTCCAGGATAGAGTCAACATCTCATTCCTCCAAACTTCATGAGACACTCTCCATCTAAGACGTTGTCTGAACATCTACCCATTAAAAATAGACCCATTTTCCTTTGCAAGCTAGATGGTCTTTGCATAATCAAATTTCTGACAGGAAAGTGGTCTCCTCTGATGGGTGATGACTAGCACAGGATCTCTGTTTCTTAACAAAGAAAGAAGACAGCAGATTATAGTGTTTAAAGCATTTCTACAAGACCTAGAAGTTAATTTCTTTCTGATCTATCAAGGTGTTGACAAAGCTGTATGACAACAGGTTCAAAATGTGGGCATTTCCTGTGGTTAACTCAGCTTTTCAGTACTTGAATTGCTACGTGGCTTGATGGTTTGTTCATAAAGCTGCTATTTAATTTTAGTGCTTTGATTTGTATTTGTTTATCAACCTCTCAAAAACCTGTCACTAATGAACAAAGAACATAACCTTCAAAGCCTACAAAAGAAACTCCAGTTTCCTCTGTCTTTACCGTAATAATGCACAAATGCACAATTGAGAGGCAAAGAAAACGTCAAGATCAAACTTTACAACTAGATTATCTTAATTATCTACTTTCATAGTTCTCTGTGCATAACTGGGTGAACAATTCTAGGAGCATAAATCTAGGAAAACCTTTTCTGATAATCTCATCTACCCCAAGCTTTAAAATAACCATCATTTGCAATCTCAGAGTTTGGCATTATCTTTAGTTTCATCACCATCATCATTATCATAAAATGAATGCTCTTTGGTCACTCCAGGGAACACAGGTTGAAGGAGCTCTGGCTTTGCACCAAGACTGCCACTTCTCACACTCCAAGGGGCCCCCTTCATTTCACTGTAAGAACAATACTGTGTAATAGGAGCAAAAGACTTATGGAGCAGTGTGTAGAGAGAACAGATTTGATTCCCTGATACTTGATAAGGAATGTGCACGTCACAAAGGGTATACTATATCTTGTCCTGCGATGATGGAGACGAACAGGTTCTCACAGATCACTCACAGTACTGTAGAAGCATAGAGGTAACAGTGGCAGCTAAACATTCCATCACACCCATTATCACTACCAGGTGTGACTTCCTGGGTCTGTATTTTCCATAACGTCTGCAGAGTAAGCAGCAAACTTCCTTCATGTCACCATAGCTTAGTGATTTATCTCAGGGAGGAAAAAGTGAGTGGCTAGTTTCTTGGACATGTGGTTAAGGTTTCGATATACAACCTGTCTGGTGAACAAGGAACTATGCTTGAAGAAACAGACATTTCTTCCTGTTTTAGGTTATAAAATCTTAAAGCACTCAATTTGAAACTTAAGGGGAAGTGTTAAATAAAGATAAAAAACATCCAGAGGACATGTGAGACACTTGGCTTCCTCTCTATTATTTCCTTGTGTGGCTAGTCCTGTGTCATAAAATATTGGCATAACTTTCCTAAAATTTCAGCTGTACAAGTTGATTAGATGATATTTTAAAACATTTTTTTTAACCTTTTGGTAGTACTTACTAAGAAGCTGGCCTCTAAAGTGGATGTCTGAAATAGTTTCTATTCTATTCGTTCCTTAATTTATACTACAGAATACGGGATAATGGAGGATATACAATATTAATCAAGGTGATGGACAATAGCTATAGGAAGCAAAGAAACTGGTTGTCGGAGGAACTTAGCAGAGGAGTAGTGTCCAGATAAATCGTTCAAGCATCTTCAGTTGGTCTAGATTATAGATCTTCAAATCCAGGGCTGACTTTTTATTTATGCCTCCTATAAATATCAAGAAGAGAAGGCTCACTGAGGCTAACCTGGAAATCTGAAAACCTACAATTTAGTTTAGCCTGGAAACATGCATTGGTTAGAAACTCTCCCACTAAAGCGTGGTGTTTGCTTTCGTTGGAAGCTTTTTTTGTTTATTCTTACATTTGTCGAAGTTTGAGAATAATTCACCAACTACGTAAAATGTAAATTTACCTGGTTTCCTAGGGTAAAATAAGATTCCTTCCCATCGCTTATGCTGTCAATATTTAATGGGAAAAGTGAAAGAGACATGCATAGAGGTGAGATCTTGATCAGGTTAGGTTACGGGAAGGATCACCCGGGAGCTGAAGGAGAGCCATGTTTCCTAGTCATGGCTAAACTCATCATTTGGGTGATTTAGGACAGGCCCACAGGTGTCACCAGTGCAGTCTAAGGTGTGCGCTCCTCTTGAATGCTAGCAACTCTACTCTAGGAATTTTTTTCTATCTAGTATTGTGATTTTACTCCCAATTATTAGAAAAACTTACAAAACCTCACTCCTTCTTCCTTGTCTTTCCCACACCAGAACTAGCCATATCAACTGGAAAAAAAAATTATCAGAGTGCCGTGTGACAGACAGCTCTTAAGGCCCCGTTTTCTGGACTAAGTTGAGATATTTTTTGTTCTTAGCTGTAATTTTAAAGTGTCTCCATGGGGCTCTGTGATACAAATGATGAAGATTATTTAGGCTTGCCAATATATTGTTATGGGTATACATTTTAGATGGTATCATTCCTTGACCTTGTCCTTAAGATATCTTAGTATATTCTAGCAGAATATACCACTTTAATTGCCATAATTTTAATTTTCTATTTATCTAAATTAAAGATTATTGAAGAAAAATTACTCCAAAAAAGGATCTTGAATACATACATTCTGTAAGCATGTATAAATTAATACCTTGTTATTATAGCTGTACCTAGAAGCATTTTAAAGTTTTGAAACACAAAAGTGTTATGTTGGCATAGTAATTTGCATCATTCACAAGGCTTTCTTGTATATTGCTTTTACCTAAAAAGTCTCATGAAAGAAGCAAGAAAATTATTTTTAAGTCCCCTGTGATAATTAAAAAACCCATTCTTACTCTTTTATAATAACTTTTGAAAATTATTATTACAATGCTTGCAATTTATTACTGTTTGATAATGCATGTTTTCTACTGTTGTAGATCAAATCTGATTCAAAGCAAATAATACATTTATTCTTACATTTGTTTTTTTCCTTTTTAAAAAGTCTAATGCCAAATATAAAAATGTTATCATTTCATTGTGAGCTTTTAAATTTTATCATTTTTTTTTAAAAAGTCTTTTATTTTTATCTAGGGAAGGTCTGTAGAAAAAAGATAGTATTTATTCAGTTTTAGGAATATATTAAAAACAATTAAAGACATCACTTCTAACTGATTAAATTATCATGAGATTTCAACGTTTTGCCTCAAGAAAGTCTGATTTTCAGATTTATCCATTAAGTCAGAATGCATGATAGTTATAGAGGTTTCTGGAAACATTTTTATCTATCTCTATTTCATGGATGTTAAGTCTGGTAATATGTTATTATTCCCTGAATGCTCCAGATGACTCTGTTGTCTTGATGGCTTATTTCAGTAATTAATACTTCGTAATGATTAAATAACTCCTCAACACCAGGTGTTATTACATTACTTATGTATATTGATACATTAATTCCTCACAGGAGTCTTACAAAGTACTACTAAATTAGTAAATTAGTTATTTTGAAGTTTCTTTTTATATATGAGAAAAATTAATTTGTAGAATTTAAAATGGCATTTGTCCAGAAAAATTGTTACAGACAAGTTGCCTGGAAACACTGCCTTCTCAGTTTTCAGAAATTAGTTATGAACCCTAGGATATCAGATAATGATCCCAAATATTTTAGACAATTACACTAAGAAAACTCTTGACTTATTGCCCAAAACTCAGAAAAAACAAGGCTTCCAGAATGAGCTGGCGCTGATGATATATAACTTAAAGAATTATAGATTGATAGACTTTAGAGTCCCATGGTCAACTTTTCTTTTCTCTAACCGCCCCTCCCATCCCCTGAGACAGGGTTTCTCTGTGTAGCTCTGGCTGTCCTGGAACTCACTGTGTAGACCAGACTGGCCTCGAACTCATAGATTTGCCTGCTTCCCAAATTCTGGGATTAAAGACCTGCACCACCACGGCCCAGCTTTTTCTTTACTCTTGATAGCATTAGACACTGTGCAGAACCTCAGTGAGCATCTTAATTATACTTCATTGTACTCAAAATGTTGTGAAAAAAATTGGAGAATAATCATTATTATGTTCCTCTTGAGAATGACTTTTAAGAATTATTTTCATGAACACCTACTTTCTGGAAAATGTTAGTGAGTTAAATAAAATCCACTTGATGGTTGTTCTCTCTCTGTTCCATCTCACTTGGAGATATTCTATATAGCCTAGGGCTGGAGTTTGCATGCAGGAGTGCTGCTAGCTTGTTCCATTCTTCTCTCTGCTACAGGTTTGCTTGCTTATTTATTATTTATGTGTTTATTTATTTATTTTACTAATGTAAAGACATTCATTGTATCCTTACCACGAAGCAGAGGGCCTGTCCTTAATTGTCAGTGTTGTATTGTGGAGGATGATCCAAAGCAGGCTCTGAAAGAATTTATCTATTAATCTGACTTCACTTTCCACTTCCAAACGAGTCTGCTTTGTTATTGTTGTTGATGTAATATTTTCTTAAATAGTTCATTCTTAACTTTGTGAATGTTTATCTTTTTCTCCTTTTGATATTTGTTAGTAGATCATCATCTCATTTGGTCTTTTTCTTCTTTTTTTTTTTTTTTTCTTTCTAGTTCAGTTCTACCTTATAAACTAAGGACTATAGATTGATCTGTGTAACAATAACTTTTAATTCTGATCTTACAAGTCTTCAGATATTTAGTACTTACTAATTATCAAACTGGATACAGTTTCTGTGAGTTTTGTTGAAACCTTTAGCTCCATCAATGTCACTCACTTCTCTAATTTTGTGAGACTCTACTTTATTGTCATGACATTTAACTTGTATAATCTTGGTTTTGGGTTACATGAGACATTTATTGAGGCATAAATTATATTTAACAGAATCTACCCATTTACAGTGTACATCAGATCCTTTTAGTGAGTTTACTAAGCTGTGTATTCATTATTTAAAAACTATTTAACAATGTTTTCATCATCCAAATGGAAAATAAGTGAGCATTGGTCCTCATTTCTCTCTCCTCCCTCCTGCCTTTCCTTCCTATATGAAATTACTTATCAGCTTTCTGTTTCTATTGCCTGTTCTATTTCTAATGCCTATTCTTGCCACTTAAACATATTCTTCCTTTCCATTTAGCTGTAATTATGCATTCATTGGCCAACAGCTCCACATTCACCAATACCTGATAGTCACTCCAGTGTTTGCTAACTGCTTACTCTCTGGAAGGTCAACATTCTATAGTCCACATATGTGATCATGTAGTATGTATAAGTGTATTTAGCTTAGTTTAAGCTAACTTGAAGGGCTCTCACTAACTTAACTTAAGTTGATTCCATGTTTTAGTTGTTGTGACTAGTGCTGTAACAACACTGATATATAGATAACTCTTAGCTTGGGGTATGTGTGTTTTATGTGCATGGAGTTGAGGGTGTGTATTATATAGCTATTGAATAGATGTTCTGCAAATATCTAGGAGGTCCATTTTGTCTAGGGTACAATTTAAATATGTTTTCATGATAATTTTGTGCATGGACAATCTCTACTTTGTGCACCGTAGAAGATGATATGTTGGAGTCCCTATCATCATTTAATGTGTCCTAACTCTTCCTTCGTATCTATTATCATTTGCTTTATACTTTCAGGTCTCAGGTTTTGGGTGTGTATACATTTATAATTGTTATCTTGTTAAACTGACCTCTGAGTTACTATGCAATTACTTTCATGGCATCTCTTTACAATTTTTGGTGGTAAAGTCTACTTTATCTGATTGAAAATACAGCTCCCCTTGCTGTCTGTTAGTCTCCACTTGTATGGAATATTTTTCTCCATCCTTTAACCTTCAGCTGACATTTCTTTACAGAAAAAGTAAGTTTCATTCATATTCTAAATGATTGGGTCTTAGTTTTTGTATTCTAATCCAGGCAACTATTGTATGCTTTTTAATTGCAGAATTTAGCCCATTTATATTCAAGTTAATTATTGGCAGACAAGGAAATATCATTGATATTTTGTGCGTTATTCTGAATTGGTTTATGCTTGCTTCTGACATTTCTCTGTTGTTACATGATTTTTCCTTGAGTAGTATGTTTTTAACCCATCGATCTTCGGTTTTTCATATATCATTATAGGTTTTTGCCTTGTGATTACTATGATACTTACAAAAACATGTAGTTACAGCAGACATTCTAATCTAGTAGCAACTTAACTATGGTCATAAAACTATTCCATATTTTCACTCTACTGCTTTTCCAACATTGAGGTTTTGATGTTATATATAATTTATAACACTTCATATTGTGTATTTCTTAATGAATCATTGTAGTTGATTATTTTTTCTAAGGGAGGTATGCATATATAGGTATACACATACATGTGTTTGCAAGTGTTCATGTAGGGCATGTGGGGGCCAGAGTTCAACCTTAGGTATTCCTTCACATACTATATCCATCTTGGTTTTTTTGACATGGAATCTCTCAATGGGACCAGTGCTTCACTCATTTCCCTATGCTGGCTGGCCAATGAACTCCAGACAGTGACCTGCCTTTGCCTATCAAGGTGGGGGATTAAAAGTAGAAGCCACCATGACTGGCTTTTGTATGAGTGCTGGGATAGAACATACATCCTCATGCTTGTGTGACCCTCCTTTTCTTTAATAAATTTGCTTTTTAAATTTCATTTAGAATACATTAGAGAATTCTGTTTGATTTTGTTTTTCCATTTACCACTGCCTCTAGTATTCCGTACAAGACAAGCTCATCAATGAGTTCTCAGTTGTGTGTCTGAGAAAGTCTTTGTTTCTTTTATCTCTGAATGACATACTTTCAGATTGTAGTGTTTTTGGTTGTCAAAGCTCCATCACCCCTTCAGGAGCTTGAGTGTGTAATCTACCCCTCATTCCATGCAATGTTCCTGCTGAAATGTTGGATACATAGACAGTTCTTTGATTGGTATTTTCTTCTTATGTTGGTACTTCCAGAAACATCTCTTAGAGTCTGGACATTGATAGTTTGATTGGAATATGGTTTCTGGTGCTTTTATTTCGATTAAATCTGACTGATGTCCTTTTCCTTTTTGTACCCTGATATTTATATCTTTCTGCAGGTTTGGAAATTTTCATTCTATCTATAAGTAAGCTTTCTATTTCTATCCCTCCTTTTTGTTGAATGCTAACAGCTTGTATCTTTGCTCTTTAGATGCTATACTATAAACCATTTAAGCTTTCCTCATTCCTTTTCATTCTTTTTTCTTTTTCTCATCTTATTGGAAAATTTCAATGTCTGGGTTGCCACCAGCCTGTACATCCAGAATCCCAGGCTAGAATTAGTAAAGATCTAGTGCCACCAAAGAACGCCAACAAAGGTTCAAAGAGGCCGTCGTCTCATCAAATAAGCAGGCATCAGCATAAAGACACCCGGATGATGAAAAATCAGAGAAACACAGCATCATCAAAAGAAACCAAGAAAACTCTAGAAACTGACCAAGATGAACAGGGATCTATGAAATGACAGACAAACAATTCAGAATCGTGCTTTTAAAGAAGTTTAGAGAATTACAAGAAAATACAGACAGAAAACTAAGCGAAATTCGGGAAATAATTCATGAACAACATGAGATGTTCGACAGAGAAATAAAAGTTAATCATTTCAAAATAAAAATTCTAGAGGTAAAAAATACAATAAGTGAACTGGCAAATTCAACAACAGTTTTCAACAGAAGACTCGATAAGGCTGAAGGAAGAATCAGTGAACTGGAAGATTGGACATATGATTCTAGACTTTAAGCAAGCACTGTAACAGCTGAACAAGACAGCCTTTTTTTGATGGCTTTTCCATGCTGGAAGAGTTTCTGATATATTTTAAAATTTGTATAAGAATAATAATATAAGCATTTATTCTTTAAAATTATAGACATATAAATATGCCAATGCCTGAGTCATTATTGACTAAAGGACATTTACAAATTATGAACTAAATAAAATATGCAGAAAATTTTAATTAAGAGAAGTTTATTTATGTGCACAAATACACTAATGATTTGAAGTCTCTTTTCTTGTTTATTTTCCCAATAATCATTATTTTGCCCAACTTTTGACAAATTATATCTTATAATATTTTCCTTGGAAGAGAAATAAATTATAATTTTTCTTGTAACTTCCACAAATTTAATAAACAAAGCAAATATTCAGTGTCAATTTCTAAACAACAAGTTGGAATTGTGAAAAAAGTTAAGCTGCTATTTTCTTTTCCTCTGTATTATAAAATTCTTGGTTAAAAATTTCTACATGGAAAGCCTGTAGAAGCCTGGTTAGTCTACAGTGGAATAAAATAGTGAAAGCCAGTGTCTTGATTTGTCCCATATAATTTTGGGAAAAGAGAAGGGGCAGCTAGAGAGTCTGAGCACTAAACTTACGGGAAACTTGTGGGATTGTCTTAGGTGTAATGATGAGGAGAGCCAGATGGGCTGCAGTCCCAAGGGAAGTTGATGGGTTTAGAGATTGAGAGAAGTGACTTCATGGGTTAAAGCTAAAAGAGGTTGGAGAGTCCCAGTACTAAACTCTGAAACTGAGCCTACATTCTTATTTGCATATTTCTGATACTATGGACTAGTACGTAGGCCCTCATGGGAATCTCATAAGTACCTTCTTTGACAACTATAGCACCATGCTTGCATGGTATCTGGAAGAAGTCATTACCTCCCCTGTAATAAAGATTTTTTTCCTGAATTTCTTTCAACCTGTTCCAATTAAACATGTATGTATGCATTGATCTAAGACTCATGATTTCCTCTGGTTAGAGAGATGCAACTTTGGCACTCAGATCAATCAAGCTGATTATATAAGAATTGAGGCTTATAGCATTTATGTTTAACAAGGGGTGAATAATGGTTACTATTCACCTCAATATGCTAGTCTTCTATTGGTGCAGAAATGAATCATTGCTAGCTTTGTGACTTAAAACATTGCAGGGGTATTACTTTATAGTTATGGTGATCCAAAGCCTGCATGTTACAGGGTTAAATCAAAGTTTTGGCATAGCAATCCCTCTGAAGATCTGAGAGTATATTATTTTCTTTTACAGCTTCCAGAGGGTGCCCACATTTCTTTGCTCTTAGCCCTGGATAAGTCTCACTCTTGTTTCCATTATACATCTTCTCTGACTTTCTTGTGATTGCTCTGGGCTCACTCAAATAGCCAAAGTCTATGTACATTATTATTAGGATCTGCAATGCCCTTCTCAAAACACATGTGTTAAAGAATTGGTTCCCAGCTGGTGGCGGAAACTAGAGGTAGCAGATACAATAGGACCTGGGACTGGGACCTTATAGAAGTTGGTTACTGGGAATACTTTAAAGTTTTATTTTTATATAAAATAAAACTTCTATGGTCTTTTCTTTTATTTCCTAATCATTGTGAAGTGAGCTTCTGTGCTCTACTGCATTATCCCTGACATGATGCTTTGTCTTATCACTGGCTGAGGAGCAGCAAAGCCAATGGTCCATGGACTGAAGCCTTCAAAAACATGAGGCAGATTAATCCCTTCTTTCTTAAATTGTGTTTCTTGGGGTTATTCATCACAGCTTAGTTACAGATAAACTAATGCTGATTAGTGGAGTCATTGTTGTAACTGTACTCAGTGATGTTTTTCAGAGCTTTAGAGTTGCTTTGCAGAAAGAGCTTGGAAAGGTTTGGTGATGTTGACTAGAGTAGTCCAAGAATGTTGTGTGTACAGCTTAATGGAAGGCTGTGGTGGTCTCAGAAGACCAAAGTGCTGACAGGAATACAGATGGTCAAGAGTGTGTCACTTGAAGTTTCAGATGGGAATGAAGACGCTGCTGGGAATTGAACTAGAAAACTCAGGCTACATTGTAAAGAAACACTATACATTTAGGCCAGGCCTAAGAGACTTTGTGCCTAGCAACATTTAAAGTCATAAACTATCTAATCTGGTGGTGAAAATGTCAACGCATTTAGGTCCTGTCATTGTTATGGTTGGTTGTACAGAGCCTGATTTACAGTGAGAATGAAGACACAAGAGCAGAGTAGAAAGACTTCAGATACTTAGTTGGGAAAGAAAAGAAACTTATAGGTTGGAGCCATGGAAGGTGTGGCTGCTGATAAGGTTAGTGCCATTGGAAAGAAACCAAATACCTGGATAGATAGGTCAATAGGGCTTAACTTTTTGTATATGCTTTGTTCCTGTCCATTCTTGTCTTTCTCTCCATTGCTCCGCTATCAAGAGTGAAGGCATTTCACTCTTCATCTGCTTCTTTCTATGATCTTCTCTTAAACAGGAATCTGGAAGCAACAAACACAAGTAATGCTGAAAAAAGCCTCAGAAATAAATAATTTATCCTCTTAGGTTGTGGGTATTTATTTATTTATTTATTTAGTGGTAGCCACAAGGAGTTACTATAACCAGCTGTATGGATCTGCGGTGTCTACAAAATCCCTTTGTCATGAAAAAGAACATGCTTACAGGTTGTGAAGATTAAGATATGGGCATTCTGTCATTTAATATTCTGCCTACTGTTTCTGATACAAAGGTGATTTTGTCCAGAGGATATCAAGATTGTGTGATAGACTAATTTTTATCCTATAGTATTTTTTTTCTTTCATATAGAGGTGTCATATTGCCATATATGTATCACAGCTACCCAAGAGCAGAATGCAGTTCTAAACTTTTGATACAGGTGTTGGCTGATAAGATAGTAACAAATATGTCCTAGTCAGTAGATCAAAGCAAACATGAATGGTTTCACTCATATTTTCTACATTGTTTCCATTATCATGAGAAAAACATGTTTGAAAAATCCAGTTGTCTCAGAAGCATGAGAGAGACAAAGATCTAGATCCAACTGATAGTATGAAGCCAACCTTGTAGAGCTTAGCCTTGTTCAGCCAGATCCCCATTAATCTTCAGACTCATGAGTAAGAAGTACCTACATGTTTTATTTCATTCAGTTTGGGTGGTTTGTTGAACAGCAGAAGAATATCGAGTATCCTCCTCAGAGTTTTACAAATGGTAAGTTACATATGTATCTGTCTGTGCTTGATTTCAGCAGTAGAGCCCTTATTCCCTAAGCAACCAGTGTCTAAATGACTAATATGAGTAATCATGCAATATCAAGGTCATATCTTGATATATGATTTCTCAGAGCAAAAACTTTTGCAGGAAAAGACCTTAAGTGTCAACATTCTATGACAGTCAACTCTACTGAAACTGATCATATTGGGGTAGTGTGAAGCCAATCTAATATCTTTATCAGTGTAATTTAAGGCTAATGTTTTTCATGGTCACAATCTATTGCTGTGATGTTGGCTTCTGACTAATTTGTATGTATTTTTTGATGATCAGATTTATGAAATTAAAATTTTAAATAGAATAAATCTTCTATGTTTCCATTCTATACAGTTGTTAGTTTTCTTTCCATGTTTATTATGGCATTTGTTGGTCCATATTGATAATTTTGATTAGGATGTATTATCAGAATAAAACAGTAAATGTCTTAGAGTAAAAGAGATGATTTAAAGGTAAATGTTGGCAATATGGGCTCTAACATTTCTTAGCAACTATTAGACATCAATAAAACTGAATTAATAGGGAGGGAAGAAAAATAAAGGGAAGCGAGAGAGAGACTAATGATGAACAGCAGCTTTGACAAAGTCCACATCAGGCCCAGGGATTCCACAGTACCCCTTATCAAGTTCCTTAAGAATGACTCTTATGCAGTACACTTGCTTTGGCAGAAATTTTATTAAGACTAAGAGTCAGTAGTTTCTGCAGGCTTATGTATCACTGGTAATACTTGACTATATATTGCTGAATGTCATGTCTTGGAAACGCATGTGTTGGTTGGGAGATGGGCTCTATTAGGAGTTGTTTGAATCCTCATAAATGGATAAATTTTTCTATCATAGAAATTGGTTAACGATCACAGGCATTTGCTTTGCTTTCTTCTTTTGTGCATGTGTTGTCTTTCCTTCCAGCTTCCCCAGGTTACAACATACCATGTGATCTCAAAAGATATGGCCACACAACCTTGAACTTTCCAGAAACATGAGTCCAAGTAAAACTTTCTTTTATAAATTACACAGTTTAGTTTACAGTAAGGAAAGGTGGTGGAATAAGAGAAAAAAATTGGTCCTGAGAAAGTCAGCTGTTTCACATACTTATCTGAAAATGTGAAATAAGAGATGAAGGCTAGAATTGTTTGGAAACATACGTTGGGATGACTAAAGCTCTTAAGGGCAGTTTTGGTGAAGGCTTAGAAGACTACAAAATGTTTTGGAAAGTCTGGGACTTGCTAGAGATTAATTAAATGGTTTTGATCTGGCCAGCAACAGAATGAGGAAGAGTTATGGCTATTCTCATGATGTCTCAGATGGAAATTAGGGCCATATTGTTGAGAACTAGGATGAAGCTTACTCTTGGTCATGAAGTATCAAGGAGTTTACTGAACTTGGTTCATTCCTGAGGGCTTTATGGACAGCACAACCTGAAAGAAAAAAAAAAACTTCTAAGTGATAAAGCCTTCAAAGAACGGTGTGGTTTGGTTTCCTCTGTCTACAGGGAGCTAAGAGGGTAAAGGAGTTACTGAAAGGCATGATTTATGATTAAACTTAAAAAAAAAACATTCGAAATAAAAGAAAATAAAAGTGATGTCAAAAATTTACAGTCTGATCATATAAATGATTCAAAAAATTTGAGAAAGCAAAACAAGGGTGTTACCAAAGGACTAAGTTCCTGAAGACATTAGCATGAACACAGAGGTAGATGTTAATCATGATAATGGAAAAGTGGAATCATTTCAGGAATCTTACTGGCTGCCTCTCTCAATACCACCCCAATGATTTTGTAGTTCAGAATGATTTTTAAGAAACTTCTATAGACTCTTCATCCAGCTCAGCTCAGGGCTCTACTCCCTACAATCTGGTACAATACTCTACAGTTCTGACATGGCACAGGCAGCCAGTGTGCTCTGCCCCATTGGGAAGAGATGGCTCAGAGAATCCCTACAAGGCAGTATCTGGGAGAAACATGAGTAGAACTCTGTCATAGAGACAGCAACACTGTAGAGTGTCAGTTGCTTAAGGTCTACTTTCAGAACCCTGCAGGCACTGGGGCGAAATGCCAACCCAAGAGACCTGAATCACAGACTGACTGAGTCATAGGAACAGGGAAACTCTGTATGCTTAGGAGGTATCACATGGAACAAAAACTAACTGCATTCCAGCTTTTCTTAATATTTGAACTATCTTGGGCCTGTTTCTACTTGTTCTTTTTAAGAGTCTCTTCCTCCTCCTCTTTCTCATCTTCCTCTTCATCCTCCTATTCTATTCCACTTCTTCCTCCCTTCTTCTTCCTTCTCTCCATTCTTCCTCTTTTTCAAGGTTTCCTATCTCCCACTTTTAGAATGGTAGTATCTGTTATTTGTTTCCACATTGCATTTCGGAGGTAGATGGCTTGTTCTGATTTTACAGGTTTTTAGATGGAAATCATTTGCCTTTAGTCTTAAATGGAACTTTGGATTTTTGAGTTGACTCAAATAAATTACAGCTTAGATATAATTTAGAAGGAATAGGTATTTCGTGTTGTAAAAAATACATTTTCTTTGGAGGTATGCGTGGGGATACTATGATATCAACATGTTACCTAAAATCTCCACGTGTTGGGACATTAGTTATCAAGTATGGCAGTATTAAAAGATTCATGCTAGTCTGGGGTTGGTTTGGTTGTGGAGGTGGCATGTTAAAGTGAATTAGTCATTTTCTAGAGTAGTAGTCTGCCATCATAGTAGTCTGGTGCTCTCTCTCTCTCTCTCTCTCTCTCTCTCTCTCTCTCTCTCTTTCTCTCTCTCTCTCTGTCTGTCTTCTTCCATTTTCTCCTATCTTATGAACTAGCATGAAACTGTCATTAGATTCATCTGCCTAGTCTTGGACTTTCCAGCTTCCAGAAACATAAGCCCAAATACATTGCTTTCTGTCATAAATCAGTCAGTTTCAGGCATTCTGAATAGTTAGTTATCCTGGTTCTGGAGTCTGAGGATGCTAGCTGTGATTTCTAAGAAGCACATAGTTTGTTTGTATGAAAGGAAGACTGCTGAGTCACACTGAGGCAATCGTCAACCCCAGAATTGGAAGTAGGGAATTGTAACTCAAGCAGCTTCCTGTGCAACTCAAAGGAAGTAGGAGGAGCCTGCAGGCTGACGGTTCACCTCTTTGAATTTTTGTCAGGTGTAGTAATATATTCATCTACTACTTTCCTTTCTTTTTTGTTTCTTTAAAAAAAAGTCTTTTTTTTTTTTTTTATTCTTTAGTCTTTTTTATAGTCTAGTCTTTATCCCTTTCCTGGTCTGCCCTCTGGTTGTTCTACATCCCATATCTCCTCCCCCTACTCCGTCTCCAAGAGAATGTTTCCATCCCCCCACCCCACCTTCACCCCACCAGACCTCCCCATTCCCTGGGGCCTCAAGTCTTTTGAGGGTTAGGGTCATCTTCTCTGATTGGACACAGACCCAGCAGTCCTCAGCTTCTGTCCATTATTGGGTGTAAATATCTGCAACTGACTCTTTCAGTTGCTTGTTGGACCTTTCAGAGGGCAATCATGATTGGCCCCTGTTTGTAAGCATACCATAGCCTCAGTAATAGTGTGAGGCCTTGGAGCCTCCCCTTGAGCTGGATCCCAATTTGGGCCTGTCACTGGACCTCCTTTTCCTTAGTCTCTTCTCCATTTTCATCCCTGCAGTTCTTTCAGACAGGAACAATTCTGGGTCTTTATCCCAGAATTTCTTTACAATGAAAAGAAATATTCAACATTTATAATGAGGTACCTCACATAAACCAACCTTCTGTAGGGATTTCACATCCTTTCTAACTATATTGAAGAGTAAAAAAAAAAAAAAAAAATGGAAATTTGAGACAAGGTTTTATAGATTATCTTAATTAATCCACATTTTCTATTTTTATTGAAAAATTTTCATACAGTATATTCTAATCATAGTTTCCTTTTCTTCATTTTCTCTCAGATCCTTCCCACTTCCTCATCCATCTAACTCCACATCTTCTTGTTCTCTCTGTCTTTAGAAAACAGGCAAACTATTAAAAATAAAAAACAACTAAGAAAAAGCAAAACTAACATATCCATACAGAAATATACACATTCATATAAACAAAACTAATAAAACGTAAAATCAGAAACCATAATATATAAACAAAAGACTAGTAAGGGAAAAAATCCCAAACAAAGCATTATGAGACAAAACAAAACACAATCAGACAATCAAACAAAACCAATAAAATAAACAACAAAATCTTCAAAAATACTATTTTGTGTTGCCATTTACTATTGAGCATGAGGTTTGTCCTTAAGTGTGATTTGTATATCCATTGAGACTCAACTAAATTTCATTTGTAAGTGGTTGACTCTTAGAGATAGCACTATGTTAGGGATGGGGACCTGTGTCTACTTCTTGAAGTGCTGGAATCCCATCAGGCTTGAACCTGTGCCTGCTCCACAGTCTCTGTGAGTCAGTCATAAATTCTTTAGTCACCCATCTCCTCTGGCTCTTGTGTCTTTCTGACTCCTCTTCTGCATGAGCTTTGAGGGAAATGTTAGCTCCAGCATTCAAGGCTATCTGAAATTATGAAGTCTATAGATCTATCTATGTCAATTATCTGTCTACATTATCATCTATCTATCTATCTATCTATCTATCTATCTACCCTTCTATTCATCTCCTAGGTTCCTACTTAATTATCATGAGAAGCCAGTATTCCCTGCCTAATTTACAAGTTGACATTCTCAAAGATGATCTTTTTTATTGTAGAAAGGATTTCTGGGCATGGAATAATGACCCCCAAAGAATGGGCTTGCTGATGGAAGAAAGGGGAACTGAATTAGACACAAGGACAGGATAATGGAGTAGCTGCCCACACTGATTAAATGAGTCCTTTGCTCTCATTTCCCTTTCTGTTGTTAGTCATTGGTGATAGTGGCTGTACAGAATATTATTTGACTTGACTTTTCCGTATCAGATTTAAAGCAGTTGCTAAGCTTCTATTTTTCAGAGTGGACTAGAATGTTTGTTCATATCTTTCAGGTACTTCTCTACTCAGTGATAACAACACAACAGAGGTCTAGGAGATCTTAAAATGGTCCTGGCTCACAGGCCCAATGTCTCCATCACCGTCCTTAACCCTGTGATGTGTTCCTTGTGTTGTAAGCATCTCCGAAGCTCTCCCACCACCTCTCTTCTAGGATACCCACATTTAGATTGTCTTAACTCTTAAGAACTCGTTAATTTCACTACTTCCCTGCCCAGGCTTTGAAATCACTCTTTTGATGGTTATTCAGAACAACAGAAGACTCAAGGGTTTGGGAACCAAAGGCCCATTTTTCCTTGTGAGAAAAGAAATCGAAGAAACAGATTACTCTCTAGTAGAATCTTAAATGATTAATGTGCTTACTTTTTCCTTCTTTGGTAAGTAACAGCAGTGTGTTCTGGAGGGACATGGCCTGGTTTCAGATGGAGTCTATAGTTTTTTCTTTTTCTTTCTTTCTTTCTTTTCTTTTTTTCTTTTTTGCTATGTATTCTAGAGAAATACATTTTTATACACTACAGTTTCTTTATTGGTAAAGAGAAGATAGTTGTAGTGACTGTTTTCTATGATATTAATAACCTACTTTAAAATAAGTATTTGCCCAATGTTCAGCTAATTATAAGTGTCCAGTGAATACTGTTAATAATTTATACAGTTTCTCTTTAAATTATACTTAAGGTACTACTAAAATGCAGGAGGAGGAGAAATCGTGTTTCCCTAGGAAAAAACATACCAATCATTTATCCAATACCAAACGATCAGCCCTGAATACACATACATACAAGTAATATTCAGACTAATCTGGGTGTATTTAGGAATACACATAAGTATATACACATATACTATATGTATGTATATACCAAAAATTAAAGAAAAAGTAGGCCATGAATTTGAAAGAGAGGAGGAAAGGTCATGGAGGCAAGAAAAGGAAGAGAGAAGTTATAAAATTATATTACATTATCAAGATTAAACTGTTTCTCCAAATGTATATTACTAATATATTTTACTGTTTTAAAAAATAATATTAATATTATGGGGTGAAAAGAACCCCACTAAGCCATGAAGGTTCAAAGGATTAATAACACAGAATTAAAATCTGAGAGAATCTTGGTTTATTCTTATGAAAAATATCACACATTGGTAATGTAAAACATAATACAAACACAGGAGCTTTTAGGGGACAGAGGCAGGACATCCCGATCCACCTGTGTAAATCTTAGAAAGATTTGGTTGATCCCAGACAGTGTGTTTTAGACCTAAGTCTGCATGGGAAGCATCGTGCCACTGAATGATGAAGTGAAGGCACTTGTCTCTGGGAGTCTCAGCAGCTATCTCTAAACTTGGCTCAGATGCCACAAGAACCGATTTTTCTGAGGCCACTTCCTCTTTTTCCACATCCTGCCTTGGCTCTGGTCCCTGCCATTGCTGTGGTACCTGGCGGAATGTCTGCCAGTGTAGCCAGCCGCCCACGTGCCTTGTGTCTCTGCTTTCCTCCCTCACACCTGTCACCCCAGGGCTAGCCTGCACTTTCTGGGTAGAGGCAAAGGCATTCTCTTCTGGATTGATTTCTCATGCTTTTTAAACAC
This sequence comes from Mastomys natalensis, assembly GCA_021653895.1. Lineage (NCBI taxonomy): Eukaryota > Metazoa > Chordata > Mammalia > Rodentia > Muridae > Mastomys > Mastomys natalensis. The sequence continues at coordinate 789,893 of JAJTUV010000349.1, forward strand.
CAACCAAGTTTTGTTTTTTTCTCTTGGAAATGTTTTTTAGCTCCAAGCCCAGAGGACACTACTAGATAGGCCCTAAAACATACAGCACTTGGCATTTTTCAGAGGAAGTCTGGAAGTAGCCATTGCTAAGGCTATTTGTGGATTAATATGTGATAAACAGCCTGAGATTTTCTGAGGGTTGTATATATGGGGAACAGGGGAAATCAGCGCGATCTCTTGGGGATCTTTGCCTCAATTATAAAACAATTTAAGAGTGAGCTCAATGGAAGCCCAGGACAGTCTCATTAGTGCTACAAACAAAAACAAAACAAAGCAAAACAAAAACCAAAGACAAACAAACAACAAACAAAAAAACCCCAAACCCCAAAACCAAAACCAAAAAAAAAAAAAAAAATACCAACCATAATTTCCCCTCCATTCTTCCCAGTCCCTCCCACCTACTGCCCTTTCCTCCAGATCCATTCCTCCTGTTCCCTAAAAAAAAAAAAAGGAAAGGAAGAAAAGAAAAAAAAGAGTGCAGGCCTCCCAGGGATATCAAGTCAGCATGGCTTAACAAATTACAATAAGACTATACACTCATATCAAAGCTGGATAAGGCAACACAGTAGGAGAAAAAGGGTCCTAATGAAGGCAAAAGAACTAAGAGATATTCCCCTTCCACTGTTGGGATCTCCACAGGCACACCAAACTACACAACTATAACACACATGTAGAGGACATAGGTCAGACCCATACAGGCTCCCTGATTGTTGGTTCAGTCTCTGTGAGTCCATATGAGCCCTGTTTAGTTGATTCTGCTGGCCGTGTTCTTGTGGTGTCCTTGAACCCTCTGAGTCCTACAATCCTTCCTCCCACTCTTCTGTGAAGTTCCCTTGGCCCTGCTTAGTGCTTGGCTGTGGGTCTCTGCATGTTCTCCCATCAGTTGCTGCATATAGCCTCTCTGGTGAGGATTGGGCTAAGCACTGATCTATGAGTATAGCAGAATTTCATTAGGAATCATTTCATTGACTTTTTTTTTTTTTTCCATTTGTGTGTTGGTATTTATCACTTATCATCTTCTTTCTCCATCTCCAGATCCAGAGCTTTTTAACTGACAGGTTTGCATATTCTAATATTCTAATTGCAGTATTACTGCATGCTACATGTGACCTGGAGAAGGCAGCTTCCACATAACAAAGCTTTATTTCTTCCTGATGCAAATCAAAACTAAAGCATGAAACACAGCAACTGTGTCCATTCTCACAGCCTTTCCTTCAATCCCCCTTGTCTCTGAAGCCAGTCCCCTCAGGGCCTCTGCAGGTACTGTGCTGGAAGTCAGTTCATATCTGAGAACAATTCTAGAAAGCTCTCTGTATGCAGAGCCGGGCAGATTCATCCTCACAGAGGCCTTGAATAAACTCTTCAGGCTTGTCTGGTTCTGCTAGTCACAAACAAACCTATTTTTTATTTTGAACTACTTGAAAGGGTACTACCATATTAGGAATAAGGAAAAAAAAAAACCCTTTTATTGAATGCCTGTGTGAGAAAGTATCTATTTTTTCATTTATAGAAACTAGATTTTTTTTTCTTATATAATATATTCTGGAATAGAGTTTTCCTCCCTCTACTCCTCCCAGTTCCTTCCCACCGCCCCTCGCATCTGAATTTACATCCTTTCTGTCTCTCATTAGAAAACAGTTTTCTAAGGGATAATAACAAATAAATAAAATTAAAAAAACCCATTGGAGTTAGACAAGACAAGGGACTGTTAGGGCTCAACCCCAGGACAAATAATGACGTGCCTAATTAACATACCAACTTGTACCTGGCTGCCAGGTTCTCCCAGCATCCCTCAGTCCCTACCTGTTACAGGGTATGACTGGCATATCTTGCCCCTAACCTACACTTCTCCAGTCCAGGGGCTGGCTGCCCTTCCCTCAGCTGCCCTTCCCTATATAACCCAGCTATTTTGGTTCCCTGGCTTTTCATCTACAATTTACTCTCTGGCTCTCCCTCCCCCAACTCTCTTCACATGGCCTGGGCTCAGGGCCATGTTCACTCTGGGCTCTCCCAGAGTATCTCAGTTTCTGGCTATGCTCTTCTTCATATCCCTAATAAACCTTCTCCACTCTAACAGCCCGTTCTGCTGCATGTTTGGGGGCCTCTCTGTACTGGCCTGAGCTGCTGCTCTGGTCAGAGTCTAGCAAGAGAGTGAGGATGGAGGGGCAAGAGACAGGAAGAATGGAGACAAGACAGAGTCTGATCAAGTCTCCCTTATTGAAAGGAAATCCTGGGTATTTATATGGTTTACCATGTGCCTTGCCCTCGTGGACAAGCAGGGGAACACAGCTGAAGGCGCTATGTCATGTGCCCTTGCAGCGTGGATACCACGTGAGCCTTGCAGCTGGGGGCACTAAACAGCAAAACAAGATATGAGAGAAAAACAAGATGTTTATCAGAGTGTGCTCAGCTGTTGTGAGCTGTTGAAAACAAGTCTCTTGTCAGAATATATGGCCTGAGATGGCTGCAAAGATGATAGTCTCTTTCTGCTAGGAGTCGGCTCCCAACACTCCACCACATCTAGTAGCAGTTATGTGTTTTCGTTTTCATTTCTTTTTTCATTCAGGCACAAAAGTCAGAGACTTCACATACTCATCCCATAAGAATCCTCTGCATATTAATATATGCAGAGGACCTGGTGCAGACCCTGACCAGTCCTGGTACAGGTCCTGTGGTGGCTGCTTCAGTCTCTGTGAGGCATAGGAGCTTTGCTCAGTTGATTTATAGGACCTTATTCTCCTGGTGTCCTTCGTTCCCTTCGGCTCTTACACTCTTCTTGCCTCCTCTTCTACAGGGCCTGAGCTCTGAGGGGAGGGATTCAGTCCCTCTCTCCTCCCTCCTTCCCTCCTCCCCCCCCCCATGTGTGTGTGTGTGTGTGTGTGTGTGTGTGTGTGTGTGAGACTGTGTACTGTCAGGCTGTGGGTTTCTGTATTTGTTCCCATCTGCTGCAGGAAGAAACTTCTCTGATGATGGCTGAATAAAGCACAGATTTTTGAGTACAGCAGAAAATCATAGGGGTCATTTTAGTACTACTTTTCTTTCTTTCTTTCTTTCTTTCTTTCTTTCTTTCTTTCTTTCTTTCTTTCTTTTTTCTTTCTTTCTTTCTTTCTTTCTTTTTTTTTGGCCAATAGTATTTGGCTTTACTCTAAACCTCTAGCCTATCTAGTCTCTGGTTCCTGGTCACCCAAGCAGTATCAGGTATGAATTCTGTCTTGTGGAGTAGGCCTTAAGTAAAATCCAATATTGGTTGGTTCTCACAAATTTTGTGCCACCATTGCCCCAGGGCATTGGTTCTCAACCTGTGGTTCATGGCCTTTTCACAGAGGTCTCATATCAGATATGATACATATCCCATAATTATATTACAACTCATAACAGTAGCAAAATTACAGTTAGAAGGTAGCAACAGAAATAATTTTTATGGTTGGGGAGTCACCACAATGTGAGGAACTGTGTTAAAGGCCTTAGGAAGGTTGAGAACTATTGCCCTAGCATCTCGTGCAGGCTGGACACTATTGTAGATCAAAAAGTTTGTGACTGGCTTGCTGACTACATTTATCTTTTGGTAGGACACTTGGTACAGGAGTACCTTTCTGTACCAAAGAGTCTAGAATGTAGGGATGAACATTCCCAACAAACAGATCTGGAGATAGGATTCTTGTGAAAAGCAAGTTGTAAGGGATGCTCTCAAGAAGAGAGGATGTGCCGGGCGGTGGTGGCGCATGCCTTTAATCCCAGCACTTGGGAGGCAGAGGCAGGCGGATTTCTGAGTTCGAGGCCAGCCTGGTCTACAGAGTGAGTTCCAGGACAGCCCGGGCTACACAGAGAAACCCTGTCTTGAAAAAAACCAAAAAAAAAAAAAAAAAAAAAAAAAAAAAAGAAGAGAGGATGTATAGCAAGCAGCTATGCAGCCAGGATGTGAGCTATGAGTGACCAGGCACCAGCATCAGGTCATGCATTCTAGACAATACAAACTCAACCTTCTTGGAGGTTCGGGCTGCCGTTTCATCTGTCCGTCTGTCCTTAGGTCCTGGGTGTGAGCTTTAGTAGCCAGTGTTCATGGCAGCTGACAAGTAGGTCAGTCAGTTCAGAGGACGTCACCACAGTTCACTTCTTGGCTCATTTCTTCCTTACACTAAGTGTGTTCCATTCTGGTAGATCCTTGCCACAGTTGGTAGAATATATTATAGTTCCTAAGATGCTGTTGGCTTTGAAGTGATAACTTGTAGTCAGCTCTTTCTCTTTATTTACTAACCCTGTACTCTAAGTTAGGACTTTGTGCTCGTCTTGGAGGCTTACAAGGTCGAAAGGCCTGTCTTCTTAATGCCTGCAGTTTCTGAGCTCTTAGTATTATACTCTCATCTGGCAGTGGTTGTTGTATTTGCCCATTATTTAAATCTTTCTGAGAGCCAAGTGAGGCACCTGAGGGTCAAACATATTTTTCCCTGACCCTTATGTAGAATAGTTCTACATCTTTGTCAGTCAGGGTCAATTACCTTTGTTATTATGGAAACTCATTTTTATTTTACTTATTTGAAAAGATTTGTTGTTGTTGTTGTTGGTGGTGTTGTGTGTGTGTGTGCACGCGCACACACTCACAAGTTTGTGTGTGACGTGTGTGGACTTACAGAGGACAACCGATCCCCTAGAATAAGAGTTATACACGTTGGTACTGAGAACCAACGTTCAGGTGCTCAGAAAGAGCAGCAAGTATCCATAAGTGCTAAGCCATCTCTACAGCTTCTTGCAACTCCTTTTTATACCAGCTGGATTAGTGTTACGATATGCCCCAGGTGACAGGATATCCACTGTAGGTTAGTTTACCGAATTTCTAACTTTTATCTAGAAGAAGAGTTCCTTTCTGGGATCAAGGAATTATATACTCTAACAATGCATAGTTGTAAAGCGGAACTCCATAGGTGGATATCAGGGAGTGATGGAGAATGGTTCCTATGGTTACCGGACTTGGGAATGCTATGCAGCTATTGCAACACATCACTATGAGATGATACCTGATTAGGTATAAGTGTCAAGCAGAAGAACAATGTCTCTTTCCCCAGGTATCTTCTCCATGCAGACCCAGCAACTTGATCCACATTCATGGTGTTGTTCTAAAGCTGTTTGGTTGCAAGGCTGGATGGTAGTGGTACATGGCAGGGAAATGTCCCTTGCTGTTTACATAGCTTGAATCTTTGAACCTCCTAGAGTCTGATCTTAAATGACCCTCTCTTTTTGTGATGAATTGCTACTATGCCTGCCTGACCTTGTGACTTTAAGTGTGTCCGTATAGATTTGATGGAAGCTGAAGGGGAATTTGGGTGGCTGAGTATGGTAGATGCTCATATTTACTAGAGCTCGGGTCATTTCAGTAGCCTTTTCTCCAGTGTGAATGCTCTCTTGCTTATGTTATGGTCCTAGAGCTCCAGAGGTCTAGGGTTGTGGCTATGACTTTTTTCTTCTTCTTTTTTTGAGACAGGGTTTCTCTGTATAGCTCTGACTGTCCTGGAACTCACTCTGTAGACCAGGCTGGCCTCGAACTCAGAAATCCACCTGCCTCTGCCTCCCAAGTGCTGGGATTAAAGGTATGTGCCACTACTGCCCAGCTGTGGCTATGACTTTCTTATTGAGACAGACTAGAGGGAGACTTAAAATTGTGTCTTTTTTTTTTTTTAACTACAGATAGAGTATCATAAGATCTACTGTGATGTACAAACTAAGGTTCAGGGCTCCCTATGCCTCCAGACAATTCCATTAAAATCCTTCTTTTTAGATCTTCCACCAGAACCGGTAGCCTTCCATTCCACTGGATACGTAGACTCTGAAACCTCAAGTATCTCGACATCCACTGTGCTGCTTCCTTAGAAGTGAAACTTAAAACCTGATAACTGGTCTTTTGCTTTTATGAAATGGCTCCAGCATACATACCCCATGTCACTAGACTCACACACACTTCAATAGGAGTGAAAACTTCTTGTTTTTTTGTTATGATTCATACCGAGTTTATCTGAGGTTCTGGAGAACACATTTATTCATCAAATCACCCAGACCCTTAGGTTTTCTTGTTCCTCAGGCTTTATTAGAATGATATTACTGCTGCTAAAGGGCCAGTGTGATCGCCATGGCTTATGTTATGGCTGATGCTTCCCACACAGACCTTTTGCAGGAAATACCCCCAATTGGAACTACATCTCTGTCTGGAGACAGGGATGGCTGAGAATATCTGGGGATGGTGCAACAGCTTAGTGTTGGGAGGAATGGAGAACAAAACCTGTGTCCACTGCATGCTCATGCTGTCCATGTAAAGTTACATCATCTGGAAACAAGAGATGGATGCTCAGGGAGAAAGATGAAGGCTCAGGATGCCTGGATCTCTAGCTGATACATTGCACTGGAAGGCAGAGAATGGTAAATGCACTTTGGGAAAAAGAAAAAGGGAGAAGTTGTCCTTAAGAATCTCAGACATCAGTTGTTAAATCCACGGCAGTTTTGATTGGCCATGGCAGCAGTTTCACACCACAGAAATCAGAAAATTCTACGACTTAGGGCTCTTTGATGGAAGCAATTTGCTATTGTCATAGGTTCTTTCACCTTACCCAGCTTGCTTCCTCATTATTGTGATTTCTGTTGAAAAATTTCAAGAGACACACAGAGTGAAGAGTAGAAGATAGCTAGACAGAATAAAGTAGGTATCTTCAAGAGACTCAAATGGTCCATAGCCAGCATATTTACTGCAGAAAATACTCTCAAGCATGAGGATGGGCAATGGCTCAGGGAACCATTGTGCCAACCTCCTTGTAGGAAGCCTTTATATTGTTTATAAAGTCTTTGGAATACATGGCTTTCGTAAGGTATGTTTTCCTGATCAACAGGCCTATTGAGGTTGCCTCATATAAAAGGGTGCAGTGACATGTGATTGTTCTGCACAGAAGAGCATCATTCTCTTCAATTATCTTACAGAGCTCCTGGAACTAGGTTTAGTGGTTGTCAATTAAGTGACCTTCTGGACAGTCTAATATGTCACAGATGCTTTAGGGCCAAAGACATGGCTAACATCCCATTTCCCTGGCAGTTCTAGTGCTTGCTTTCACAGGCTGCTTGTTATAGGAGAAGAGCCCATTCCTAGCCCTCTTTGAGCCCCCTAATGTGTACCTAGCTGCACAAAGCTTTTAGAACTGTGGAAGCAGGACTGTTAAAAAGCTTGTTAATCCAGGAAAAGGTGAAGAGCAATAGTGTTCTTTGCTTCCCCATCCCTACAAAACTCTACCCCACCCATGAACAATTTCTCCAGCCAGGGCTACTGCCAGCATTTTCCCTTTTCCAAAAACGCAATCAGAAAGTGCCATCTGCTTAGTCAATTTTTAGAGTCATTATTGTTATTTTCTCATTAAAAAAATTCATCTGCCTCCTGGGTTTGATTAGTAGCTGTCTGTCTACCTTGCAGGGTGTAGAGACAAGCTCTCAGTCCCTTTCCAGCCTCCAGTCTTGCCCTGAGCTCAGATGATTGCAGTCTAATCTTGGTTCTCCTCTGCTGAAGTGGAGTTGTTGGTTCTGCGTAGCATTTACATTTAAATCAAATGTCTTAGTTTGATGTAGATGCCTGAGTTTCTCCCAGAGGCAGAGTATGAAACATGGACTTGTGCTCAGGTAGTTTATTGAGGCAGCAACCCTGGAGCAAGAGGTGGGGGGTCTGGAGGAGTGTGGGAAAAGGAGAGAAAGGTAAGGCACGGGTACATGAATTAGTGTCATGGATATCTAGGCTCTGAACTGGGACCACTGGGGCATTCTGAGATTGTCAAAATGCTTTTCAGAATCTTTGCCATCAAGGAAAAGGGAGAGGCATTATATGCTATTCAGGATTGCTTCAAGAGACTAAATCTTCCCACCCTTGTAGGCTAAACACATGTATACACTCAGTAGGCTTCGGTTACAGCAGCTTCAGGGGAAATGGGAAAAAAGCATGGCAGAAAGCAGTGACGGGCAGCACAAGCTCTTACTGAGTTTCTAGTTGTACACAGTGATTTTTACATTTCTATGAAACTGTTTTTTGAAGTTGTGGCTGGAATATGACATGAAATGTAGAGGATGTGAGCTGGAACTAAAGATGTGGTTAGCACACATATGTGCATACATACACGCACATACACACATACACAAACACATACACACACATACACACAGGGATGGTAAGGCATGGAGAGGGAGGAAGGGGAATACAGGGGAGGGAGGGAGAGAGAAGGAGGAGATAATAGGAAGCTCTAATAGTTTCCTATTTTAACTCCCCCAGTCTCATTTCTAGACATGCTAACCCTTACAGCCTACAGACAAGATTTCCTAACCATATCATGCCATCTCATATTGATAAGGGGAAATGTGGGCTGTCATTGAGTTTGAGGAAGGCCTTTTGCCTCAGGTAGGGTTATCTTGAGGGAGTTGAAACTTGGAAAACTCAATGGACACCAAAGCCACCATAACTCCAAGTGTTTTTGAGGTTCTTACCTTGTAAATTCAAAGAATAAAATTCATGGACCAAGGAAAGTAAGTTTCAAGGGAGAAGTTTAATGTAGACACATTGTTAGGAGTTTAGGAGAGTAGCCTTGGGGAGAGCTCCTGAACAGTGGGAACAGGCCTTAGGAAATAGGACATCAAGTCTGGGCCTTTTGAAAGAACTTATCACAGAAGTTGGGGCATAAAATCATGGGGACTGGGAAGAGCTCTTCAGTCCATATGGTCTGTGATGGTTTGTATATGCTGGGCCCAGGGAGTAACACTACTATTAGAGGGTGTGGCCCTGTTGGAGTAGGTGTGGCCTATTGGATCAGGTATGTCATTGTGGTCGTGGGCTTTGTCCTAGCTTCCCGGATGCCAGTATTCTGATAGCAGCCTTCAAATGAAGGTGCAGGACTCAACTTTTAGTTCCTCTTGCACCACATCTGCCTAGATGCTGCCATGCTCCCACCTTCATGATAATGGACTGAACCTCTGAATCTGTAAGCCAGCCCCAGTTAAATGTTATCCTTTATAAGACCTGCCTTGGTCATGGTGTCTGTTCACAGCAGTAAAACCCTAACTGAGACAAGGTGTCCAATTGCCTCCTCTCAGTTGGTTGGTTATGTCCTCATCTATACCTTGCAGGCAAGGGTACCAGAACCAGAAATCTTTTCTGGTACTTCTAGCCTTCAGCAAAGACATTTTCAGAACTGAACTGCTACTTTGGGTCTTTGCCCTACTTGACCAGTTTCTATTCCATGTTCTCATCAGTTGAGCATAATTTTTGTTTTCGTGCATGGTGATGCCTTTTCTTGAAACTTTGACTTATTTTCCATGGTTCAATACTTTAAACTAACCTCGAATGAAATGCTCTGCTGGAAGCTTCCATGGTGTCTTTGGTTCCTTAGAGCATCACTCTGCAAAAATTGTTATTTCTGCATCTACAGCTCCGAAACAGACACTCATTTGCTACACAGCCTGGCCAGCATCTGGGAGGGATTGTACCTTTTAATTTCATATTCTGAGTGGCTAGGATACAAAATTGGCTACATAATGAATGTTCTATGAGTAATTGTGTACCACATAAAAGACTGTATTTTGATATTACTGATGGACAGCTAAACTAATATGTTGCCAAAAAATTAGAAACCAGTCTAATATAAGTTCTTTCAAAATGATTGAATGGATATGTTTTTAAAAATCTACTACGTATTTAAATAAGCCTCTGATGCATGGTGTGCCCTACCCCCCAGCCTTGAGCAGGCCTGAAGACCTTGTTTACCACAATAGACCAAATAATAGGACCTAGGTGGAGTTACCCACCTTGACTGCATGTACAACCTGCTACAGGAACTTAGAAGAATAGATTGTCCACTGAGTTTGCCTTGAGACATCTTTGGCTGTGACAAAGGATGGGTTCACCCACTCATCTCTGGCTTTGACAAAGGATGGGTTCCCCCACCCATCTCCATGTTCGATGGGGCTTTCCCTTTAAATTAGAAGAGCTGAATATTAAACTTTGAGCCTTGATCAGAAAACTTTGTCTTGGCTTCAAGCCTCTCCATCCCCCTTTTTCATTTCCAGCCCCCCCTTTTGGGTGAACTCAGTTCCTCTGTGGCAGCTACAGTATGAAATCAACAAAACAAAGACAACACAATGTAGTCAACAGAAAATACAGCAATAAATGAGAATAACAGACTCTTGCTCCTAAGAATTGGAAAGATAAAATACAAAATAGTGAATGATCATGAAAGAAAGAGAGCTACTCAGCTAAAATGCTATAAGAATGTACGAGTGACTATGGAAATAAGTAGAAAGTACACTTGCTGTGGTAACTGAAATGATCTTTCAGGGATAGAATTAGGTTTGAAGTAGGCAGTATATTTAGTGGTTTGCCACAGTGACTGGAAAAAAAAATCTTAGGTTTGAAACCCAGGTCACATCCTGTGTATTCTTTAATTATAAGCAAATTTTAGTTACTTCATCTACAAGTTGGAGTTAGTAATTATACTCAGCCCATGTAGTTATTGGAAGAATCAAGTCAATTACTACTTGTATACAGGTTAGCACAATCTCTGGTATAGCAGTTTGATTTCCTTACATAAGGAAAAGCAGGTCTGGAGCAGAGTGATAAGGTATGCTTAGGTGCCAGGAGAGAATTGCTTTATGTATAGCAAACTTTGTGTGGGAAATAGTAGATAAAACTGGAAAGCTGTTTGAATTTGTAGCAAAGACCCCAAAGGTCAGATAGAGCCAATAATGAAATTGTATAAATAGTTTTCCTAAACAATTATTGTTTAGTGAGTCTTCTGGTATAATTATCAGAACTTTCATTTTAGTGTCCTGTTCAAACTAAGGATATCAACAGTAAAGGTGATTCCTGGGGATTTGGGGAAAATGTTCTAGCCTTAGGGTGTGTGTAAAATTCTCTGGGGAAAGGAATACTTTGCAGGTGGGGAGGAAACTTGTAATCAAAAGAATGTAGAGATAGTCCATTATAACCCATTCTTCATTTTACAAATTGGGGGACTTTGATATGCTCTCATTGTAATTCAAAAAAGTTAAGTAAATAAGTGAATTTGCTGTGAAACAAAAAGTCAGTAGTAAAAGACTAGAACTCATTGTAACGAAAGCACACAACTCCAGTGTTTGGGGTGTAGTTTACACTGAGGCAGCAGTCAGGGACTGTTTTTGGGTGTAGAGTTCACAGCTCTGTTCATCAGCTGGGACAGTGATCTATAGGGTTCGAGTAGCATCCTCAGTGTTCTTCTGTACCTTGCCGTTATCATGTCTATATAGTGCGGGGCACTGGGGAGCATGTGGTGCTTGTACCATGAAGTAGAGATCCCAAAACCTCAGTGATGTGAAGTATATCATTAACTAGGCTCAGCAATGCAAACCTGTAGGCCCTGTGTTGAGGGGACCAAAGTCCTCTTCCTGGCATGACTAAGAGGAATGTTGGGCGTAGGCTTGTGGTGAACTGTATCATTGGTTCTTTGCTTAAGGATGATCATGATCTATGTATAGCTGAGCACCACAGGAAAAAAAGCAAGTCAGGAGACCAAGGAGGTCAGGGGGACCTGAAATGGACGAGGGCATCTTTGGATCTCCGGATGTGCTAACATTTCCACTTTACAGGCACTGACTCTAGGGTGTGTAACTTTGTCATTGATGGGGCCTTATTTTTCACTTCCCCATCTGCTTTCCCATTTAGTAGTTTTTGGTATGCCCACCCAGTCTGAAACCACATATCAAGTGGTGATTTCAGACTCATTTTATAGTGATTTGGGAGTATGTCTTAGATATAGTTATAAAGCAAGCAAATATCTTGTTTAGGTCCTGCTTGTGAGCCTCTATTTTTTTTTTTATCTCACCCATATAGAACTTTTAGGCAATGAGCAGGCTTATCGATCCTATCTTACCTTTATTCCAGACAGATTCTGCTTCGGCCCAGGGCTTTGGAACTCTGGCTCTATGTGATTGCTATTTTGCTTTTGTTACATTTCTGGTCCTTGATATCATGTTTTCATCTTTTGACTTTTAACAAATTTGCTTTCTTTTGGTTTATTCTGAAGTACTTGGAACATTTGATTGGACACATCTAAACTATACCTTAAGTAGACAGCTCTTAAAAAAATGATTTTGGGAATTCACCACACTAATGTCCATAGTGGCTGCACCAGTTTGCAATCCCATCACTAGTGGATGAGGGGGCCTTTATCCTCACATCCCCTCTAACATCTGCTGTCAGTTGTTCCATTGAATTTTGCCATTCTGACTGGGCTAAGATAAAATCTTAAAATTATTTTGATTTGCAATTTCTTAATTGCTAGTGGTGATAAACAATTTTTTTTGAGAAATTTAGATCTTCACTGCTACTTCTTTCTTCTTCTTCTTCTTCTCCTTCTCCTTCTCCTCCTCCTCCTCCTCCTCCTCCTCCTCCTCCTCCTCCTCCTCCTCCTCCTCCTCTTCCTCCTCCTCCTCCTTCTCCTCCTTCTTTTTCTTCTTCTTCTTTTTGAGAACTCTCTATTCACGTCCTAGACTCATTTTTGGAGTCTTTGCTTTTGTAAATTTTAACATACTATTGATATTAAACATCTGTCAGATATATAGCTGGCAAAGGTTCTCTCTCCTTCTGTGGGCTTCCTCTTCACTCAGTTGATTTAGCTGTGCAGAAGCTTCCTAGTTTCATCTTCCCACTTGTCAGTTGTTGACCTTAATTCTTGGGCAAATAGAATCCTGTTCAGGAAGTCCTTCCCTAGATCTATATGTAGGATGTTGCCTATGTTTTCTACTAGCAGTTTCAGGCTTCAAGTTGGTTGTCTAGTGGCAAAGAATCAGCCCTGAAAATATTCACACAGGTAACATCATACATAATGAACAGATTATATTTAGGAATAGATATATACACATATTTGCCTACTATAAAAATTAAATTACAATCACAGAAAATAAAAAAAAAGGTAGATTTGAGTAGACAGTTAAGCTCTCAGCCTAGAATAGAAGAGATATTTTCCATTTGTGCAAAGATTTAAGAGATTTTACTTTTCTTAAATCATTTTAGAAAAAGAAACTGCTCAAGAATGTAATTTTTTAAAGTAGAAAGTTATAACCCAGGAGATCATATGATTTACAGTTCACAAAGCATGGTATCTAACTCGGGAGCAGTAACAGGAGATCTTTAGAGACCAGTGCTCAGCATCTGAACTGGGTTGGATTGATAGGCTACGTGGTGGTGGAGAGAACCCCAGACACCAAGAGGACTACCTGTGGTGCTCAGACTTATTAAACAAGAGAAAGGCGAGTAAATAAAAAATGCCAAATAATAACGCTGCACATGCCTGTGTAGATACCATAATTCAAATACAAGATCGATGCGTGTTGCTCTTGAGACAGTTGCTCTGTGGCTTTCTGCTTTATTTGGCATAATTGACATCCCCAAGATTTTATAGACTATTACTCTATTTGAATTTTTCTGACATTTTATCATAGGTAGAGTTAGGTTACACAGTTTTGAGTAGAATACTAGGAAACTGCATCCTGCATAGAACATATCTGAAGACATGTGGTTTCTATTTTCTCAGCTAATGAGGATAATCATAATCACTTTATTATGACGTTTTATTATTTCTCTCCTGTATAGTAAGTTTTTCCACTATAGTTAATTTTTGGAGATACTTTAATCATGTATCAAAATATTATTTATATGTGTACACACATGTACTTGTCTTCATCAAATTTTTATATATACAAGGTTAAAACTAGTAATTGATTTAAACCTGAATCAACTTTTTGAACTATATTTGCAAAACTGACAGGCCTCGTGGTACAGATCAGTAATTCCAGCTCCTTTGGAGGCTGAAACAGGATTGCTATAAGTCTGAAAGTTGCCTAGGCTATAGTGGGCACAAAGCTTTGTAAAATGGTAATTTTCCTTTAAAAAATATCGATATTAGCTGTATTTTCCATAAGCCACACCATTTACCTTTCTTTCACAGCTTCATTTATCTATCTACTTATTATCAATGTATGTACTTGTGGGTTCTATTCACTGGGTCATAATCTACCATTGTCTTTAATTTTCTAAATGTTCCAGGTTCGGCATGTGGAAGTGCCTTAAAACAGGTTCTGGTATCTTTTCAATGTGTCCCTGTCAATTTTCTGAGCATCTTTGTACTTTGGGACACAAGATTGTTACAGGTTTATTTGGTATTTTCCTGGCTAGTCCATGACTCAGCCTGCTATGTTCAGTGTAGAATGGTATTAGACCAAGCCAGGGTGATAGACTGCACAGTGCTGTGGTCGCTTGAAGTCCATGGTGTTTTCTTCTTTTTGCTCTGTACAGAAGGTCACATGTACTTTTGTTTTTGCTTCTGCTGATTTCATCATTTGCTAGGTATTAATGGGACTCAGACCCACCACATACCCATTACCGCATCACTGGATGAATCTGAGATTCCCAAAGCTGTCTACGTGGTCCTTACTCAGACCTCTTCTGCCTTTCAGATCATTAACATTTAAATGGAGACTTTCAATATGTAACTGTGCATGCTGATGAAAGATATATTATCTCCCTCCCTGTAATGTTTTTCCCTAATGTGGTTGCTTTAGGGTCTAAGTCCGTAATTTTATGTAACAAATTTTTCTCTTTAAAAATAGGGCTGATATGAGGCTGGAATTTGAAGTTATTCCCTGCCTTTGGAGGCTGCTGACATCTTCCTAATGCATGTAATACACACATGCACATACACACACAGACACACACACAGAGGCACACAAACACACACACATAGGCACAGACACACACACAGAGATACACACATAGGCACAGACACACAGGCACACAAACACACACATAGGCACAGACAGACACAGACACACACATAGGCACTGACAGACACACACAGACACACTCACAGACACACACAGACATGCACAGACACACACACAGACACACTCACAGACACACATAGACACACACACAGGCACACAAACACACACATAGGCACTGACAGACACACACAGACACACTCACAGACATACACAGAGACACACAGACACACACAAACACAGACACACACAGACATCAATAATGTACTATATGTGGTATACATACCATAAATACACACATTATGTAAAAAGTACTACACTTGGTATTAATCAAACTCTGGTCTAGTTCACTGCTAAAAGTAGTATAGAGAGAAGAAAAACCGTGTCCCAATTTCTGCCATGTTGACAGCACAAATGTGAGCCTTAGTACTTCATTCCGGCGAGACCATGGCTTTCATTAATCTCACACTCGCAGATGATGAATGAAAATTGTTTTGTCACACCAGGCAGACAGCTCCTGCAGTGTAATGAATCCCAACTGCAGGGCTGGATGAATTGCCAGTAAAAATGTTGTGTGTCTGCAGCTTAGCTGAGACTCACCAGTGAGAATTTAATGGGCAGTAATTCCAGACACGATGGTTACTCTCCGTTACATCAGGGAGAGTGACAGATGAAGCCAGAGGCACTCGTGTTAATTACACAATGTCCAAAAGCAGCTGGCCAGCCAGGATGAAGGTTAAGAGGTTTCTTAGGGTGAATGAATGCTCTGTAAAAGAATCCTCCTTAGAAGAAAAGAGATTTTGGGGCCAGCACTTATTGGGGAATTTGATTGCCACCAAACTCTACAATTTTAGATCCCAGAGATTCACATGTTGAAGGAGAGAATGGATTCCCACAGGCTGTCCTCTGAGCGATGTGTATGCACACATGACAAATGTAGGTATGAAAATTAAAAAAGTGACTTTGGTCCTTCTGGGTAGACCAGGATCACCTGGGGTTTTATTAAGCCAAGCCAAATTCTGCAATAGGGAAACAAGAAAATATTTGGATACTTAAAGAGAAGGAGACACAAAACATTCCCACTAATGTTTGGTCATTCTGTAGTCTAAGACCTGAAATGGAACTTAACTGGGAGACATGGCATTTTTAGAGTCAAAGAAAGCCACCCCATTGTGATATCTGCACGTAGGCTGATTTTGGATCCATCACATTTATCCAAAAGTTACCTGGTGGGTATTGTCCTTGCCACACTAACTGTGAAGGCAAAGACCACAATTGTCTTTTTGTATTTCTTGGGCTTTGCTTGGTCATTTCTTGGTCGAACAGTTCTATTCTTCGCTACAAAGCACTAACATTCCTGGAAAAATAGAGGGTCTTCCTTCCCAACCAGTTAGGAGAGGAAGCCAGCATCAGTACCACCAGAGAGATGTTAGGAATGTGGATCTGCTGGCATCACTCAGACCTACTGAACCATAATGTACACCTGGGACAAGATACTCAGGCCAGGTCTATAACAAGGCAAAACCTTGAGAAGCAATGCCTAAGAGTACGAAACTTCTTCATTGGGAACTTTGTTTAATTAAATCAACTGCAACAAAGTACCAAAGACTAAGAAGTTTATAAAACGTGGAAGATTATTTCTCTCAATTCTGGAAGCAGAAAAACTCAATACTGGCATTTCCAGGATGGTATCCTCTGGATGCATCACTTGGGGAAGAACATTCTTCCTCAGGTGGCAGAAGACATTAAAAGGGTAAACTCATTTCTGAAAGCCATTTTCTTCTTGTGGCATTAGTTTATTTGTGAGGAAAGTGCCCTTGTGACTTAAATACCTCCCAATACTGCTTCATTATTATGCATCTAAGACTGGAGTCTTTTAGGGAACATCCAATCTGTGGTATTGGCTTCAGGATCATTCCCTCCTCTAGGTCTTGCTCCATTTTCTTCTCCCCCCACTGCAAAGGCTTATCTTGTGCTGAATCACTGCATTCAATTATCAGACATTGCCATGAAAATGACCATGCCCCTGTGTTGAAGTTTTTGTACTTATTGTTGACTGAATAATTTTACACTGTGTTTGTCCTGATCCCTGCTGATTTTCATTATTTCTGCAATAAATTGTCATTTTCAACCTTTCTATTTTGGCACACGATTTCCTTCTCAGCAGGTGTCCCATTTTACTCATATGGAGACAGTCCTAGAAGATCTTTCTTCCTGAAACCCTCTATACATATTATATGCTGGAATGAATCTATTTTAGGCTCAACTTGGGAGCTCATTAAGATGCCATTTTCATAACATCCAATGACCATTTGAAAATATGTGGGCCAAAAACAACTTATATAGTTACCAATGTTATTAAATCAGGAGAGTTTATGTAGAATTCAGACTAGTCTCATCTCTTGACAAAAATGGAACATGGCAAAATAAGGCTGCCAGAATTTCCTCATTTGGTACCAGCTGGAGCTGGATCGAGGCTGGTCCACTTTTACTCTTTATGACCTTTCAAACTGCGAGTCTGAGGGTCACAGGATTTCCTCCAGTCTCTGTTGTTTTCTGGACTTAGTCCATGTTTCTAGTGCTTGCTTATCTTCCACCGCTGCTTGAATTTGAGGCTATCGTCCAGCTTCTCAGATACAGTGTTTTAAAAGCATCCATCTTGCTTCTGCTCATCCTTTTATAATGGTATGCTGTAATTTAGTTCCATTCCTGTTATCCTAGGATATTGGGGTTCTAGACATAGAAATATTGGTGTCTCCTAGAACTCTGCCTTGCGTGGAGAGCTCATGATGTGAAAGGGATGCCTTTGGATGGCACAGAAGCCTTCAGGCCGTGGTTTATTTCTTTGTAGTTCATATTAAACCTCTTAGTGTCACTTTTTGGGTCAGTGGATACATGACCACATTCAACAATGTGCTTGGGAAAAGAGGTCAGCTCTTAGCACTCATGTTTTATTTTATATTTAGTGACTAAAATTTAAAATTCTTAGAGGTTGATTTCTATAATTGTTATGTCCATTTACACTACTGATTTGAAAATCAGTTGAATAATTTGGATATCTCTTAGGAGTCAAATGTTATGATAGAAGAGATTGCACTTGCATAATTATCAACTATGTTTTCAGTATGCCTGTGGGGCTTTGTCATGCACAAAGCACCTTGGCCTTTGTGGCATATGATAACAGAACCCAGTCCTCTGAAAGAGGAGGAAGATGTTTTGTTGGTATATGATGAGAGGGTAAGGTATTGACGCTGCTAATTATTAATTAGTAGGGTTTTGCCATAATCTGCCTTCTCAGCATTACTGTCTGAGAGTGTGTTGCAAGGCAGTAGGCACAGGGATGAAGGATCTCAGGACTGCATGCCTTGAAGTTAGCAGTTCCCAAGGAGAAGGGGGAGGGGCAAAAGCATCAAGTACTTGCGCTGTGCACTTAGCTCAGCAAAGAGGATTCTTAATATTTCTGATGACATGATTACTCATTCAAAAGCCTGGAAGGCTTTTGTTTCACAGCTTATGATGATCTAATGTGACAATTAATTTGTTACTAATACCATCATGCCTGGTCCAAGGGGGAGGGAAGTGGCATACAGAGCCAAGTGTGAGATTATGATGTGTATGTTGAGACAGTGTGTCTCATGCAAATAGCAGCGAAATGTGTGCTAATATGCCCAGAGAAGACAGAATTTAGAAACATATCACATGGGGTTGGCAGACAGCCTTGTACCAGGGGGCAGAGACTCTTCTGCAGATCCCACTTGTGCATGGCACAAGCCAGGATCTTCTGCTCCCATCAGACTAGAGAAATCCTGCATGGTTTAGATTTTTACCTCTCTGTCCCTCTTCTCTTTAAAATATTTTTTAAAATTAAACATACATATATGTGTTATTTTTATCAAATTTCATAAAAAGAATGTTTTGGAATCACACGTTTCACCCTTTTCTAACTTTCTACACCAAACTATACCTTTCACCCTGATTGGATCCTTATCTCAAATAATTACCTCTGATAATCCTTCCCTCCTGCCTTTCTTTCTACCTTTGATCTTCTCAGCAAGTAGAGACGTTGGTTCCTAGTCTATTTTGTAGTAGGATTATCTCCAATTCTGATCAGCACTAATTCCCTTCTCATCCCTAGTTCAGAAAATGAATACCAATAGGTTTCCTATAAAGAATCCATTGTGCCCTCATTTTAGGCTTCCTTTTTACTCTTAAGATCTTCCAAATACGCAAATCCAGGATTCTATTAGGTTTCTGGCAACTGAAAATCTCATTGTACGAAATGCTCTAATGGAGGGCAGAAGGGATTGTCTATCACAAATTTGGCATGTTATAGAAGGCAACACACTCACACACACACATACACACACTCAGTTTATCTTTAGACAGTTTACTATGATTTTAGTGAGACACAAACAATGATTTTATTTTTCAACTACTTAGAAATTTCATTTTATTAACAAAATGTACATATTTATGGTTTTCTTTCTTAAGTTATAGAATCTCATATTTTGATACATGCATGTGTATATAAACACACGTGTGTTTATATATTATCGAATCACTAAATAAAACTAATGAATAATGTATTGCCCTGTGTTCAAATCACCACTTTTGTGTGTGTTAAAATACTTAAAACGCACTCTCCGTAATTTTTAAGTATTTTATGTTTTCAGGCATATGTGTGCTGTTAATTGTAGTCACTAAGTGTTATAATTAATATCTCAAATTTATTCCTACAGTTTTTTTCTCATGTTTGTATCCTTTGGCCAACACCTTCCCCACTGGCCACCTTCCTCAGCATCTGCCTCTGGAACACACTGCTCTGTCTTACTATTTTCTAGGGTTTAACTTTTCCAGTGTATGTCTTTTCACATATTTCATCCAATTTTATCTCATTAAGATTTCAAACAGACACCATCATGACTCCACACTTGTCTCATATTGAAACGTTGATTTGCTTATAGATGAATGGCTAGGCAGGCAGAGACAAGTAAGTGGGTAGCCTGCCTCTAGGACACACTGGCTGCCTTTCCCTACCCCCACTCCCTTTCCTAGCTTCCTATGCTTTGGTTGCTAGAAAGAGAAAACTGAATGAAAGTGATGAATGTCTTTCCTTCATTTCTTGGCCAGCTCTGCCTGATGCCTCCCTGGTGTCTGTCCCTACCATCTGCGGAGTGTATAGTGCAAGGGAAAAATGAAAGAATAAATTGATGTCTAAATACATTACAGAATTATGTACCGAGGCAACAAACTATGAGATGCAGATGATTCTTTGCCTCTATCTTGAAAATTATATAATATACTGACTTGCAAAACCAGGTTGGATTCTCTAGTTCCTCAGGTCCTTGGACTTTGTGTGCTAAAGTGAAGGCATACAATGAACAGTTCCTTCTCTGCCTTTTTCTCCATCTGGGTCCCAAGGTCTTTCCTGTCTTGGGTCTGTCTCCCATGATCAGAGCCTCCCAACAACAGTGTGTAACCACCCCACCAGGCTGTTCAAGGTTTATTTTTTACCTCCTCTTATGCGTTCCACACAGCAAGCTCTTAGTTTAAAAGTTGTGCTCCCACAGGAGAACAGACTGAGAAAAGAAGAGTTTCTGTAGGTTGTGGAAGCAAGACTGACACCACTAGGCAGGAGAATTCTGGAGTATTGCATACTCAGAATGTGAGCTAAAAGAGGGTCCAGGTTTTGTATAGACTCATGCCTTTGCCCAGATGGAGAAAGTCATGAAGATAGGAGAGCCAGGGTAGGTCCATTCTTGTTCTGTTTCTTTTCTCTTTGTTTCTTTCTTTGTTTCTTTCTTTGTTTCTTTCTTTGTTTCTTTCTTTGTTTCTTTGTTTCTTTCTCTTCTTTGTTTCTTTCTTTGTTTCTTTCTTTGTTTCTTTCTTTGTTTCTTTCTTTGTTTCTTCTTTTTTCTTTCTTGTTTTTTCTTTCTTTTTTCTCTTTGTTTCTTTCTTTGTTTCTTTCTTTGTTTCTTTCTTTCTTTCTTTCTTTCTTTCTTCTTTCTTTCTTTCTTTCTTTCTTTCTTTCTTTCTCTTCTTCTGAAAATTTCACACATATATTGTGCTTGATCAAACTCACCCCATTCTTACCTCTCCAATTCTTCCCCTCTTCCCTATCCTACTTTTTCTCTCAGCTTCATATTCTCCCCTCCCTCCACACTGCCGGGAACCACTGAGACCCACTGAGTCTACTTGATGCTTCCTGTGTGTGCATAGGAGTGGGACATCTTCAGCATGGGAAGCCTCTCAGGACACACATCCTGAAGAAACTGACATGCCTACTAGCCATCAGTTGTCAATGGGTCTTCAGATGTGGGTGGGACTTCATGACTCCTCCTCTCGTCCATGCAGGGACTTTGGCTGGCTTGATCTCCTGAGGTTCCGGTGCCTATAATCACAGCCACTGTGAGTTCATTTGTATAGTTTTGCTGTCATGTCTGGCTTCCGCTTCTACTTCTTCCCTTGTCTTTTCCTTTTTTTCTTTCCCTTCTCTCCTCCCTTCTCATCCTTTTCTGCCTCTCTCTTCTCTCTCTCTCTCTCTCTCTCTCTCTCTCTCTCTCTCTTTACTTCTTTATATACATACATGATAGACACTATTCATTTGCCAATGCCATCTTATGGATACTATTGAAGCCAGTGCCCCACTCCCGATGTGTAGTTGTCTTAGGGTTTTACTGCTGTGTACAGACACCATGACCAATGCAAGTCTTATAAAGGACAACATATAATTAGGGTTGACTTACAGGTTCAGAGGTACAGTCTAGTATTGTCAAGGCAAGAGCATGGCAGCATCCAGGCAGGCATGGTGCAGGCAGAGCTGAGAGTTCTACATCTTCTGAAGGCAGCTAGCGAAAGACTGGGTTCTAGTCAGCTAGGAGGAGGGTCTTAAAGCCCACACCCACAGTGACACACCTACTTCAATAAGGCCACATCTCCTAATAGTGCTACTCCCTTGCCAAGCATATATAAATCGTTACAGTAGTCTTCACTTATTTTTCTGTCACTAAGAGTACATTTCAGAGTGCTAAAGAATGATCGTGAAAGTGATTATGGTAAGCCATTGCAAATGTCATTGCTGATGGGCATAGTAAGCCACCCTCTAAAAGCTGTGGAATGACTTGGAGTACTGGAGTTGTCACTCATTCCTTGGATGACATAAAGTAAAACAACCCACCAGCAGCAAAATCCACGAATGTAGCAAGAGGATTTGACTCTTGAAAGGGACCCGAACTGTATTATTTGGTATTGTTTCCAAGCCATCTGCACTTTCATCGAAATCTCTAAATTGTATTATCTCTCTATAAGCAAGAATCTGTCACAACAGAAAATTTTAGCTGTTTTCTGTAATTTATTCAAAGCCTTTTGTTATAATTTTTATATGTGAGAATTTCTGCATTTGCTCTGGTCTCCCTACCAAGAAAAAAAATCTTGTTATATTTTCAAGAACATAACATGTCTGAGTATATTTAAAAGACATTTTACATTGGTTGTAATGTGAAAAGGAACACAGGTCCAGTGTGTTAGTTGAGCACACCTTTAAACTGTGGTTGATTGATTTCATGTGTTTTGCAAAGGACAGGCAGTTAGGTGAAATGGAGAGGCAAGAGTGGGATTGTGAAGAGGGTTAGAGGGGCGGATTGAAATGGGAGAGAATATAAACTAGGTACCTGGAAATAAAACAAAGCCCAGTTTTGTTTTACTCAGTAAAAGGGAGGCATTTTATAGAATATATCAGGACATTGAATCAACAGTTAATTTAAGGATATATTGCAGCAGATAATTAAATTTCACTGATTTTAACATTTTGTTGAATTTTGTCAAATATTTCTCAGCATCTTATGAGATGATCATGTGTTTTTTTTTTTTCCTTAGAGTTTATTATTTATTGGATTACTTTGATAGATTTCTGTATCTATAACTATCCCTGCATCCCTGGGATAGAAGCCTACTTGATCATGATAGATGATTGTTTTGATGTGTTCTTGGATTCAGTTTGCAAGAATTTTATGGGTATTTTGCATCAATATTCATAAGGGAAGTTGGTCTGAAGTTCTCTTTCTGTGTTGGCTCTGTGTGGCTTTAGGTATAAGCATAATTTTGGCTTCATAGAACAAATTGGGCAATGTTTCTTCTGTTTCTATTTTGTGGAATAGTTTGAAGAGTATTGGTATTAGGTCTTCTTTGAAGATCTGATAGAATTCTGCACTAAAACCATCTGGTCCTAGGCTTTTCTGGTTGGGAAACTTTTAATGACTGCTTCTATTTCTTTAGGGGTTATGGGACTGTTTAGATGGTTTATCTGATTCTGATTTAAGTTTGGTACCTGGTATCTGTCTAGAAAATTGTCCATTTCGTCCAGATTTTCCAGTTTTGTTGAGTATAGGCTTTTGTAATAGGATTTGACGATATTTGTAATTTCCTCGGTTTCTGTTGTTATGTCTCTCTTTTCAGTTCTGATTTTGTTAATTTGTCTCTGTGCTCTCTGGCTAGTCTGGCTAAGGGTTTTCTATCTTGTTGTTTTTTTCAAAGAACCAACTCTTGGGTTTTTTGATTCTTTGTATAGTTCTTTTTGTTTCTACTTGGTTGATTTCAGCCCTGAGTTTGATTATTTAAACTATACTCCTTTTGGGTGTATTTGATTCTAGAGCTTTTCAGGTATGCTGTCAAACTGCTAGTGTATGCTCTCTCCAGTTTCTTTTTGGAGGTTCTTAGAGCTATGAGTTTTCCTCTTACCACTCCTTTCATTGTGTCCATAAGTTTTGGTATGTTGTGCCTTCATTTTCATTAAATTCTAAAACGTCTTTAATTTCTTTATTTCTTCCTTGACCAAGTTATCATTGAGTAGAGCATTGCTTAACTTCCATGTGTATGTGGGGTTTCTGTTGTTTTTGTTGTTATTGAAGACCACCCTTAGTCTGTGGTGACATGGTAGAATGCATAGGATTATTTCAATCTTCTTGTATCTGTTGAGGTCTGTTTTTTGACTAATTATATGGTCAAATTTGGAGAAGGTACCATGAGGTGCTGAGAAGAAGGTATATTCTTTTGTTTTAGGATGAAATGTTCAATAGATATCTGTTAAATCCATTTAGTTCATAACTTCTCTTAGTTTCATTGTGTCTCTGTTTAGTTTCTGTTTCCATGAGGTGTCCATTGCTGAGAGAAGGGTGTTTAAGTCTCCCACTATTATTGCATGAGGTACAGTGCGTACTTTGAGCTTTAGTAAGGTTTCTTCTATGAATGCGGGTGCCCTTGCATTTGGAGCATACATGTTCAGAATTGAGATTTCATATTGGTAGATTTCTCCTTTGATGAGTATGAAGTGTCGTTCTTTGTCTTTTTTTGATAACTTTTGGTTGAAAGTCAATTTTATTTGATATTAGAATGGCTACTCCAGCTTGTTTCTTGGGATCATTTGCTTGGAAAATTTTTTTCAACCTTTTACTCTGAGATAGTGTCCATCTTTGTCACTGAGATGTGCTTCTGGTATGCAGCAAAATGCTGGGTCCTGTTTATGTATCCAGCCTGTTAGTCTATGTCTTTTTATTGGGGAATTGAATCAATTGATGTTAAAGAAATTAAGGAAAAGTGATTGTTGCTTCCTGTTATTTTTGTTGTTATAGGTGGAATTATATTTGTGTGGCTATCTTCTTTTTGGTTTGTTGAAAGAAGATTACTTTCTTGCTTTTTCTATGGTGTAGTTTCCCTCCTTGTGTTAAATGTTTCCATCTATTAACCTTTGTAGTGCTGGATTTGTGGAAAAGTAATTTGTTTTTGTCATGGAATATCTTGGTTTCTATGTCCATGTTAATTGAGAATTTTGCTGGATATAGTAGCCTGGGCTGGCATTTGTCTTCTCTTAGGGTCTGTATGACATCTGTCCAGGATCTTCTGGCTTTTATAGTCTCTGGTGAGAAGTCTGGTGTAATGCTGATATGTCTGCCTTTATATCTTACTTGATGTTTTTCCCTAACTGCTTTTAATATTCTTTCTTTGTTTTGTGCATTTGTTGTTGTCTTTCCAACCATCTGAATATGTTTTTTTTTTTTTCAATTTTTAAATGATCATCTCAAAACGAAGTTCTTAGGTATAACTAACATTTTTTAACATTGCCAAATCTGTATAAGTAAAAACTTGAAGTCCATTGACTTCTTTACAGTAACAGGTCAGATGGACTCCCTTGGATTTGTGCCCATCCCTGTCCCTTTTCCTCATTGGAGACTTAATGATTGGAAACATAGTGAGATGGAGAGAGAGCATAGGGAAAAGTAGAATGAGGAAAAGGGAGGGTGGAGAGAAGGAGGGGAGGGGGAAGGGGAGAGGAAAGAGGGGAGGGAGAGGGGAGGGAGAAGAGAGGAGAGGGAGAGGAAAGTGAGGGAAGGAGAGAAGGAGGAAGGGAAAAAGAGAGACAGAGACAGACAGAAACACAGAGGCACACAGAGAAAGACAGAGAGACAGAGAGAGTGAGACAGAGAACTTGTTTTGATAGGGCCTACATCTAAATGCCAAAAGGCAGGAGTGAACATACAAGATTTAATTAGCTCATGACAGGTTTTACAACCCCACAAGGGAGGCAAGTGATCAAGGAGTTTGAGCAAGGACAGCAATGGAGGAGTATGGCTGGAAGAAGTTCATAGCACTGCGATTCACTGATAGCCTTCTAAATACTTCCAAGGGATACAATGTTTTAAATTAATATTTCTAGCTTCCAGAAGAGATGGCATTTCTTTTCCTCTGATTCTTCCTACCAGAAGTTGTTCAGTGGATGTTGTTTTCTCATTGTTATTATTGAACAAACTGGGGAGAAATGCTCCAAATATCTATTAGATGGTGACCTTCTTATTAGAAAAATATGGTGGATTTCTTTTGTCTGATATTTTTGCTTCTGTGACACCAGGATAGGGGTAGTTATTAGAATATAACAGATGTACAATAAATTTAACATACAAATGTACAATTAAACATTTAAAAAATAAACACTTAAAAAATTTTCCCCAAGAATGCTATGTGAATATTGATGCTCTTACCTAACTTTGCATTGGAAAAAATGTAAACTTGATTGACAGAGATGGTGTGAAGTTGGTTATTTAGGCTGAAATGTTCATCATCTGGTGTATCCCAGTACCTCAAACACTTGGGAATTTGTAACAGCAGCATGACTTTGGAACATCACCAGCAGAAGAGAACTTGTAACCATCTTACCATATTTCAGGATGCATATGGAGGTTTTAGCACAATGAGGAGTTTGCCAGCAATGTTTTAAGGAAATGGGACTCTGTTTAGATTATTTCTTCTACAGTGATCTTGAATATTTGACAAGCTGAAGGGACAGCAGGAGAGCATCATTATTGACTCTTGTGGTCTTGTTCCAGACAAAGCTGAGGTTGGAAGACAGCATCTTAGCACTAGTCAGAGTAAGACACTGTCTGGTCCCTTCTCTTTAGTGAAAAACAAAAGCGTGGACTGAGTTGCACGTGTTGTAAAGTAAGCTAAGAACTCTCTATAGTGTTTTCTTCACTGCCTCTCCTGTTTGGGTGATTCTTCATGAAGCACTGGATGGCTTCCAGGCAGTCAGCACACACTATAGCTGCATCTCTTGCAGAAAGTACTATAGTTCAGCATTTAGATGCTTCTCAGAGGTCCACTGGGTTTACTAGAAAGTGGTAGAACCTTGAACAAGTACAGTCTTGTGGAAAGCCTCTTTGCTCTTTGACGCCATGTCCTCCCCAAAGGGAATTGTGTTATGCTGGCTCTTCTTCCTGCTTTTGCTTCTTAGCCATGATGGGTGATTTTGTTTCACCATTTGTTTCTACTATGGTTTTCTACCTTTCACAGGCCCAACAGATCATAGATTTGAATCTCCAAAACTGAGTTCAAAGGAACTTGTTTATGAATTATCTCAGGATTTTTTATAATAATGGGGTGTTGCCTACTATGGCCTAGGTTTTCTGTTTTGGTTAAAGGCCCAGTTGAAGAGGTAGAAATAAATAAATAACCTAGTACAATAGTGGAAACTTTGACCTTCATTCTGAACTCAATTTGGGTCCTTAGTGATCTATCAAACCTATGGTATGACGGAGGGATTGCGGAGTTTCTTCTGTTATTTCATCTTCTTCTCTTGCCACTCCATACTAGCAGTTATCTGGCTTCTTTAGATTTTTGTTATTAGGTGGTGAAGAAATATTTTACACATAATCTCTGTGTGTTACCTTTTCCAAAATGACTCTGCCTTTCTTGAGAAACTTTTATTTTTTCATGTGTATATGTAGTATGTATGTATGTGCATGCATGCATGCGTGTGTGTGTGGTGTGTGTGTGTGTGGTGTGTGTACCTCTTTCCAAGTGTAGGGCAAATGTATGTGCAGATGCACAAGAATGTGTGTGTGTATATGTATGTATGTACATGTGTATGCACACCTGCACAAGCCTGCATGTGAAAATCAGAGGTTGATTTCCAGTATCTTCCTCCATTGAATTCTATTTATTGGGGGAGGACATTTTGCTGAAGAAGGAGTTCACTCATTTGGCTAGTGTAGCTAGCTAGTTTGTGTCAGTTATCCTTTTCTTCTGAGCACTTGGATTTCAGGCATTCAGATAGATGCTGCAGATCCAAACTCAGAGCCTTATCTGCTGAGCTATTTCACCAGCCCCTCATGGCATATGATATGTTTAAAAGTTTATATGTGATCTTCTGTTTGGGTCCTTGCAGTGACTGATTTTTAAAAAGCTAGTAACTGACAAAAACTGGATCTATTTATTATTTACAACATGTTTTTTAGACATAGCTGAATAATGCTAGGTAACATGTACTACCTTATTTTATAATTTTGTTTTGTGGTGACAGTATTTAAAATATGTCTTAGCAATTAAACTATTGCAGTTTTAAAATTAGTTCTTTGAGAGTTTCATACCTATTGTGATCATATTTGCTACTCCTCCCGCAACTCTTCCTAGATCTATTCCTTTTCTCTACCCACACTATCTTGTATCCTATGTTTTAAAAATCTTTCAAGACAAATTTGTACTGCTTGAATATTTTTTAATGTGTGGCCTTCCATTGAAGAGTGGTTGACTTGGGACTATATTTTTAGAGAAAATTATTTTTCCCCTGCCCAGAAGCTAAGAATTGCCAATAACTCCTGGTTAAGGGTAGGAATGTGTGTTCAACTCCCCTCTCCATGCTCAGATTTCATCTGGTTTGATTTGTAAGGTTTACAAGTACAGGACCAATCACTGTGAATTCATATAGGTGGCTAACCTGCTGTGCTCAGGACACAATGTTTCCTTGTGGTCATCTACAAGTCTGTGGCTCTTATACATTTCTGCTCCCTTTTCTCCAGTCATCCCTGAGATTTGGAAGAGGGTTTGTGGTACATAGTTTCCCTTTACCTTTAAGCATTTTCAACCTTTTATTCTCTGCATCTTGGGAAGCTGTGGATCTCTGTTCATCTACTGAAAATAAAAACTTTGTTCAAGAGGGTGAAAGATATATAAATCTATAGGTCTGATAAATCACTGGGGGTTAGTTTAATACTGAGTCTATTTTGCAGTATAATAATGGTAAGTTTTTTCTAGGATCTCTGACCCACCCCCATCCAGGGGCTACACTGATCAACTTTGGCCTTTTCCATCTGGGTCCCTATAACCTATCTCTGAATGTATCTCCACAGTGTGTCTCTCTTGGGCAAGATTCACATAGCTCCAGGATGCTCCCTGCTTCATGGCTTATATTTAATCTACAAGAAAAGAAAACCCTCACATTAACACTGAAAACTGATTTGAGTGCAGTTTTCTGTCTACCACCACAGCTTTGTTACACAGCCATGGCCATTTAGACCAGCCTCTTGCGTTCTGATTTTTCATCAATTAAAAGAGAAATAAGTCAGCCAACTTCTTCAAACTTCCTTTCTGACTATAGCTAGGTATAGGACAGAGAGATGCTGTGTCCTCCAATAGCACATTCCAAGGAAGTTTCTCTGCTCTTCATTTTCTGGTTCAACCTTCTTATCCATTGTAGATGAGAGAGCTTAATGATGATGTAGCTTGATTCCTTAGCATGTTTGAGAATTCCCTGGGGGATGCTGCTAATATGCAAGATCTGGTTTGAGAGGATTGGCAAGGTCTGGGTATCTGCATTCTTAACAAGCTCCTGGTGCTTTTGTTGCAGTTTCCTATGCATTACAACCATTACATCTAAGGACTTCCTTCAGGGTAAGCAGTATTTGGCATCTGCTCATTTATTCCCACCTTTAAGTCACAAGGAAAACTGGGACAGTCCCAGGTCAGGATTCTGTCAAATGCACAAATGGTGCAAGTGTGGCCAGAAAGCCCTTCATGTTGTTATCATGCCAGATGAATAATGCCCTGCCAGTCTGTCAGAGTGCTGTTTCTGCATCAAGGACAGCTCTGGAGCAGGGCTGGCTCAGCATCGTGATACTGTGTTATCGTGTCTACATGTCTATAATGTCTCGCTCATTCCTCTAACTCTCTACTATTCTTTTGAAAATTAGCTCCTAAGATGAGACAGGAAGAGGGGGTCATCAACATCTTTCCTACTCAGTGTCACCCATGGAAACTTGGACTATTAAAAGGCATATCAGAATTCACAAGGAAATTTTCAATATGAATCAAGAAGGCTCTCTGTGGCTTCAAAGGCAGAGACAGTCTTTTGATCATCATTATTGAGAATCATCAAATGAGGAAGTCTGTGTGGTACTGTCAGCATCACTCAGAGCAGGATGGAGAGTCAATGAGTTGTGCATTTGAAAATGGCATCTCTATTAGGCACTGTGTTATGCAGGGCCTCAGAAGAACATTAACTCCATCTTCCTGCTGGTGGCTACTTTTTATTTGATGAATGACGATTTTTCCCTTATGTAGTGAGTTACATTTACAGCCAAGGTTGAGTATAACAGGAATTAATTGCTCATGAAAATCACACTGCTGGGAGCCCAGCTCCCAAGGTTGATGGAGAGAATGTATTTCTCCAATAACCTCCATCCTAGTCTTTGAGGAGAAGAAGCAACAAGAAGGGCAAGTCTTGTCTTCGTCTTCCTAATTTAAGGAAGGAGGAGTTTGATTTGAAGACTGATGAAAGAATTATTTATTCTTATCTGATTCTCTTAAATTTATCTCTATTTGCAAGTAAAAATAAATTGTCCCCCATAGGAAGAGAATATAGGAAGAGAGGATTGATCATGGGCAGTATGTGGAAGTATACAGTCAGATGAGAAGAATAAGTTCAGATGTTCTATAGCATGGTAGAGTTATTCTAGACACAATGGGCAAAGGTACTTGCTACTGAGCTTGATGAGCTGAGTTCAACTCCTAGGTCCTACATGGTATGGGGAGAGGACTGACTCCTGAAGCTCAATCTTTACCTTCAGTTTACATCACTTATTATGAAGTTAATTAAATATAAAAATGATAGCAATTGGGATAGGAGATAGGTGAGTAGGGTAAAAGCATTTTCTCTACAAGCCTGAGAATCCGAGTTCAAATCCCCAGCACCCATGTAACTATCCAGACCTGGCTGCATGTGCCTGTACATGTAGAGACTGAAGGCTCACTGGTCAGCCAGCATAGCTAAAACAGTGAGCTTCCACAAGGTATTCTGTCTCAAGGTCATAAGATAAAGGCAGTAAAGAAATACACATAAAGTTGTGCTCTGGCCTTCAAATGTGTGGGTACTGACATGCACCCACATGCATGACCTGTACAGTCACAGGTATGCATGTCACATCTCCTTTCTCATACACATACACATAAATAAAAATTAAGACAATTACAGTAGTGGAAAATAGATAAAATATTGAAATTTGACTGTTTCTGTCAGTTGTGGATGCACGGACTTTTGCTGTAAGTAAGATCTCAGATACATGTCTCTGCATCTGATTTTAGACTTTAGTACCTCTGACTGCTTTGTAGACTCAGTTCTTTCACAGACTCACAAAGAAGTTCCTTTTCACTGTTTTGGGACTAGAAGCAAGCATCTTCAAGTTCTCTAAATGTTAGAGATGGGCTGAAAATTCCAATTATGATTTGTAATGTTTGTGACTTCATTTGATATTTCACATGGAACATAACTAATCCGTGTGATCAGATTGCAACTGCAATACTACTATAAATGGTTAACAGTATTAGCTATATTCGAGAAATGTCTTTAGTTATTTTTCAGTTCTAATTTCCTGACCATATTAGCTTTCCAACAATTCTGACAAACCCCTTTGAATGTTCAAAATTGTCAAGAAAGGATGAGAATTTTAATGGGGGACAAAAGCATCTTCACTATTGAAAGACACCATTTTTTTAGGCACCATTTTAAAGATACCTGGCAACATGCTCACCATCCTCCTCATTTTTCTTTTAGGTTAGGGATGGGCTCAGCCTGAGAGCTAGCAAGAGAACGAGGCTTTTGTCTGAAGAATCTGCAGTGTACAAATTGCCTAGAGCAATTTGTGAGCATCCTTTCTAAGTCCTAGGAAGTTTCAATTCAAAGTGTGCTCTTGTTCTGCCTTCAAGAGAGGGAGTAAAGCTGACATTATTTGTGTGGGACTCCAGCGTTTCAGAGGGAGCTATTCTGGTAGCTGGTATGGAGACAACAATGAAATCACTCTTATAAAATATAGCTAGCAGCAAAACAAGACAATTTTAGTATCTTCTATCTGGTAAACTGGACGAAATGTGACACAGATTCAGCTGGAAAAGTTGAGCACTCTGAGGTCGAGTTCCAATAAGAGGGCTGTGAAGTGAACTGGATTTTTGTGTGTGTGTGTGTGTGTGAAGTTGCATACTATGTTCCTTCACATTTAAAATAAAATAAAATTAAGAAAGTAGAGTGTGGGGCACTTGAACCTGACTCATGGTCACCTCTGTGGGAGGTTTGAATTAGGAAGTTTAACTTCACAAAGGAGGAGAAAGTGAGGAGGGAGAACATGACAAGTTACCTCTTCTGATAGTCATAGGAACAGGCAAACTTCCTGTAGAATGTTCACTTATTCTCTATGGAGCACAAAGAGAATATTCTGTTTTATTGCCAGAAAACAGAGAAACTTCTGAATTCATTACTAGTAGTCTGCACTGTGTATGGAGTACACAGGGACTTTTACTGAGGTAGAACTGCATCAGAACCAGTTCTGATTGAGCCTGGGACAGATTCTCCAGGATTGCTGATG
This sequence comes from Mastomys natalensis, assembly GCA_021653895.1. NCBI lineage: Eukaryota > Metazoa > Chordata > Mammalia > Rodentia > Muridae > Mastomys > Mastomys natalensis. Next base: position 821,926 of record JAJTUV010000349.1, read on the forward strand.
CCACAATTCATGGACCATGTTTCAGAAGCTACAGAGATGCCTTTGGCATCTTACAAGAATTGTAGAAGGACATTTAGCCACATTTTCTTACCTCACATTCTCAGCTTTATTTTAGGAGTAAAAATCATACATAACAAATAGTAATAGTAATAACCACTAAAAAAAATTCGACAGTTTGACTCAGTACAATCTGCTCAGTACATAAGAGAACATTATTTATGGCATAGCATCTGGCTATGTATTTTAGGGGCGAAGGACCTGCTTACTATGTATAAGGTCCTGGATATAAGTCTCAGCATTGTATAATAACCAAACCATGTAAGAGCCAACAGAGACTAAAGAGGAGGTTGTGAGAGGAACTTTGGAAGTAAAAAATACAATGTCTTTAATAGAAGGGCTGAGACTTGAAAAGTGTGTATATAGTATCCCATTATTGGGTTGGGAGATAAAGGTAGCGAAATTCAATTCTCATTTCCCATATGTTAGCTATGTGAAGCAGAGAAAATTGTTTTATGTCTCTGAATCTCAGCGTCTACATTTTTCCAAAGTCTGAAACCACATTAGAGAGTTGCAATAAGACAGGAAATTGCTTGCACAGGGACTGATGATATTTATTGCTTCTTCATAAATGGCCACTGTCCTTATCATCAAAAAGAGACTTGGATATAAAAATATAAAGACAATATACTGAAAATGAAATCTTAGGAGTTCGGTTTTTCATGATCAATCAATTATTCTTGTCTTTAGATACAAAAAGGCCCTGGGCTTGTTCCTAAAGCTGCCAAGTCAGGATCTCCATAGAATCATGATCGTGACATGTCTAATCAGCATCCATGTGGTGACTGGGGAACAAAATGGCTGAAGGCATTGAAAAGTGAAAGAAGGAAAATATTTGTGGAGCACCCGAGCCCAGGCCTCATTACAAGTATGGTAGTCACACATTCCCTCTCAAGATGTTCTTTCAGCACACATGTTTTTTACACACTGTTTCCGGTTAGTGGGTCACACCTGATGTAGATTTGCTCATGAGAGGCATTTGATGATACCTGGAGACTGTCTTTCTCCACTAGGATGTTGCTATTGGACTCTATTAGGTAGCCAGAAATTTTGCTGAAGACCCAGTCATGTAGAAGACAATGCCTGGGTTCTCCAATATTTATTATCTGGTCCACAGTATCAATAGTGGTAAGGCAAAAACCCCTTTAATTTTATTTTCAGAGTAAGAACATGCTTGAAGTCATAAAGGTAAGGGTAAATTAAGAAGTTTGGGAAATGTTATAAAAAGGTCATAGGCCAAGCTGAGAAGTTCAGACTTCATGTGGCAGGGAATAGGGGCTACTTTTCTTTCTTTTACTGAAATATTGATAAGAGTAAAATTATAACAAATTTGTTAATGAGTTAGGAAAAAATTTTCACTGGCATTTATAAGTAATATATATGTGACATGTTATAAATATGCATATTATATTCATATACACATATTTAAACTTTATAGGATGGACATTAGAGAATATCCTGATATTGGTAGGAAGGAGATAATGTACTGGGAAGGAAACTTGAATAAGACAAGGCAAATAGGATACAGTAGTCTAGGCACCAGACAGTAGGAGCTATGAGATCTGAGAGTTGTATGTTGTGACAGGGTGCAGGCATAGGGACAGGAGAGAGTATTCATCAGGACATATCTAGTAGATGAGGATAGGGTTTAGGTACCCTCAGTAGACTGGATGGAGGTGGCTTCCTTACTTAGCAGGAGATAAACAGTCCAAAGCTAGAGAGAAAAGATAACAGGGAATATGGACAGTTGTAAAAGTTTGGTTTTAGATTTGCCAAGCCATGAGGTTATGTCAAAAATTTAAAAGATTAACTTAATTGTGTGTGGTGGATAAGGTGAGCATGGAGGTAGAATTTACGTATTTTATAAATGTGGATATCAACTGGTTATGGCTTCTCTTACTGGAGAGAACTAGTAGTAGGAATCACCACGGGCTTCCTCACTCTAGATTAAGAATTCATGGTATGACCATCAGAAGGTAAAGAGGAAGGATATTTGAGGTGTGTGCTCACCGTACTTGTGTCCTGGTCACATGGGAGTGTAGAGATGCATCTACGTCCCCAGTGTGTGAAGACTGTTGTGGCTACTATTCCCTCAAAGAATGCAGTTCCTGGAAAGTTGTTTTAGGTTTTGTTTGTTTTTATTTTTAGTTATGAAGAACAAGATCAATCTGTAAAGTTTATTCACTCTGGTAGAATTCTGGGTATTGTATCAGTCTGTGTCTTGGTTAGTGATCTGAAACTCTGTCTCTCTGTCTCTGCCTCTTTCTCTGTCTGTCTGTCTCTCTGTCTGCATGTGTGTCTTCATATGTGTGCGTGTGTTGGTGCACATGCATGTGTGCCATGGCATATGTGCATATGGATGCTAGAGGACAGCTTCAGCTATCATTTCTTCAGTGCTGTTCTCCTTGTGTTTCTTCAGATTCACTGGGATGAAACTCATCAAATAGGCTAGGTTCAGTGACCAGAGCCCTAGGCATCTATCTATCATCTATCTATCTATCTATCTATCTATCTATCTATCTATCTATCTATCTATCTATCTATCTATCATCTATCTATCTATTTGTCTATGTGTACAGTGGATGGTGGTTAAATAAAAAACTAAGAACTAGTCAAAATGTTAATAGAGTCCTTAGCCATAAATGAACATCTATATGACACCTCTTTTGCATGGCTCAGAGACCACTGTGGAAGAAGGGGAAGAAATATTGTCAGATCAGAGTACTACATGCCTACCAATGACTTCTGGACCTAAAAATACTGCTTCATCCATGAACTCACAGCATCTGTGGTTGACTGGATAAAATGTGCACAAGATAAAGCCAGTAAATAGGGCAACGGGGAGCAATGTTTGTTTTACTTTTCAAGACATAGTTTCTCTGTGTAGCCCTAGTTGACCTGGTATTTTCTCTGTAGACCAGTTTGACCTCAAACTCAGAGATCTGCCTGCCTCTGCTTACTGAGTGCTGAGATTAAATGCATGTGTCACCATCACCTGTATTCTAATGCAGAGATTTTAACTCTTTTCATTTGTATTTTCCTTTGCCATGAAAAGGGTCTCCCACACTTGATCATACTTCATATCTGACTTTGATATGAAGTTCCCAGGCTTCTCTGACAATGGCTTTAACAGTGCTAACTTCTCTGACAATTAGAGGCAAAGCTTATTGCAAGGAAGAGTAGAGATAGGATAGCGTTCAAAGGGCATGAGTCATGTCCAACTGACAAGGACACACCAGCTCCTTCTCTTTAGGGCACTGGCTTTGCACCTATATCCTTCCTGTTTCTTATGTATCAGCTTGAAGAAGCATCTTACAGATGATTTTATGAAGGTTTGTAAAAAAAACCAAGATGTTTTGTGCTTCCCTGCTTGTGCTCAGGTTGTAGTTTTAAAATATGTGGATAACAAGATGGCCTAGGCTAGCAACCACAGGTTTAAGTGCTCTTGACACTGCTGGATTAACTTCAGGTTTCTCTTTGGCTTTAACATTGCATAACTTGAAGTCTTTTTATTCCCATACTTATGATCTGGTATTTTAAAATCAACCAATATGTATGTGTGTATGTATGTATGTATGATCTATGTATCATTATCTTCTATTTATATATCATCTATCTAATCTTTTATCTGTTATCTGTCATCTGTGAAATTATCTATTTGCTTGTGGAAGGCAGATGGATGGCAGCTATCTATCTTATTCTGAAAGCTATCTGTCTCATAATATCCAGAAACTATGACTTGGTTACCTTTCAGTCAAAAAAATTTCAAGTTATAATGAAACTAGGAATATTAAATGAGAAAAATGTATTAGATTATTAACTGAAACCACTATAATCACAAGGTGTCTACAAAAGGGAAGCAGAAGGGTTGGAATCACAGAAGCAGCCTAGACTGTGGTCAAATGCTTTGAAGATGTGGTCAGGGGTGGGAGTGATGGGAGGGATCACGACTCAAGGAACTCGTTCCCCTCAAGGACCAAAGTAAGGTTTTGAAGGTCATGTGGCTCTGTTGGCACCTTGATATTTGTTCACAGGAGACTTTTGACACTAGCCTTGTAAAATAGTGTTTGTTTTCTAGGACATTAAGCTTATGGTTATTTGCTGAAATGTAATTAATCAATATGCTATGTAAAACCTTTATCCATGAAAGCTTATCATTCATAAATCCTGTATTGGTCTTTCCAATTTCATACTCTTTACCAAATAAAATGGGATATAAAAACAATCATAGTCAATAAATAGTTCATAAGCTCACATAAAGTCATAAATTCTATTCTTTGGATTAAGTACCAGGTTCTTATTTCTTATTTTTCTTTTTTTTTTGGTTTTTTGAGACAGGGTTTCTCTGTGTAGCCCGGGCTGTCCTGTAACTCACTCTGTAGACCAGGCTGGCCTCGAACTCAGAAATCCGCCTGCCTCTGCCTCCCAAGTGCTGGGATTAAAGGCGTGCGCCACCACCGCCTGGGGGTTCTTATTTTTCTAGTGGCTTTAGGCAGAACATGCTATGCTGTGAGTCAGTGTTTTCTCTTTTGAAGTTAAGATATTAAGAGTTCCTGTCTTACAGCATTAAAAGACTGCCAACTCCTAAAACACACACTTATTACACACAATTCTAATCTCCCGTAATGCTCTGTACTAATTACTTCTAGCATGTGCAACATGAAAATCAGAGAATGGATAAATTTAGTTGAAGTTGGGACCATTGTCAGTCATGGTGTCCAAAGGACAGAAGAGTTAAATATAGAAGCCCAAGAGGGATCTAGGGACGAGGAATCTGCCTGAGGCTAGGTTCAGTTTTCTGAACTTTTGAATTTTCAGTGGCTTTGTTTTCAGTTCTCAGTCTATTCTGGGAATTCCTCAGAGGCTGATATCACTTCTCTTCACCATGCTTCATGAAAGCATGAGCTAAAATGAGGCACTGCAGCCCCTACAGTAGGTTTGTATCTCATTCAAATGCACAGAGAGAAAATGGTTACATTTATCTGATTAGTCAAACAGTTTCCTTGGTGTAGAAAATTGAGGTCATGCTCCTTTATTATTGTTTGATTATTTGGGGAGATGTAAAGAAAGGACTCTTTTGATATATATAATGTATGTATTTACATCCCAAATGCTGCCCCTCCTGGTCCCCTCTCACAAGGTTTCTCCTCCCATCCTTCTTCCTCTTTGCCTCTGAGAGAGTGACCCTTTTAGTATCCCCCTACCCTGGTGCAGCAAGCCTCTACAGGATTAAGCACATCCTCTCCCAGAGGCCAGACAAGGAAGCCCTCTGCTGCATATGTGCAGAGGCTTTGATTTTAAGGAAAAGTACAGGGTCTTATAACATGTGAAAATGGTTAGCATGGGACAGTCAAGCTACTTATTCTGATGTTATCACCCAGTGTTTTCAAATTGCATATTTCAAAGGATGAGAAGAAAATAGACTTTAAGAAATATCTCTGTTTGCAGGATGCGCCTGATTGATTTGTTGTCTGGCTTTTGTTGTTGAGAGCCCAGCGTTTTGGGACTGGATGTTACTGCATGCCATTATCTTGGCACTTCCCTTGATACAGATCTTATCTGTGGAGATGAGAAAATATCAAGCACCAATCAATAGTGTTTTCAAAAATCCCAATGGAGGCGAGAGTGTTCATATGGGAAGAGAGGCTTTAGAGAAACACTGTTTCCTTTGAAGAAGAGGTTTTAGATTTAGGCTGCAGTCTATCACCTAGTCATAGGATTGAGCAATAATGACACTGGCTTGCTTGTAATATCCTATAATTCATAATGTATGGCCAGGTACATTTTACATAGGACAGCACAGTTCTCGCTAGGCTAGACTATTGTGATCCTCACATTAAAGAGGAGAAACTCTAATACTAGAAAAGTCAGCTGTCTGTCATGCTCATGTGGCTGCCCCATGAGAGTTCTCCAGAGGAACAGGAGCCACAGTGCATCTGTCTGTGCTGGCTACTGTTTTGTCAACCTGACACTAGCTAGACTCATTTGGGAGGTAGAAACCTCAGCTAGGAAGATGGCCTACCGCATCAGAATGCAGGCTGAGCAAGCCACGAGGAGCAGGCCAGTATGCAGCATCCTTCCATGACCTCTACGTCAGCTGTTCCTGCCTCAAGTTCCTGCCCTGTCTTGGATGCTGGAATATAAGCTACGAGGTGAAATAAAACCTTTCTTCTCCAAATTGCTTTTGCTCATGTTATTTTATCATTAGCAGTAGAACCCTAACCAAGACATAGCCATTATCTATCTCTGTACAGAAAGATATTTATGTCTAGCAAGGGATTTTTATATGATGTTAGCCTGGAACTTATGGGAGGTGGGAAGTCTTACAATTTAAGTTTTGCCAAGTTGGAGACCCAGGAAAACCTCAATACAGTTGAAAGCAACTGTATTTCTCTATAGCCTTAAGAGCAAAAAACACAAGGGAAAAAGAGGACGGATGTCAAGTAGCCAGGTAGAGAGCACAGGGCTAGCCTTCCTCTACCTCTCTGCCTTGCCCAGCCTCCATCCCCCACCCACAGACTTCATGGTGTCCAACTACATTCTTTTGTATACTCTTTTAAATTCAAATGTAAATTCTCTAGGAACATCTTTGTATACAGACCCAGAAACAGAACTTGATCAATTAGGTTTCTGGTTATCCCCTGGACAAGAACTCTATGATCATAGCTGCTACGTGCCAAAGCTGTGGTTGAGATGGGTTTCTTCCCAGCACACAGTATTTGTTTCTGAAATAAAAGTTTTAACAGGGCACTGTGGCTTGTGCCCATATCCAACACTTGGGAGGCTGAAGAAAGAGAAAGGTACACAGTGAGGATTTGTCTCAAAAACAAAGAGAAAATGGTTCCAAATAATTAGACTGTGTAGGTCTGTTTTCTTTCTCAGATGTGAAAGGGTCCATGGGGTAACCTTGATACCACATGATGAATGCAAATCTAAAGACTGTTGTGGACAATGCCAGCAATTGGAATTGTCTGGATACACAGGGATAAGAGGAAGGTGGCATGAAGAGGCAAGTGCCCTGGGTCAAGTTTCCGTTACTGCTCTAAGCTGGAAAGCAAAGCATTCCTGCTACCATGTTCTTTGGGTTTCCAAAAGATTAGGTTTCAAACCTTGATCTAGCTTAGTGCTGAAGGCCAGAGCTACATTGCTTGCCCCACTGTCACCAGCTTTCTGGTTGGGGAAGGAGGCTTCTTTCCTCATCCACAGTCAACATGCTGCATGCTCAGCGGTGTCTCCGGAGGACTTTCTCTGAACAGTCATTTCAATTTTGGTGTGTAGGGTAGGAGAGTATTGACTTCTCAGTTAATGTCTTGGCCAATTCAGCAATCAATCTGAACAAATCGACAATTTCTTGGGCATTCATTAACATTTTTCTTTCACAGGCTTGGGAAATTAACAAATCAGAAAACTCCCTTTATAGACATATTCACCTGCAGAATGTGCCTGCTCGTTTGTATATATCACAAAGTGAGTCGCTGAGAAAAAAAAGATTTGTGACACATGATAAAAATTTCCAACTTGACTGTTTCCACATGCCTAAAAAGATATGAATAATAGTTGCCCTCAGTGGGAGATTTGGTTTGTAATAATTGAATAATGGTGTAAAAGCCCGCCACTGAAGTGTATATTGGCATGTATCTTTACTTGTGACCTTTAGTTTATAGCGTAGTAATAAAGCTGATATGTCAATGGCATTTTATATTAGCAATGAGATTTTCAACACAATACATATTTTGCCTAGTGTTTATTAGGCACCATTTTTTTTTTGTTATTTTTCATTTGTCAAAGAGTCTTACCTCATAAATACTCATATGGAAGAACTTAGGTTCCTAATTTTACGAGTAAGGGACTTACAATATTTGAGTATATTTAAGATTTCTAGTTGCCAAGAGGTAAATGAACAAAATCTGTCTAAATTATAGAAAATCATACAAATTATTATTGAGCACCTACTATGTGCCAGATTGTGTTACTGGTTCTTAGTTCTTAGGAAAGACATAAGTCCCTGATTTAGTAGAACTATAGATTATATGTAGGTCCTGGTAGGGAGCAGATAGTGTGTACTGTATAATATTCCATAGTCCTGCCTATTAAAGAAAAGGTTAGGTAGGAGGACAGAGGGGGCTTTTGTCAATGGTGTAAGAAGGAATGGTTGCCTGGGGGTGGTGATGTTGCGTGAGGCTGGTGATATTGCCTGGGGGGTGGTGACATTTAACTAAGAGTTGAAAGTAGAGGGAGAAGCAGGCATTTCCAGGATTGTCCCTGTGACAATCACATCCTGGTATAACTTGCCATTCAGTTCTAGAACAGTATCTTTCTTTGGTTATTTATAACTTGCAGGATCATATAGTATCATGCTCCAGAAAGGGACACACTCAGCTGGGATCTTGATTCCTTCTTTTGAGTTACCCAGGCTCCTTAAGCCTATTAACCTAGGCCTAGATTTCTTCATCTGTTAAGTCTGGGTCATAACTCTCATCACGTATGACAATGAAATAATACACATGAAGTCTCCAGGATGCATTGAAGACGCTGTAAGCAGGAGGCAGGGCTAAGTTTAAATGAACCATTTGTGTCTCACAGAGGAATCTGGAGAAGTTCCCTTAAGAGCGCTATACCTACACCATTGAGAATTAGGTGAGTGGTTAATTATTTAACACAATGTTAAGATGCATCTATTAACATAGATTGAACTAACTACAAGTATTTACAGAGTCTCATAGGGAGGAAAAATGAGCAAGCAACAGATAAAGAATGTTCTGTCACTTTCAGAAGCCATAGCCCTGTTCCATTGTTGGCCTACTGATTAAAATCTCAGACTGGCCTGTAAGGTCATCAAGAAATCTGGATCTGGTCCCAGGGTGCTTTCTGATGTGTTATGTAATTCAAAGCTAATCTCCTGTCCTGTTTGCTTTCAGGAGGAGCAAAAAAGATCTCCTCACTTTCTTTATCTCAAAGGAGTCTTTTAAAAAGACATATGACAACACACACACAGACACACACACAGACACACACACACACAGACACACACAGACACACACAGACACACACAGACACACACACACACACACACACACACACACACACACACCTTAAAATTGTACCCCATTGTGATATAACTTACTGCTAAATGTGGGATGTAATTTAGTAATGAAGCAAAGATTTTAAGTCACAGTCCACCTCATGGGCAGTGGAGTCTAACAACAAAGTGTGAGTGAGTAGCCACTTTGGCATGAAAAGGGAAAGGACACAATAGTGAGGTGCTGGGGTTCAGTGAGAAGATAGGGAGCTCCCAGACTTTGGAAGGGCAATTATCTGGTTTTCGTGCTGACTTGGTTGAGTCTATATAACTCTGTCATCTAATCAGGATCCTCTCTGGATCTAGAATTTAGATTCATGACCTTAGACAGTACTATTATGGAAATTACACTGAAAGTTAAATACATGGAAATTTATTATTAGCATTGTGTCTGCCACTGATGTTCAAAGACATGTTAAATGTATTATTATTAATTAATATTATTAATTATTACTACAACTACTATGATAATGATGATGATGTCAACACTAGAATTCCTGTAGTTGATTAGATCTGGATGCTTTTAGGCCTCAGAGGTACACTTGAGCAAGGCTTAGAAGACTATATCAAGAAGTCTATCCAACCCTGGCTATGACCTAACAGACAAATACTGTAAACAGTCCACTGGATTTGCTCCAGGCTGAGGGGCTAAGCCTGTATCTTACTGTTCCCTTGAATGGAATGGATGGGGACTAATTCCAAGGGCTGCTCCAGTGGGATGGAGACTTCAGAATGCTTAAAGATGAGTGATGATGCAGATACCATTTCACAGTGGATATTGCATGACCAGGGCATGCAGGCAGACTCAGCCCCTCAGACTCACTCATACCCATTTCCCCCCTTTCTGTCTATTTGCTACAGATTGTGGGGAACCTCCTCCCATGAATCTGAAAGACTCATCTTTGCAATCCAGACAAAGGAGGAGAGGCCTGCCCTTATTTCTCTCTGGGACTCTTTGAGATCAGCAGACTTCACAGCAGTACCTTATCTATGCTGCTCCAGGGTCTTCCATCTTTTCTATCCTCATGCTATTCCCATGGTAACCCTCTGGAGGGAGAAAACGGATAGTGTACCACTGAGAAGCTATTTTTAGATTTCTGGCCAGATGCTTTGACAAATCTGTTGAGGGATAGAAAAATGAATCAAATATAGACATTTTTTGTCAACAAAATTATTATTTAAAATTCATATTATAAAACTGGAGAAAATCTTCAAAACTCACTCAAAACATTCCTACCTCTTGGCAGGCATACTTCTAAATTATACCTCGTAATTTACTCTAATATGTAACCATATTCCCTAACCTCAGTTTATCCCATGTTCATTCAGCTTTTGTTCTCAGATCGAAGGAGTTGGCAGTGAGGTTGAATATAATATTCATCTTGTGGCCTACATACTCTAGGCAAACTATTTGTTTAGATTCTGCCATCGTTAGCACTGTCTACACTTGTGTGGAGCTCATCTTATGCAGCGGTGTCACTGGCCTTTCTCCATTCATCTTTTTGAAATGTTAATATGATTCAGTGCAACTTGCATCATCCTTTATGGATATTATATTCCTCTTAGGTTAAAGGCTCTTGAGATTTAAAGTGCCCATAAAATACATGACATTAGCCTTCAAACATAGCTAGAGGAGTTTAGTAACATGTAATTTCCCCTTCTTTGTGTTTTAAGAAAAGGCATTTGAGGTGGTTCAAGCATCCCAAGCTCCTCCTATCTCATTGCACTGGTAGGTAGTATTTTCCTCTGGATTTTTACCTAACCTTATCCTTTCACTATCAACACAAATGTCAGAAATGGACCTCTAAAGCAAACATAGAAAGCATCCTGTACAATGTTCTTCTAGCTACTTAAGCATTTCTCTCATTGTACCTAGCAAGTTGCAACATTACATTTATTTATGTATACTGTTATTTCAGACTCTAAGCCTTATTGCTGAAGACTTCTTTTGATTGCGTACCGTGATACATAACTTGTGGATAGCACTATGTGTTTATCCTCATGAATGAAAGGAAGACAAACAGTTATTTTAACAGGATATAAGCCCAAATTCTCTATCAGAAGGAGCAGGTAGTATAATAGATCCATTCCAATCCATAACTATCCAGCTCAACACCTGTTATGATATAGCTTCGAAGAAAATCTATTACAGAAGGCAATATCTTTATCATAGCCAAGACTATACCTGAGAGATTCACAGCTAACACTGCAGTCAATAAGGAAAAAGAAAAAGAAGAGGAGAAGAGAGGAGAGGAGGAGGAGGAGGAGGAGGGAGGAGGAGGAGGAGGAGGGAAGGAAGAGAGAAAAGAGAGAAGAAGAAGAAGAAGAAGAAGAAGAGAAGAAGAAGAAGAAGAAGAGAAGAACGAAGAGAGCACAACCAATAAGCACAACAAGTGTTTCTCCCTTCAATAAAGTCTTGTATGTGGTGAAGTTATTCTTTTGATGTCTCTTCTTAACACAGTTAGAGGTACTAGCACAAGGGATAAAATAAGAATAAAGAGAGAAATGAGAGCCTAATTATAAAGGAAGATAAACAAGGATTCTCTGGGGATCAGAGAAAGGAGAGCATTGGCCATCCTCTGAAGGCTGCAGTGTGTACAGTGGCCCACTTACTTCCATTTCTATGACCGTGAATGTGAAGAGAAACTGCTGACCCAAGAGCACCTGCTTGAGTCCTAAGATGAGTATGCCTGAAGTTAAATGTAGAAATTATTTGCTTTTGTCATTGGTCCCCTTCGTTTTTCCTCTAATGCTTTCTGTGTTTTCAATCTTAAACATTTCATATGGGAATTGTAACCCATATGAATTTGGAAGGAAAATGGTTCTAGCAGAAGAAGGGGGATGTGTAGAGGGCATGGTGGGAAAAAGACATACTTTATCTGAGAACTTCAAAGTTCAGTGCAACTGGAAGAGGCTTGAAAAAGTATGAGAGGGCTATAGAACAAAATCAAAGCTAGTGTGTGACCACTACCAGCTTGTACCTCACCTCCACCTTTTACCTGTTTGTATGTTATATTGCTTTTACTTTTCTCCACTCCTCCTCTTCTACCCTTCCAATCCCCTAACACTAGGAAGGAGGAAGAAAGGGGGAAGAGGAAAGGGGAAAGGGGCTGATAATATCATTAGACTACTTACTGCTGGTGATTAGTGGTTTTGAATTTCTTGGGGCAAGTTTGATCTTCACCATCAGGATATCTAATTTCTTCTTTTCATCTCTTTGCACATGACTACTTGACAAACTGCAACAAACTGCAACCAACAGCCACTAACTGGCCAACTGGCATCTTCTATGGGAGCTCTAGCATTTATATATCCTTTGAAAAGTCCCCAGAATTCCAGATGCCACACAATTGAAAAAACTATCTGCAGCTGGAAACCATGCCTTTGCTAGAGCAGTAGGCAAATCATAGTTTGTTGTGGATAATATGAAGTAGCACGTCTCTCATCTGGGTTTAAAACAAAAACATATTCCTATATCCTCTCCCTCTCCCTTTCCCCTCTCTCTCTCTCTGCCCTCTCCTCCTCCCTCCCTCCTCCCTCCCTCCCTCCCTCCTCTCCTCCCCCTCTATGTTTAAGAAACCAAAATTAAAAGATTCTCACTACACCACCGTTTTTTTCCTCTTTAACTTTGAACACTGAGCGACCATTTAAGCTCCTGCTAGCTGTTTCCACAGTCTCTACTTAATCTTCTCAGCAAGCCAGAAAATTAAAAAATAATAATGCCATTATTATTACATGTTAGAGATAAGAAAACGGCTTACTAACTTATTTGCTTCCCGTGTACCCACAGAAAGCCTGAGTTAGAACCCAAGTATATCTAACTGACGAGGTCATGCTTTCTCTACTCTTGTGGTTTATATTATGATAGAAATTATATATTGAATGTTCCCTAACAGTTCACGTGTTAAAATCTTGATTACAAGAGTGGAGCTGTTGGGAAGTAGTCGTCTATTTAAAATAGAGGACTAGAAAGCAGCCTTTAGATCACTGAAGTGTGCCATCAGATTTGTTATGGATAGAACCACGGCCCTTCTTTCTTCCTTTGCTTCATAAAGTAAGCATTTTTACTGTACCACACAACCCCACCATAGGCCCATCATAGGCCCAAAGCAATTAAGTCTCTCAATCTTGAAGTGAAACTACTCAAGTTGTGAGCTAAAGTAAGCTTTTCTCTTGATAAGATGATTTCCTCAGGCATTTGTTATAGTGACAGAAACTTAACACATACCATATTCAACTTTTAGACACTTGGTCTATGAAGGTTTATAAAACATTTTCATAATACTTTATTACGTCTTTTTATTTTATGTGCATTGATGTTTTGCCTGCATGTGTCTGTGAGAGGGTGTCGAAACAGGATTTATAGACAGTTGTGAACTTCCTTGAAGGTGTTGGGCATTGAACTCGGGTCCTCCGGAAAAGAAGCCAGTGTTCTTAACCCTGTTAACATTTTTAATTTGGTAAAACCATTTACAAATCAGATGATCTCCTAAATTAAGAATTTCAAAAGTATGTATAAAACAATTATGTTTGACATCAGTAGGGTCTCATGCCTGTAACCCAGAGACTTCATGAAGCCATCTAATCTTTTAGATGTCACTCTCCCTGTGTTCTTATTATCTCCGTTTTTTCTCCTCCTTCATAGTTGTGAAATTACTCATTCCTTCTAGGCTTCTGGGTTTTTAGCTTAATTGCTATACTCTGTTGGAGAAATAAGTCATCCCTATATCTTGATTTTTTTTAAATCTTTGATAACACACACACAATGCAATATGATCATGCCTCCTCCAAGTCCACACATAACTCCTCCAACAGGAGTCTTTCTCAGTTTCATAAGAATCACATCTTGGTGATGTGGCCATTGAAGGTTTCTCATAATCCAGTGGATGGTCCCATAGTCATGCACTTGTGAGGAACGCTGACTTAGTAGGTCATTCCTCTATCTTTATCATACATGTCATCAAGGAAAAAGTCCTTTCTCTCTGTGAGAGGAGACCATTATATTGACATTCTTATGACTTTGGATTTCTTTACTTCTGTTTTTCCATTTGTACCTTGGAAAATTCATCTGACTTCTTTGAATACAAAGTAGTGAAGTTCTGTCTGGCTGGTTTTAGCATTCAGTTGTCTGGAATGGTTTGTAATTTTAGTTTTTACTTCATAGGAGGTTTAAGAGTCATGTGGTTGCTTTAAATGACATAACCCTGTTGTGTTAGTTAACTTTACATTATCAGTGTATAAAATATTTAAGGTAATTAATTTAATGGGCAGGGATCTCAGGCAAGTGGCTACAGGCATCTGGTTTATCAGAAAGAATAGAAAAGATTATTAAATTGAACTGTCACCTTGACTTGGGGGTATTGCTTGGCTCTCTTCTGGCATGTTTGAATACTTATTGTATTTTTAATTATTCAATTAGTCCCACTGCCCTCCTGTGCTGGTTTCTATATACTCCATTCTGACCTCTCAATCCTTACTTCTTATGATAGAGTCTTTTTCTATAGTTGGAGGTCTGTCACTCAGAAATAACATCCACAAGTGCTATGTTGATTCATCTTCAAAACCTTTCCATAGTTTAGGGTTTATTAGTCACAGGAAACTGTGTCTTAAAGTCTAAGAATTTCCAACTGTTTAAGTGGTAGCCATTCATATTTTGTGGCAGCATCTCATCATCAAACTTTCAGTTATTTGGCTTTCTCCCTAGTGGATTTAAGATAAAATATAGATACAGAACAATATTCCATAATAAAAAAATCAACTATTCATTATTTTACTGCATGGTATCCCTTTTGAGTCATCATTATTATTAAACTTATTTCACATGCTACTAAAAAGGAAAACAACCAAAATGTGCCACTTAAATAATATTGCTATTTCTTGCCAAATTTTTGAAATGTCTCATTGTGTTCAGATTAATTTTTTACTGTTTTATTTTTAAAGGTACCACACAATGTAACCTGTTTTATTGTTCTCTTTCATTTAAACGTTCTCATTCATCCCCCTCACATACACACCCCTTTTAAAATTAAGCATTTATTTTGAGTACATATGCACCTATGTGCAGGTTGGATGAGAAGTGTGGGAGTTGGTTCTCTTGTTCTACCATGTGGTTTCTGAGATGAATTCAGGTCATTGGGCTTGTTGGAAAGTGCCATCTTATCAACATTATTATACTTTATTCTTATTTATCCTGGCCACACACATAGTATTCTCTTTCTCCTTCACTACCTAACCAGTCCTTTATGCTTTTACGTCACGTACTTCCATCTTTCATCTTCATCTTCTGCCATTTCTTTTGCCCTTTATATATAATAAATAACCACACATATATATAAATCTAGATTCTGCACATGACAGAAAACTTCCATTTTCTTCCGTTCTCCTACTAAAGAGCACCTCTCAGTCTTAGAAACATATGACTCTGAATTTCCAAAGTACTAATTCAACCTTTGTGAGTATCCTTAATGTATAAGATATTTATCTGAAGTGGTTAATTCAAACTGTGCACACACAATAAAATCTAAGAAAGTAAAGCAAACATATTTTACTTCAATGCTTCCCTTCCAGCAGCCATCAACTGACCTGGAATTTGACCGTGTGGTGATTTATACAACCTGCCTTCGTGTGGTAAGGACGACCTTTGAGAGATGTGAACTGGTTAGAAAGATCTTCCAAAACCATCGAGTAAAATTTGAAGAGAAAAACATAGCTCTAAATGGTGACTATGGCAAAGAGTTGGATGAACGATGCAGGAGAGTCTCCGAAGCTCCTTCCCTCCCTGTTGTCTTCATTGACGGCCATTATCTTGGGGTAAGTATACTACAGGAGAAAACTACCTTTGCGTATGTCCCACCTATGAATTATATGAAAAGATGACCTGTGACATGAGCACTCAGACATTTGGTATTTGGATGAGCTCAGGCCTAAGGGCTTGGATTCTTAATTCTTTTCCAAACAATGTGCTGCTATGTGGCTCACCTTGCAGAATAACAGTGAGATGAAGTCCATGTGAAATTGCTTTGTTGAATAACAGTACATTCCTGACATGCTCAGTTAACTTTGACTTCTAAAAACTGACCCAAGATAAAACTGCATTTTTAGTGTAAATCAAAAATTAAATATTTATAAGAGAAACATTTGTAAATTTTAATTATCCATATTCAAATAATCAAATAATTTCTGACCCAAATGACACAAAGATGACATGCCTGAAATGAAGTCTGGAGCCAAAATTTTATCCAATTATTGTTTAATATCATTTTTTGAGTTTAGCAATATGACAGTGTGACATAGAGTTACACAAAGTGATAAGCAGAGAGAACCCAATTTCCAGAAGAGTAACAAGTTTGCCTCCTTTTGCTCTTTGAATAACACTGTTAGTGTACTTAAACCCTCCTGAATTCTGAAAACACTTGGATAAGACACCCCAGGATGAGAACAAAAAGCCTAAAGGGATAGCAACCACTGAGTAGTGTAGCCAGCCAAATGATCCCTTAACAGAGATCAAAGACTTTAAAACCTTAGAAGGATGCTTGGATTTTGATCATGCTCAGCATCTGATCTTAACTTTTAACATTGAGAGATGAGAAAAAATTCTATATCAGGGGAGGTGTCTGCTTTGTTTCAAGGAACTTGTGTCTATTAGACTGTCTATAACCATAGTTTTTAAAGGCAGCCGTTATCCAAGGGAAAGGTAAATGCCAAGAATCCATGATTACATAGCTATGGTGGCTTGCAATTTTATTTTAATCAGAACTGAAAAGTCACAGCATTTTGGAATAGAGGAATTATGACTTGAAGCATTGATCCTCTACCTGCCATTCAGCTTGCACTCTTAAGTTCCAGCAAACTATAATAGTAGCCGTGGGAGTAGTGTTAAGATAAGGGCAGTGATGATGATACCTTCTGTTGCCTTTCAGCCTTCTGTTTGGCATATGTCTGATCCTTAGGATACTCGACTCTCAGCCTTCCCATAACTGTTGGATAAGAAACATATGATAGACACAGGCAGCTGTGTTTTAAATACCTGCTCTGATGAGTAAAAGCTTTGTATCCAAGTAACATAGCTGACCAAGGGGAATGAGTCTAGGTTAGCTTTGTCTGACCTTTCCAAACTCTTGCTTTGGTAAGTCTCCCTTGAGTAATGGGATTTTACTATGTTGTAATAAGCAATTAGAATAGGGCTTCACATGAAGTAGATGTTCCACTGAACTTAGATTGGCTACAGACTTGGTTATGCACCTTCCTTACATCTATTTCTTCTTTTCCTGACTTCCTCTATAAACAAAGGATAGATCTTTTCAGGCACCTGGAGAATGTAACTTACAAGGACTACAGACTGTGGCTGAGGATGTAGTTGGCAGAGTGCTTGCCTAGTATGCACAAAGGCCCTAAGCTATACCCCATTACTGCATAAGCAGTATAATTGTTCATGCCTGAAATCTATCATTTACAATTGGGAGGTGGAAGCAGGAGGATGCAGAATTTCAAGGTCCTCAATTGCATAGTGAGTTTGAGGCCAATCTGGGTTTCATAAGACTCCATCTTAAAACACAAGACCAGAAAGCAACAGGCAACAAAGATAGATGGAAACTTGCTTTTAACTAGGGAAGCATTCTGATCATGTAAAATATTCCATACTTACTGTGTAAGTTCAATTTCAGTAGAACTGTATAGTTAACGTTAATGGACAGCTTCGAGCATCCTCTGATATAAGGTGAGCTTCACTCATATGCTGTTCCTGATCCATTCTGTTGCTTCAGAATCCAGAATACTTAAGTTCTGCATGCTTCTGAGGCAGTGCACCAGGCTGTGGTACCTGTGCCATCACTTCTCTTTCAGTTGGAGGGACAGAAGGTGACTGCTACAAATGAGGTCAGGATCCTGGCTCTTTCCCAGTTGAGTCTTCTCTCTGATCTCTTTATGTGCACATTCAGCATCTCGGATAGAATGGCCACAGGGGTAATTCTGCTGCTTCTGGATTGTAAAGATGCTGCTCTGTACCTGGAAGGATGAGTCAGGTCCTGAATAACTAGCGTAACCAGTCTCCTCCAAACCCAGGCAGCTGTTGTTTGAATCTAGATGAAGAAGCATCAGTGGAATTACAATGCACTAAGATGGTTTTTTCTCTGCACGACTTATGGATCTGAAATGGAAGGATGCCCTCTGCTGGGTTTTTGGCAGATTATAAAACATAAATTTTTAGGAGGAAAAGTTCGGCTGCTGCCCTAGTAAGTTGGTGACTCTCCTAACATCTGTGGTGTTTTAAACAGTCACTTGAATCCATTTAAGTTAGCTTGAAATTAGATGAGTGAGAAGAATCTGGATGTGGGAATCATACATATAGTACGACTTTCTTAAGGAGGGAGGAATGGAATAGCTAGAGAAAGAGACAGGGACAGAGATAGACGGAGACAGACTGTGGGCAGTGAGGTAGGGCAGGAGAGCAGGGCAGTGATTGATAATTTTCTTGCTAGTCCCCATCATCATTAAGCTCCAGGTGGGTTCTGCTTGGCTGAATTCATTGTGTTCTTCCAAGGAAATCAGTGCACTCATGAGCAAGAGAGGAAAATGGATAAAAATAGTTTTTTCTTCAGTTTTTGACTCCAATAAGCTAAAAACCAAAGCTGGAGGTAATGGAACACTTGATTACTTTAGAAAATAAAATTTGCAGAGTGTTTCCTGTGGGGTAGTGGGGGTGCGTTCTGCTTAGAACTGGCGTAAGCAATTCTTCTGGTGTTTTGGCATCAGGATATAATCTGATTAAAAGATTATGTTCTATTTAATACCTTAGTCATAGGTAATCTTAGATGTTTCACTGAGAAATGGCTAGAAATCATGATTTGTCTGGACCAATCATCCAATCTGCAATGGAAATCAACGGAGTTCACATTGGAATGAGGCTACAAACAAGAATGAACACAAAAGGCATCATGACAGATAGCAAATACAATAAATGTAATACTAGACCTCAAGTAAGAAAAAGAGGGAACTTTGTAATTTCTGAAGTCCTGTTAATATCTCCCATCCCTTAGATCCTCTCAGATTGTGCCTGACTTTGGAAACTGGTATGATAGATAATAAATGAAATTACAGAAGAACTTAATTATTAAGTCTTGTGAAGGGAAATGCACACAGAATTCTCACATGGAATCTGGAGTCAGATTTGGATGAAACCTTGGATGTCTTCTTGTCTACTCTTGCTTCATTCTCAGAATCCCTTTTGCATACCCCTGAGCAGTTCTATAATTGATTTGTTAATGAGTCTGTGAAGTTTTTACATAGTGAATGCACTGTATACATTACCACTCATAACAAGCCAAGGTTCCAAGTTCTTTATATCATTACCATATGAGTTATTTTTTACAAATGCTGCTGCTGCTGTATTACTATTACTATTGCTACTATGCTGCCATTCCAGTGCTTGTGAAATAACATCTTTTAAACTATTTTTAAGATTATTTATTTAGTTTTATGACTATAACTGTTTTGTCTACATATATGTATGTGCACCACATCCATGCCTTGTGCTCATAGTGGTAAGCAAAGGGATAGGATCTCTAAGAACAGATGTTACTGTGGTTGTGAACCACTACGTTGGTGTTGGGACTGAACCTGGGTCCTCTGCAAGAACAACAGCTACTCTTAACTACTGATTTCTTCAGTCTCCATGAAATAGTATCTTAGTTTTTTGTTGTTTTAATTTTTCATTAGCATTAGCATATGTTAACTATACAAAGTAATGTGTTTTATTTACATACATTTTCAGATATTATTTCATATGTTTGGACCATAGCAATATTAAACAATCAAATGCTAACAGTAAGGTTTCAATCTACCAAATTTTATTAGTTTATTGATTTATTTAAATAAATTTAATTTAATAAATATTTATTTATTGTATTGGCTGTTTTTGTGTATCAACTTGACACAAGCTGGAGTTATCACAGAGAAAGGAGCCTCCCTTGAAGAAATGCCTCCATGAGATCCAGCTATAAGGCATTCTCTCAATTAGTGATCAAGGCGGGAGGGCCCACTGTGGGTCATGCCATCCCTGGGGTGGCAGTCCTGGGTTCTATAAGAGAAGCAAGCTGAGCAAGCCAGGGCAAGCAAACCAGTAAGCAGCACCCCTCCATGACCTCTGCATCAGCTCCTGCCTTCAAGTTCCTGCCCTGTATGAGTTCCTGTCCTGACTTCCTTTGGTGATAAATAGCAATGTCAAAGTATAAGCTGAATAAACCCTTTTCTCCCCAGCTTGCTTCTTGATCATGATGTTTTGTGGAGGAATACAAACCCTAAGATACATTATTTATTTATTTAGTGTGGTTCTGGGGATTGAATGAAGGTTTTAGTTCATACTAAACAATATTCTACCACTCAACTATATTTCCAGTCACTCTGCTTTTAAAAAATTTGACATACAATCTTGCTAAGTTGTTCAGGGTAGCTTCAAACTTGTGGTGTAGTCCAGGCTTGTCTTGAATGATCCTCCTGTTTGTACTTCCAGAATGCTTGGATTATAGAATTGCATCATTAGATCAGCTGTCATACTCTTTTAATGATAAAAAATTATTACACATGTTGACAACAAACTTGACCCTAACTACCTCCATTCAATGAAAACGAAAACTATTTCTTTATCCTCATATCTAAAACAGTTTTTATAGTATGTTGGTCTGTCTTCTCTCTTCATGCTTTCTTAAACTCTACAGTACAGTTATTATACTCATTCTTATCAAGCCACACCACAGGATTTAATTGAAAATTATTTAAATTAATCATTTCATTCATTTACCTTTCAAATGATATTCTACTTCCCAGATGTACTTGCTGCTTTTGTGTCAACTTGACACAAGCTGGAGTTATCACAGAGAAAGAAGACTCCCTTCAGAAAATGCCTTCATGAGATCCAGCTGTAAGGCATTTTCTCAACTAGTGATCAAGCGGGGAGGGACCATTGTGGGTGGTGCCATCCCTGGGCTGGTAGACTTGGGTTCTATAAGAAAGCAAGCTGAGTATGCCAGAGGAAGCAAGCCAGTAAGTAACATCCCTCAGTGACCTCTGCATCAGCTCCTGCTTCCTGACCTGCTTGAGTTCCAGTCCTGACTTCCTTTGGTGATCAACAGCAATGTGGAAGTGTAAACTGAATAAACCCTTTCTTCTCCAACCTGCTTCTTGGTCATGATGTTTGTGCAGGCATAGAAACCCTGACTAAGACACCAGTTATCCCTCCACAATATCCCCCATCCCACATCCTCCCTCTCCTCCCTCCTCTTTACTTGTATGAGGGTCCTCCCGAACCCACCTATCCCACACCACCCCACAGCTCCAGCATCCCCCTACACTGGGACATCAATCTCCACAGGACCAAGGAACTCCTCTCCCATTGATGTCAGACAAGACCGTCCTCTGCTACAAATGTATCTAGAGCCATGGGTCCCTCCCTATACACTCCTTGGTTGGTGGGCTAGTCCCTGGAAGCACTGGGTGGTCTGGTCAGCTGATGTTGTTCTTCCTATGGGGTTACAATCTCTTAATGCTATTAAATCTTCCACATTGTTTTCTCTTTGTGTGTGACTTCATCCTTCTAGAGAAGGCAAGATTTACTTTAAATGTCTACAGTCTATACCTGATGATAGTGAGTGTGGGACCAGTTCAAATTCCTGTAAATTTCACAAGAATTGGTTCTCAAAACAAATCTCTTTCCTTTCTTTTGGGCTGTGGTTAAGAGGTCTTGGAAACAAGGCCTGTGTGTGTGTGTGTGTGTGTGTGTGTGTGTGTGTGTGTGTTTCTTTGAAATATTGGTGGTATTTTGTAACTTGACTTTTTTCCTACAAGTAATCCAATACGGTGCTACCATTATTCTTTAGATCAAGTAGTA
Organism: Mastomys natalensis; assembly: GCA_021653895.1. Taxonomy (NCBI): domain Eukaryota; kingdom Metazoa; phylum Chordata; class Mammalia; order Rodentia; family Muridae; genus Mastomys; species Mastomys natalensis. The sequence continues at coordinate 843,942 of JAJTUV010000349.1, forward strand.
AAATCAACAAAACAGCAATGTGGAACAACAACAACACCCTCATCAAATGTCTCAAAAGTTTATTTTTAAAATTTCGATATTGTTAGCACTGGATATAGGTGACTATAGTGGCTACCTTTTGTTATGTAACAAATACCCCTAAACTTAGAGCTTAAAATCAGTTTTGTAGGTGGCAGTACTAGGGTTTGGGCTGCTTTCTGTAGTTGTTGTTGGTTTGCTTAATGCTGAGTAACCACAGAGGGGCTCATTGACAAATCTTTTAAATTACTAATTAAGAATATTTTCCAATAATATTATTTTTATTCACTTTACATTCTGACCACAGCCCTGATTTCCTCCCAGTCCCACCCTTACAAATCCCTTCTCCCATTATCCCCTCCTTTCTCCTCAGTGGCAGGGAGTCTCCCTTGGATAACCCCTCACCCTGGATGTGTAGTCTCAGCAGGATCCAGTGGCAGGGAACAGAGTACCAAGATAGTCCCTACTCCACTTGTTAGCTGACCCACATGAAGACCAAGCTGCACATTTGCTACAAGTGTGTAGGGAGTCTAGGTCTAGCTCCTGCATGTTCCCTGGGTGGTGGCCCAGGCTCTGCGAGCCCCCATGGTCCCTGGTTAGTTGACTTTGTAATTCTTCCTGTGGTGTCCTTTACTCTTCTGGCTTGCTCACTTCTGACCTCCACTTTTCCATGAGTCTCCCTGAGCTCCATCTGATATTTGGCTGTGGGTCTCAGCATCTGCCTGCATCCATGGCTGGATGAAACCTCTCAGGAGACAGTTATGCTAGGTTTCTGTATGCAAACATAGCAGAGTATTAATAATGTTTGTGGTTGACTCTCTTACATGGTATGTGTCTCTAGTTAGACCAGTCATCATTGGTTGGCCGTTCTCTTAGCCTGTGCTCTCTCTGTATCCCTGAGCATCGTGCAGACAGGACACATTTTGGGGTTGAAGGTTTTGTGGGTGTGTTGATGTCCCTCGCCTTCCAGTTTTCCATATATATTTAATTTGACTTGATTGTGTCACTACATCCTGGCTTCCCTCTATCTCATTGTCCCTTCTTATGTGTGCCACTCCACCCCCACCATTCTCTTCAAATCTCCTCCATTGCCTTCCTGCCCTATCTCCATCAAAGTTTCTTTTCCTTTCCAGTCATATTGAACAATTTCTGCTGTCCTGATCTTCACTCACATTTATTCCCATGTATATACACATATTTAACAGTTTGAGTCTAGGTTCACATGAGTGAGAATATATAGTATTTGTCTTTCTAAGCTTGAGTTAACTCTCTTAAATGTTTTCAGGTCCTTCCTTTTTCCTGAAAATTTCCCAATTTCATTTTTCTTTTTTGGCTGAGTTCCCTCTGAACATAGTATGACATTTCCATTTTTTGGTTATCTACTGAGAGATACTGAGGGTGAGTCTATTTCCTTGCTATTGTGAATAGAGAAGCAATCAATCTGGTGCTAGTGTCTCTGGGGTAAGATGCAGAGTCCTTGGGCACATAGCCAGAAGTAGTATAGCTGGATCATATGGCAGTTCTGTTCTTAGCTTTTGTGGAAAATCCTGAAATTTCTTTCCCAAACTTCTCCCTAACCAGCTCTTCCATATTAAATTCTGTAAAGGGCTTTGTAGCAGAAAAGGAGGCTAGCCCCAGTGTGCAAGCACCTCTGACCTCTCTGTATGATGCTTATGGTCTTCTTCCATTGATTTGAGTAGGACCTGCAATAAAGTCCAGATTGAAGATAAAAATGGACTGTACTTCTTTGCAGTAGGACTCTCTGTGCCTATATTATTCTCAGCATACAATAGGCATGCACACATTTGTGGTCATACCTGCCATAAATGAGAACTTTGCTCTATCTAATCTTAGGCTTTTGGTTGATCAAAATATGCCCATTGATACCCTACATTTTCAGGTTGAAAGACTAGATACTTTTGATTGAGCAAAGTATATGAGGCTTGAAAATGCCTTCACCCTCATATACCCATAAAGTGTGTTTGTGTTTGATACTAAAAACCCAGCTTTGTGGGTGTAAACCAAGGTACCATTTTTTTTTTCAATATTTCACATCCACATACCACCAGCTTTCCACTTTTTCAATTCTATAATATTACCAACAGCATCCTCTTGTAGCCTTGGCCAACTTTTCATTTTAAGTCTTACACTTTTATCTGCTTATTACCTTTTCACTCTGGTCTTATTCTCATAGAAGAAATGCAAACTTCTTTTCCCCTCTGATTTTATCATGTGTCTCTGTATTTATTCGTGTGCAAGTGCACATATTTGCATGTGCAAGTGGAGGACTGAGGACAACCTCTGGTGTCCATTCGTCAGGAATGTTTCCTACCTTGTTTTTTTTTTTTTTTGTTTTTTTTGTTTTTTTTTTTTTTTTTTTTTTTTTTTTTTACATGAAGTCTCTCACTTTCTGGGAACTCTGTTAGGTTGGCTGGTCAGTGAGCTCCAGGTGTTTGCTGCATTTATTCAGTGTTGATATTACTGAGTGTACTCCACGAGGCTCAAACTCAACTTGTCATGCTTGCATGGTGTCTTAGTCACTGTTGTATTGCTGTGAAAAGACACCATGGCCATAGTAACTCTTGCAAGGGAAAGCATGTACGTGGGGACTTGTTTATAGTTTCAGAGGCTCATTCCATTGTCATGGCAGACAGCAAGGCAGTAGACATGAAAGGCAAGATGATGGAGAAAAGATGAGAGCTACATCTTGATTCACAGGTAGAGAGAATGAAACTTGGTTAAGCATGGACTTTTGAAACCTAAAAGCCCCATCACCAGTGAAAACATTTCCACCAACAAGGGCATAATCATAATCTTTCTAATCTTATCAAACAGTTCCAGTCCATACCACAGTGGCTAAACCTTCAAGTGTATGAGCCTTTTGGGTGGGAGGGTCTCATTCGTATTTAAACCAGCACACATGGCAAGCTCTTTACTAATTGAGATATGTCTGCAGTCAAGTGCCTACATTCTGATCATAAACGATCACATATGCTGCTTCAGTCAACTCACTGTTTTGAAAAGTCAGAGCAGTAAGAACACTGAAACCTGTTAATGCACAACTGAGTCATTTGCTCCTGAAACTTAACACCAATTGAAAGAATTTTTGAGGCAAGTAGACAGGGAACACCTTCACCCACACTGAGGTGCAAATTTCTGGTTTCTTTGGAAACTCAGTTGTGTCACCCTAATGTTTTTTCTGGAAGCTGTCTTGTGAGAGGATGTTTTGTTGAAGCAGACACATGAGAGGATGTTTTGCTGAATTAGACACATGAAAGGGCATGTGATGTGCTGGAGCAGATGCCTGAGAGGGCGAGTGATGTTTAGAAAGAGTATAAATGGAACCCCATGGATATGAGAGGAGGCCCTTGCATTGCTATGACTTGCAATGCTTCTCTGGTCTCACTTTTACTCTGGTCTTCACTGGTCTTCATTTCGTAGAGAGAAAAGCATCAAAGAACTTCTCATAGTATTTCTGACTGATTCTTGCTGTTTCTGTTGACTCATACAAATTTGGTGGAGCCTTGCAGTTTCTGCTGGATTGAGTCATTGCTACTGATTCATATTTGGTGTTTGCTATTCAACTGGACTGCTGACAATGAAGATTGGAATCACCCCAAAGAACTACTTCTAAATAGGTCTACAACCCTCTTTTTCTATTAACCTTCTTTGTCTGCTACCTCTGGTTGGTGGACTAGAAGGGAGATTGAAGTGTTTAACAATCCTAGTTAAAGTAGGTTTTGAAAAATCTAAGCCTACGCCACAGTGTCTCTTTAGTGTGTTTTCTGTCTCTATCATTTTGCACATTGAAACACATTGTTGAAGTAGCCCATGACTTCGTTCCTCTTACTGCTGTAGTTCTCTGCATGCTGGATACTTGTGAAGTACCTGGTGGTCCCTTTCTAAATACTCTACAGAATGTGTGAAAGCCTCAGGCTTAAGTTGGTTTACTGGATTTGTCCACAACAAAAAAAATCTAACATAGTTGTATCTGTTTTAAATTGGGCTGCAAGTTAATAAAGGCATATGTCACATCATATAATAGAGCCCCTCAGGAACTAAATCATTTGCTTCTTAATGTAGATATTAGTTACTATTTTCAATCTGACTGAAGAAGAAATATACTTGTAGATTTTCAGTGTTATCTTAGACTTAACATTTTATGCAAAATGTACCAGATACTTTTTTTTTCATTAAATTCATGAATATGAGTAAGGTAGATGGAAATTAATAGGGAATATTTCCTAGGCATCCATTTCCAAACAAACTTAAAGTCAGTTATCTCAATAAAGAAAAGTGTTATTGGTTAGAAGCTCAATTTGGGCTCTAATGAGCCAAGATTTAGTGCCTTCTCAGCCACCAGAGGGCTCTCTCACAACATAAGAAACACTACATATAAGAAAACAAATAGGATAAATGATATATAATACATCTTTCTTTATACCCGAATAAAAAAATAAATGTCTTAAATATATGAATTACAATTAAAATTTCAAATCCAGACTTTTTCAAGAAAAAAAATCAGACTAGGAAGAACAATGTTAAACTATTTAAACCTTTAAAAATTAATAAATATTTTGTAACCTGGGGCTTCATTTTGGGTCAAACTTTTAACTATTTATTTATCTTCTGACTGGCAATTTAAGGAAAGTGTGTGTGTTGACTCAGAGAGTATCTGGCCCTTAGAACTCATTTCTGTAAACAGAGAGTTGGTACTGGGATATTATACATGATTACGATTGAGCTGATCTTTTACACAGAGATTTCACAAACTGAAATGGTTGAGTCCAGTTGCAGGCCTCCTTCTGCTCAGGTAGGATCAGCATTTTGTTTTGCTTTTAATCACAACTTGCTCTCCCAGTTTGATTGAGTATAACTCAAAATACCTCTATCTACAAAAACAAAACAACAAAAACTTAAGCTAAAAAGACCTAGCTATAGGTCTCATCTGGGTAGTATCAGATTAGAAGGATGAGTGTAAATGAGTAAAATGGAGTGTACCATCTGGTCAACCACAAGAGCAACTTGAAGCAATCCCATTGAAATCAGGGACTAGACAAGGCTGCCCACTCTCCCCCTACCTGTTCAATATAGTTCTGGAAGTCCTAGCCAGAGCAATTAGGCAACAGAAGGAGATCAAAGGGATACAAATTGGAAAGGAAGAAGTCAAAGTTTCACTATTTGCAGATGACATGTTAGTATACTTAAGTGACCCCAAAACTTCCACCAGAGAGCTCCTAAACCTGATAAACAACTTTAGCAAAGTGGCTGGGTATAAATTAACTCAAACAAATCAGTAGCATTCCTCTACACAAAGGATAAACTGGCTGAGAAAGAAATTATGGAAACGACACCATTCACAATAGTCACAAATAGTATAAAATATCTTGGGGTGAATCTAACCAAGCAAGTAAAAGACCTGTATGACAAAACTTTCAACAACCTGAAGAAAGAAATCGAAGGAGATCTCAAGAAGATGGAAAGATCATCCATGTCATGGATTGAAGGATTAATATAGTAAAAAAAGGCTATCTTGCGAAAGCAATCTACAGATTTAATGCAATCCCTATCAATTCCACTCAATTCTTTACAGAGATAGAAAGGCAATCTTAAAATTCATTTGGAATAACAAAACCCGATAGCGAAAACTACACTCAACAAAAAGAACTTCTGGGGAATCTCATACCCGATTTCAAGCTGTACTACAAGCAATAGTGATAAAAACGGCATGGTAATTGGAACAGAGACAGTCCGGCAGGATCAATGGAATAGAATAGAAGCCTGAATGAACCCCCATACCTATGGTCACTGATCTTCAGACAAAGGACACAAATACCAGTGGAAAAAGAAGCAGCATTTTCAATCAAATGGTGCTAGGTCCAAACTGGAGGTCAACTTGTAAGACAGAAGAGATCCACAGGCTCCTTGTGGGCTTCTTCTTTAGATGGGACCTTGTTAGATGGGAAACCTGCAGGGGCTGATATTCGTGTCCTTCAGAGGTCAGTGTGTGTATCCACTTGTTTTGACTTTCAGCTCTTCTCCCTGATTCATCTTGACCCTTTGAGGCATTAAGGAGACTGGAGGAGGAGTTTTTCTTTTAATCTCTGTGGTACCCTAATGGCTCCTTCCCCCTTTCCTTTGAGGGCCATGATGGAAGTGAAAGGAATTTCAAATTCTCCCCCAAATGTAAACTTCATCTTCCATTCTACATACTTTATTGTATGCTACATATTTCCCCTTGAAAGGCTAAAAATAAACAAAAATGTTCAATGGAGTAACTTGGAGAAAAACACTAAGCCAAATGTCTGGACCTCTTTCTGGCAATCGTATGTCATTTGAGTCTCTCTGGCACTTGGTAACCCTCTGTATAGAGTATCTACATTCAGTAGAACATATTTCTTTTTGCACAGTCTCACTGTACCTTAAAATTAATCATTTGGAAAGCCTGGAATGAACAAGCTGTCTAGCTACTGAGCGAATAGTAAGCTTTCTTTGTGTTAATAGCACGTGAAATGTTTTAGTTAGTCCAAAGACTTAAACACACAGTTCCTCCAATCCAGGCTAAAAATTAAAAGAGCATATAGTGCTAGGGGTGCTGAACACATGCTGCCTCATTTGATGCTATACTATTCGTGGTAAGGACTAAATTAATGATTGGCCTAAGTATTTAGAAAGAGGAAGGGGAGATACATACTTTAACTAGGAACATTAAGGAAGATTCAAAGAAAGAGTTAGTACTTGGGCTCTGCTTTGGAACATGCATAAGATTATAATGAGTGAGTGGAAATGTGTTCCTGGTTCTCCACTATTAATTTTCCTAGCATGAACTTTCAGGAGAGAATAATTATTGCTGGGCCTGATTAATAAAGATCTGTGGTTCTCTCTAACTAGTGCTGGGAAATATCTAGGCAGTGAAACCTAAGATGGAAGATCTAGCAATTCAGTGATTTTTTTTTTTTTTTCTGGAGTCCCTTTCCACACCCTCTTTGGGATCATGAGACACTCACATTCACTGGAGTATGCTGTGCTCTGGTGCTTGAAAAGAGCTAGGAGTGAACTTCAGCCTTCAGATATTGCCTTGAGTGATTCCAAAGAGTGTGTGAAGTAGGACCCTGGGGACCAGGGGAGTTAAGAGTCTTCTTCGCAGCCAGATGTTCACTGAGAATATGCCTTCCACTATCTATTGAGCTCTGTCACAGGAGGAAATAGGACAAGACCGACATTCCATGATTTTTACAAGTTGGAATAAGAAATATATCAATTCCCTTCTCTCACTGACAAGCACTGATGCAGAACAACAGAGAATCCTAGTCATTTCCTAGACAAAGGGTACAATAAAAATGAAAATAACTCTGTTGTGAAGATTGCCACATTCAGTTGCTCTAGGGACAACAAGACTCCAGTTAAAGAGCAATTTTTCACTATAATCTTTCAGGGCCATTAAATATATTTTAAGAAATAGCTTGCTCTAGTAAAATTATTAGCTTAATATAAACACAGAATAAAATGTTTAGTTTCATTTGTATTCAAAGAGAAGAGTCCATTTATCTGTACTTTTTTTTTTTTTCATTCTTCAATGACTTGACATTTTGTGAAGTTAGTAAGTAACATATGCATGAAAACCCATTGCATGAAAACAGGATCCTTGGAGAATTTAGAAGTCACAATAAGGTGTTTGGTCTTCACTTACTAGAAGTCTGAACCAAGACTGAAAAGATCAATGTAATGTCAATATGCAACTTAATGTTTATCAGAATGTGATCAAGTTATGATGAGACTCCCCACAGGATCACGGTTTGAGGTCTTGGAGTGAGGTGGGGCTTATGTGGTAGAATTAGGCTCACTTAGACAGAGATTTGAATGTTATAGCCTAGCCTGTCTTCTAGTCCTCTCCTTTGATTCTGGTCTGTGTGTCTGTCATGTGAACAGCTGCAGTACAACTTGTACGCATAGTGGCTGACTGTCTGTCATCTGAACAGCTGTAGTACACACTCAGTGGCTGACTCAGCCCTTTGTCATTCATGCTTGAAGCCATGGACTGAAATCGTCTGAAACTGGGAGCCAAAGAAACCTTCCTTCTATTAAGTTTCTTTTGTGAAGAACTTGGTCAAGAGAGGCGGGGGAGGGGGGGAGGGAGGGAGGGGGGGGAGGAGGGAGGAAGAGAGAGGGGGGAAATTTAATCAATCTTTCAGGACCCATTGCTCTGCAGATAGAGCAAGCCTTCTAGGGGGACGAACTAAGGCATGTGAGTATGTTACCCTTTGCCTCTGTGTTCACAAAAGGGGCAGTCATGAGCTATCTCTGTTACATGAAGCAGGCAGACCTTATTTTGTGTCTAAAAAGACTGTGCTAAAAAGCGACACCAGGACATATACCCCCTTACTTACCAACTGCTATGAATAGCCTTAAAGGGATCTGAGATGATAACATATTTTCAAATGGTTTTTATATGTTTTGAAGATATGTACTTAAAAAAAATCATTTGCCTGGGGATTGTAGAATAATCAGGATTGCACTACTGTTGGTGTTTGTATTACCAATTTGATCACCTTCATATGATTCTTGTGGTCATAATTTAGGGACATTAGAACAGAATGCCACAGATTGAGTGGCTTAAATAATAAATGTAGAGAATCAAAGTTCAAGATTAAGATGTCATCATGTTTGGTATGTACCAGGGCCTCTATGCTCAGCTTACAGATGGCTGCCTTCTTGTGGTGTCATACACACTTTGTCTTTCTTTCCTCTTATAAAGACACTAATGCCACTGGGTTAATCTCCAATTTATCTAATTTAACTAATTATTATTGTCCAATTTAACTAATTTAGTCCAGTTATCTCCTAACAAGTCCTGCTTTCAGTGGCTGGACAGAGGACTTGATGGGTAAGAGGGTTTAAACTGAGGACCTAAGAGAATTAAGCTGAGGTCCAGAGTTCCAATGTAAAAAGCCAGGAGTACTCATATGCCAGTGTCAGAGGCAGGAAGATCACAGGGACTTGCTAACCACCAGCCGAACTCCTGGTTCAGTGAGAGACATTGTCTCTAAAAAATAAGGCAGAAAGTGATAGGGTAAGGCACCTAATGCCCTCCTCCAGCCTCTGAATGCACACAGACTTATGCATCTACATACATGTATGCATAGTACATACACACATACACATACAGGCACATATACATGTACACAGAGACATACAGACCGACAGATGAACACACCCACACGCACAAGCGCACACACACACCACACACCGCAGCCTTGTCTTCTAATATAGTCTGCCCCACTCCATTGGTATGACATGCTTGAAGCTAAGAACCTCATGAAGAAAAGAAGTCTATTTAGCTTTCAGTTCTAGAAGTTCAAAAGCCTGTCACCCGCTCAACTCTGGTGAAGGGATATCTGGTGGAGTCATCACTGTGTCCAAGGCACACGTGGAAGGGTTACATGCCAAGATTCAATACAAGAGATTTGGGAGAGGCTCTCTCTTTTGATAATGACCCAACTCCCTGGGAGCTAGTCTACACTTAACAGACCACACTGACTCCCATGCATAGAATCAACATACTCATGAATATAGTCCCCATGACCTTCAATTAGTTTTCATCTCGTAAAGTTTCATCACCACAGTGGAGACATTAACTTTTAAGTAGAGAGATTGATTTTGTGTGTGGGGAATACATGTTAATGCTGTTGCATGTGGTCAGAGGACAGTTTGTGAGAGTTGGTCCTTTCTTTCCACCATTGGACTACCACCATAGATGGAATGCTGATTCTTAGGCTTGACAGTGTCTTCACCAGCTGAGCCCTCTTGCTGACCCCTCTTACTATCTTCCCACATTTTTCTCTCCATGTCAACAAATAAGATGCTTCTTCTATTCTCTTAGAACAGTGATTCACAAACTTTCTGATGCTGTGACCTGTTCACAGTTCCTCATGCTGTGGTGACTCCAGCCCTTATTTCATTGCTACTTCATAACTGTAATTTTGCTACTGTTATGACTTGTAATGTAAATATCTGATATGTGGGATATCCGAGAAGTGACACTTCATGGGTCACAACCCATATGTTGAAAACCACTGTCTTAGAGAGTTTCTCCAATCCTCAAGTCTGTAAAAACACTATTTTTCCTGCCATGTACAGGACACTTCATAAAAGAAATTCAGACACCAGGTGTAGATATAGTACATTTTGCCATATTTGTATTTATTGTTTGCGAAATGATTTCAGTATTGTACAAAACTTTGAGTTAATAATTAAGGAAAATAATTATTTGAAAACTTCAATAGCTTCTGGGAAGCCCAGTACAGATTAGTTATAAGGTAATTTTGGGCTTTGTAATTAATTGATTCTATTGCAGCCTTTATTATTTTCTGCTTCTTGTCTTGCTAGGATACCTCTGATGTTCACTGTGCAGTTTCTTGAATTATATTAGTCCATTTCTTCGCTCTAAGAAAGGAAAATTCATTGATGTGAACCTATGTCCTAAAACACCTTTCATGAACAAATGAAATTGATCTGTCCCATTTTAATTTTCATTGTAATTAGGGTCAGTAGAGATTTTGATTGTTTTCCTCCTTTCTATAAAAGTTCTTCAGAGAACTGATTAATTTCCAAGAAAGTGAATTTTTTTTTAGTAGTCATTATTTACTTTATTACATCATGGCCAGATAAAATGACCCATGGAGTCCTTATTATTTAGAATTTATTGATATTTTTGTTGCAGTCTAAACTATGGTAAGATTGTTTTATAGAACTTTCAGTCAATTGCAAAGAATATATTCCTTATACATTGTATGTATGGATGTGAACATAAATAAAAATTTCAAATTGTGTCTTATTTTATTTTGTGTACTGAGAGAGGTCTATGTAGTCCAAGCTCATCCCAAACTTACTGCTTTGCCAAGGGTAATTGAACTCCAATCCTCCTACCTCCCCGTCTTGAGTGCTGGGAGAACAGACATGCACCACCACATCCTGCTGTAAGTTATATTTATAATTGCATCACTCACATACTTTGTTCTTGCTTTAATGTAATATTTTTATCAAATGCAATGGTGTGATTTTATCAGTTGAGATGCCTATGTTTAAATGTGTGCTGATGTGTTTGTTGATACTCCCCCATCCTTCTGCTATAATATTTTACTATTATAATATAAACAGTTTTAGTCAACTAATGTTTTTGGCTTGCATGTCTGTGTTTCATTTTAATACATTTAACTTAAGGGTTTTGTTTAGTTATTCCTATATTTCTTTGCTTATAATTAGGATATAATAGTTTCATTTGTGAACAAAAATAATCCTGTATTTTATATTAGTGACATAGCTTGTAAACATTTATGTTTCAGCAAGGGAGTTTAACCACTTACATTTATTATCTTAAAGTTTCATCCCTACTGTCATTCCATCTGAGAGTGAATGAGTGCTTACTTTCCTGTGTGTGGGTGTGCCTGTGTGTGGGCGTGCCTGTGTGTTGGCGTGCTTGCGTTTCCAAATATATGAATGTGTGCATGTGAAAGCCAGATGTCAATGCTGGGTGTCATTCCTTAGTCACTCTCCACATTTCAGAAAGGGTCTCTCTACCTGAAAATCATAAAATAGACCGGGTTGGCTAGTAATCAATGCCCAGGAATCTGCCTCTGTTGTACTATTGTTTCTACACACACACACACACACACACACACACACATAGACACACACACAGAGAGACACTTATTCCTCTGGGTTTGTTTTTATAGTTTAAGGGATCCCACAAGGAGAGAGCATGTGAGGGAATCACAGCATAGTTTCTTGGGCTATGACTCAAGGGTTCCTGGGTTCATAGCTCTTGGGTTCATGGCTCCTCAATGTTCTTCTTGTGTTTTTGTGCCCAAGGGTAATCCTGCATTTGCAGTTTCCAACTGATTTCTCAGTCTTTCATTTGTCTTATGAACTTTATGAACATCTGGGCTATATACATAAAAATATTGCAGTGTTTTATTTAGTCCTTCCTAATCCCCCGCATCACATTTCTTCGTCCAAAGCAAAATTAGTACCAACCTTGTTGCTAGATATTAATATTTCCAGCAGTGGTTTGCTTCATAGATAATTCTGGATATAAAATATTGCTGCCGTGGAATTGTGTTCTCAGAATAACACAGAACAAATGAGAACACATGTACACAAAAGCCATTCAGCAATACATTTTTAATGTCTCTGGTTGAGACAATTTACACAAGATAATTTTGTTATAATTTAAACACATTTTTACATATATGTTTTCAAATGTAGAGATGGTTCATTTAAGGTGCTTCTTGTGGGGATAACTCTTTTGTTTAGAGAGGAAAGAAACAGTGTGCTGAGTAATTTTTTTCCTATTGTTTTAGACTTTGCCAGAAATAGGTATCATTACTAACCATTGACCACTAGGCAGCGCTAGGTTCCCATAGTTGCTCAGGAAAGAGAAAGCCATGCACAGGGCAGAAAGCGGAACATTGGGGAAAAGCCACAGGTAGTATATGAGTCTTGTTAAACTGAAAGTGCATTAGAATCTGAATGTGAATTCATAGTATATGTATGTTGTTCTCCACATTAATAAAATGAATTAGTAAATCAGGCAATGACATTTCAAATGTTTGATGACCTTTCTTATCTAAGGAGAGGAAGAACAACCACACCTCTGGATAATTTAATCAATTAAACAGAACATCATCTTTGAAGAATTAGAAGAGTTGTCAATAGGATATCATGACAAAGTTTTATTGACTGTGCAGACCCTGAGTTGCTTCAAACCAAACTGTGGTACTGGGAAGTGATGTAGACAAAGGCTTAACTGTTACCTTCAGTCTTAAGCAGATGTAGACACTTCAAATAGGAAATATCCTCAGGCTTTTAGATTTCTTTATCATGCTCCTTTATCCAAAACAGTATTTTTAATAAATCAGGAGTACACAGTTTGGTGGTTTTTTTTTTTTTTTTTGCCTACTGTTTGTTGCATTAGAAGTATGCAGACAAATCACACATTTTGAATTATGTTTTTAAGGATAAAATTTAGGGTCAAAATGATTTCCTTAGAAGAAAAATTACTAAGAAAGAAAAGTAGAAATTTAATTTGGTAAATAAATCTTGATTTAGATGTAGCACCACAGAAACCCATCTCTAACATAAATAGAGTTATAGGCCTCTGTCCTCGTGACTTGTGGTTTGCCCTGCTGTGGCTAATCCTGTCTGATTAAAAGTATACATTATGTCAGGGTAGAAATAGCTTTGGCTACAAAATGACAGGGAACAAAGCAAAGCCATAAATTTCAACATCCAGTGTGATTTTATGACCCTAATAAGTCATCTTTAACTTTGACTTAAAGTTGCTTGGCAAATAAATCATCCTAGATGTTCTAACTTGTGTTTTTAATGTGTGGGAAGAAATCTTCATGTATTCTGTGTATTTTGAAGATGCACTATATAATTCTGGTAAGCCTATAGATTTTTTTGTATGTGATCAAGTTTTATTTTTTTTGTCCCCAAATTGTAGTCAAATAGTCTCTTCCTTGTGAATCTATAAAGCAAACTCAGAAATACTGAGTGTAGATTTGTTATAGAGAGCTAGCACCCTTAATTATGATGTTATAAAGATGACTCTGTGATAAATGTACAAAATTGCAATTACAGAAGTTGCCAAAATAATATACTGCTTGTATAAAATTATAATCATCAATAAATACCACAAATTTTAAGTCAGTACATTAGTGGACTGTCAGTAGATTACAATGCGAATATATGGGCTTGCATCTCTGCCTCATCATAATATGAATATCTTTGGTCACGATCTCTTAAATCATAAGTACTTAACATCTTCCTGAATGTTGTTTATGTCTCTTCCTTTCCCTTAATTCCAAACACATTAGTTTAGACTCCTAGTATGGGTAGCCAGTGGACACTTTGGTAACCTTTTGGTTCAACTTTCTTGTATGTCATTTATACTTCAAGCGATATATATATGTACAAGCACTCTATATTAAGAGGAAATAATCACCAATTGTTCCAGTGCCTTTTATGTAGATAATGTCAAGTAATAGACTTAAATTATATTTATCCTTGTTCTTTCCCATTTATGAGAAATTTCAAATATTTGAAGTTTATTTCATACACAAAGCAGGTTGGCAAATTCTAATTTTGTTGAGCCCAAATTATATTTACTCACACAGGTTGTACCCTGACTTGTACTGTCTGGCATGGCCATGTAAGGGACAATATGATATGGTTTCCTGTCACTGGAACAGAGACAGCAGGGCGTGGGCCTCCACAATGTTGATGGTTGCTGTGGGTGTAAGGTTTGTTTGTTTAACTGTGTACATATTTCATGTTCCTCCTTCAAGTTTGCCCTCTCAGCCAAGGTTAATGACTCTATGATAATCAGAGATAGTAAGAGTCTGAGAGGTGAGAGCCTGTCTATGTCTCAGCAAATGGTAGAACACTGTGACCTTCAGGATAGCCCTTAAGGCTGTGGGAATGGATGCTGAAAACATGAATTCAAAAATATTTAATTTCTCAACTATGTGAAATATAAAGATGCAATATGAATTGTATAAGGAGCTTTACAGATTTAAAGGAACAGAGGCAGCTGCACTATGAACCAGCTTGTCAGAAACATATAAAAACAAACAGATTCAAATGCAGGCAGATTCCTGATTTCAAGGTCAGCCTGGGATAGATCAACTGTAAATCCAGGCATGGTAGAAATGGTAATTCCAGGGTGATAATTCTAAGATATCTTATTGTCTATGCTTTACTTGCTGGCTCTTTCTAAGTGTCAAGGGGCTAAGTTCATGGACTGCTGATTCATGGGATGGTCAAGAGGGAACCTGGAGTAATAACTGAATTGCTATGTAAATGAAAACACCCAGGCTTTGGTCTGCATGAGATGAACTAGAGAAAGTAGTTTTTTTTTTTTTTTTAAAGAAATTTTTTTAGCAAGAGCTGATCAAACTGGAGATCTATGGAGAGTGAACACAGCTCTTCAGAAATATTTCCTAACAGGGTTTCTGATGTTGGTTGAAAACTTCACATAGATTAAACCCATCTCTTTAAAATTTTTCATATCTCTCTAGCACTTCTGACCTTGGTCGGAGATCTCAAGAATAACTTAGATAGCAAACACAGCAGGTTTTAGAATGTTTTCTAGCAACTATCTAAAGAAGGCTGTCAGAGAACAAACACAGCTCTTTTAGAATTCTTTCTGGCTTTCTAGTTTTGATCAGAAAACCCAAGAACTACTTTTAGAATTTTTTTTTTCTAACAGGATTTCTGACTTGGTTAGAAGATCCAAGAATTTTCTATAGCAGTTTTTCTGAGCTTTGGTCAGAAAACCCATGAGCTATCAAGAAGCTTTTAGAATTTTTGCTAGTAGAGAGAGCTGTCTCAACCAGAGAGGGAGTCTCTATCAGAAAGCTAGCTGTCTCTGCCAGAGTTTTTCAGAATAGCAAGATAAAGCTGTCTCGAGTAGAACACACAGCGAGAACAGTCTTAAATGCTGTCTTGAGTGGGCTACAGAGCCAAGAGATATCTACAGAGAGCTATCTAGGGAACATCTTGAGCAGACATCGGGCCATCACCTTGGACCCATGATTTGACATCGAATCATTTGTTTTACCACTCTCAAACAACAACTCTTCTCTCAGAAGCCCAAGCCAAGGCTGGTCCTTGGCACTGACTACTATTCAAACATCAACAAGAATTCATAGCAGAAGAGAATTATAGAAATATGGAGTTGAGTATGAAGATTTTAATTAAAATTCATTTGATTTTGAATTTCTGCACATTCTGGGTCTGAGACTTGCTTAAAAGATGTAGCTGCCCCTCTCAGGAGTCAGAAGTTCCTAGAAGAAGCAACGTGATCATAAGAAGGCTGGAAGTCCATCTGTGACCTTTCTACCATTCTACACCTTATTTTTTGAGATAGGGTCTTTAACTTAGCCCAGCACTTACAAATTGGCTGATATGCTAGCCAGTGAGTTCTGGAGATCTGTTTCTCTCAACTCTGTGAGCACTAAGGTTAGAAATGTATACCACTCTGTATTTTTTTTTTAGGAGCAAAAGTAGATTTACTAAGTTTCAAGGGATTCCAGGAGATTCATACCCATGTGTACCTCCTTCATGTGGTGCTGAGAATCTGATCTTAGGTTTTTAGTCCTTATGACACCAGGAACTTACCCACTAGAGTCTTTCCCCCATTACCCCAAACTCTAAGTTTAAAGTAAAAGAGACTAACAGTTAATTTAGAGCTCTCGTTTACTTAGCAAGCCGTAACAGGTACCCTGGTGAATATTTTTTCACACAGGAACTTACTGGGTCCTGAAGTGGATATTTTTGGTTTCTTTAGAGAAACTATCTTTTTAAATATAGTTCGGGACTACCTGCCTAGGGATGGTGACGCCCACAGCGGGATGTGTCCTCCTACATCAATTATTAATCACAGCACACCTCATAGATATGCTAACAGTATTAGTGGATTCTCTAGAGTCACAGAACTTATGTGATTTCTCTATATATTAAGAGAATTTATTGTAATGACTTACAGTCTGCAGTTCAACTAACCCAACAATGGATAGCTATGAACGGTAAATTGAAGAATCTAGTAGTTGCTCAGTTCTACAGGTTAGTTGTTTTAGCTGGTCTTCTGTGAAAGCTGGAATCCTGACGAAGTTGGTTCCAACAGATGTGCTGGCAAGACAGTACAAACAGGTCAAGAAGAGTGAGTCTTCCTTCTTCCTTTGTCCTTATGTAGTCCTCCAGAAGAAGGTGTAGCCCAGATTAAAGATGTATACCACCACTCCTGGATCTGGAACTTGTTTTGTTTCAGACTGATCTTGGACTCAGAGATCTGCTTGCCTCAGTTTCCTTGGATTAACATCTCCTACCTTGCCTGGGCCTAAGCTGTTCACGGCCACTATAACTCAAGATCTCCATGTAAGATCTGGGTCAGAAGCTTATGTCTTTCATCCTCAAGATCTGGATCACAGATGTGTACTCAATTTCTGGATTGTAGTTCATTCCAGATGTAGTCATGTTGACAACCAGGAATAGTCATCACACCAACCAAACAGAACAATTGTGTCCCACAAAACAGAGGCAATTCCTCTCCTTTCAGATAATGCTAGGCTGTATCAAGTTGACAGCTAATTACTAACTAGAACATATGAATCCTGGGAATCCACTGTGGTTGTCATGCTTGTATACTAAGCACTTAACCACTGAGCAATCGTGCCAACTCCCTCTTTTTTTTTTTTTTTTTTGCGAATCTCCATTTTGATGATTTTATATTAAATGATTGAATTTTCTCAATTTAGTACTCATTAATGTAGTGTTTATAACATGGTCTTTAAGAATCATAACTTATAATTGGTCACAAAACAGGCTTTGACAGATACAGGAAGATTGAAATAATCTCATGCATTCTATCAAATCATCATGGGGCTGGTCTTCAGTAACAAAAAAACAAAACAAAAAACAAACAAACAAACAAAAAAAAACAATGGAAAGCCCACATACACATGGAAACTGAAAAATGCTCTGCTCAATGATAACTTGGTCAAGGAAGAAATAAAAAAGATATTAAAGACTTTTTAGAATTTAATGAAAATGAAGGCATATCATACCAAAATTATGGGACACAATGAAAGCAGTGTTAAGAGGAAAACTCATAGCTCTGAGTACCTACAAAAAGAAACTGGAGAGCATACATTAACAACTTGACAGCACACCTGAAAGCTCTAGAACAAAAGGAAGCAAATACACCCAAGAGGAGTAGAGGGCAGGAAATAATCAAACTCAGGGCTGACATCAACCAAGTAGAAACAAAAAGGACTATACAAAGTATCAACAAAACCAGGAACTGGGTACTTGAGAAACTCAACAAGATAGATAAACCCTTAGCCTAATTAAGCAGAGGGCACAGAGACAGTATCCAAATTAATAAAATCAGAACTGAAAAGGGAGATATAACAACAGAAACCAAGGAAATTAAAAAATCATCAGATCTATTACAAAAGCCTATACTCAACAAAACTGGAAAATCTGGATGAAATGGCCAAGTTTCTAGACAGATACCAGGTACCAAAGTTAAATCATGATCAGATAAACCATCTAAACAGTCCCATAACCCCTAAAGAAATAGCAGCAGTCATTAAAAGTCTCCCCACCAAAAAAAGCCCAGATGGGTTTTAATGAAGAATTCTATCAGACCTTCAAGGAAGACCTAATACCAATTCTCTTCAAACTATTCCACAAAATAGAAACAGAAGGAACACTACCCAATTCGTTCTATGAAGCCACAATTGTGCTCATCCCTAAACCACACAAAGACACAAAAAGAAAGAGAACTTCAGATCAATCTCCCTTATGAATATCAATGCAAAAATGCTCAATAAAATTCATGCAATGCAAACTGAATCCAAGAACACATCAAAACAATCATTCATCATGATCAAGTAGGCTTTATCCCACGAATGCAGGGATGGTTCAATATATGGAAATCCATAATGTAATCCACTATATAAACAAACTCAAAGAAAAAAAATCACATGATCATCTTACTAGATACTGAGAAAGCATTTGACAAAATTTAATACCCCTTCATGGTAAAAGTCCTGGAAAGATCAGGAATTCAAGGCCCATACCTAAACATAGTAAAAGCAATAAACAGCAAGCCAGTAGCCAACATCAAACTAAAATGGAGAGAAACTTGAAGCAATCCCACTAAAATCAGGCACTAGACAAGGCTGCCCACTCTCTCCCTACCTATTCATCGTTCTTGAATGCCTAGCTAGAGCAGTTAGACAACAAAATGAGGTCAACAGAGGTCAAAGGGATACAAATTTGAAAGGAAGAACTCAAAATATCACTATTTGCAGATGATATGATAGTATACTTAAGTGACCCCAGAGCTTTCACCAGAGAACTTCTAAACCTGATAAACAACTTCAGCAAAGTGGCTGGATATAAAATTGATTCAAACAAATCAGTAGCCTTCCTCTACTCAAAGGATAAACAGACTGAGAAAGATATTAGGGAAATAACACCCTTCACAATAGTCACAAATAATATAAAATACCTTAGTGTGAATCTAACAAAGCAAGTGAAAGATCTGTATGACAAGAACTTCAAGTCTTTCAAGAAAAAAATTGAGGAAGATCTTAGAGGATGGAAAGATCTCCCATGCTCATGAATTGGCAGGATTAATATAGTAAAAATGACCATCTTGCCAAAAGCAGTTCATCACCAAAAAATTCCAACTCAATTCTTATAGAGATAGAAAGAGCAATTTGCAAATTCATTTGGAATAACAAAAAACCAGGGTAGCAAAAACTATTCTCAACACTAAAAGACCTTCTGGGGAATCACCCTCCCTGACCTCAAGCTGTTACTACAGAGCAATAGTGATAAAACGGCATGGTATTTACAGAGACAGGAAGGAAGATCAATGGAATAATTGAAGACCCAGTAATGAACCACACACCTGTGGTCAATTAATCTTTGACTAAGGAGCTAAAACATCCAGTGGAAAAAGACAGCATTTTCAACAAATGGTGCTGGTTCAACTGGAGGACAGCATGAGAAGAATGCAAATCAATCATTCCATCTCTTGTACAAAGCTCAAGTCCAGGTAGATCAAGGACCTTCACATAAAACCAGATACACTGAAACTAATAGAAGAGAAAGTATGGGAAGACCCTGAATACCTGGACACAGGAAAAGTTCCTGAATAGACACAATGGCTTATTCTCTAAGATCAAGAGTTGACAAATGGGACCTATAAAATTGCAAAGTTTCTGTAAGGCAAAGGACACTGTCAATAGGACAAAATGGAAATACAGATTGGGAAAAGATCTTTACCAATCCTACATCTGATAGAGGGATAATATCCAATATATAAAAGAAATCAAGAAATTAAACTCAGGCAACCAATAACCCTATTAAAAATGGAGTAAGGAGCTAAAACAAAAAATTCTCAATTGAGGAAATCGAATGGCTGAGAAGTACCTAAAGAAATGTTCAGCATCCTTAGTCATCAGGGAAATGAAAATCAAAACAACCCTGAGATTCCACCTCACACCAGTTAGAATGGCTAAGATCAAAAACTCAGGTTACAGAGATGCTAGTGTGGATGTGGAGAAAGAGGAACACTCCTCCATTGTTGGTGGGATTGCAAGCTGGTACAGCACTCTGGAAATCAGTCTGACGGTTCTCAGAAAATTGGACATAACATTACCTGAGGACCCAGCTATATCACTCCTGGGCATATACTCAAAAGATGCTCCAACTATAACAAGGACACATGCTTCACAATGTTCATAGCAGCCTTATTTATAATAGCCAGAAGCTGGAAAGAACCCAGTTGTCCTTCAACAGAGGAATGGATACAGAAAATGTGGTACATTTACACAATGGAGTACTACTCAGCCATTAAAAATAATGATTTCATGAAATATTTAGGCAAATGGTTAGAACTAGAGAATATCATCCTGAGTGAGGTAACTCAATCACAAAAGAACACACATGGTATGCACTCACTGATAAGTGGACATTAGCCCAAAAGCTTGAAATACCCAAGATACAACTCACAGACCACATGAAGCTCATGAAGAAGGAAGACCAAACTGTGGATACTTTGTTCCTTCTTAGAAGGAGTAGCAAAATACTCACAGGAGCAAATAAGGAAACAAAGTGTGGAACAGAGACTGGAGAAGGGACCGTCCAGAGACTGCTCCACCTGGGGATCCATCTGAGGTGCAATCACCAAATGCAAACACTGTTGTGGACGTCAGGAAGTGCATGCTGACAGGAGCCTGATATAACTGTCTCCTGAGAGGCTCTGCCAGAGTCTGACTTATACAGAGGTGGATGCTCACAGCTAACCATTGAACTGATCACAGGGTCGCCAAGCAAGGAGTTAGAGAGAGGACTGAAGGAGCTGAAGGGGTTTGTGGCCCCATGGGGAGAGCACAATACCAACCAAGGAAGCTCCCAGGTCTAAACAGCCAGCCTGGGAGCACAGATTGAGGAGACCCATGGCTCCAGCTGTATATGTAGGGGAGGATAGTGCTGTTGGTCATGGTGGGAGAGGAGATCCTTGGTCCTGTGAAGACTGGATGCCCAGGTGGGGGAATTCGAGGGCATGGAGGTGGGAGTGTGTGTGTTGGGGGACACACCCTCATAGAAGTGGGAGGAAGGGTAAAGGTAGGGAGTTTCTGGGAGTGGAATGGGGAAAGGGGAAAAAAAGATTTAATAAAATAAGAATTATAATTTCCAGATCTGCCTTTTTCAGATACACTGAAGTAGTCTTCACATTCTATCCAGTTATATGTCCCAAGAGAACATTGTTTTATATAAAATGCAGATTGACAGAGTAGAAGTTTCAGGACAAGTTTATATCTATACTAAGAATGAACTCTCTTTTTTATTTACATACCAAACACTGCCTCCCCTTCCTCCTCCCCCTTGCTCCCCCAGGGTACTTCTCTGCAACTCTGCTTCCCTTCTCCTCTAAGAGGGTAAGGCACCCCTAGGTATCCCCCAACCTTGGTGCACCAAATCTCTGCAGGATTAGGAGTAATCTTGCAGAGTCTCTTTATATATGGAGAGGCCATGGAAAAATGAAGAGGGGTTGTTGTTTCTATTGTTTTGTTGTTGTTTGTTGTTGTTGTTTTACAAAGCACATTCAGTAAAAAGAAGCATAGTTGAGATTTGGGCTAGGATTATAGGTTCTGGCTAAGAAAATCTTATTCTCAATTTTGTTTTCTCACTTTCTGTT
This sequence comes from Mastomys natalensis, assembly GCA_021653895.1. Classification (NCBI taxonomy): domain Eukaryota; kingdom Metazoa; phylum Chordata; class Mammalia; order Rodentia; family Muridae; genus Mastomys; species Mastomys natalensis. Next base: position 865,741 of record JAJTUV010000349.1, read on the forward strand.
CATAGACTGTTGAGCAGGCTCTTTGACCCTTCCAAACAGATGTTAAGTCTTCCTTTGTTATGAGATCCCAAGAACAAACCAACGGAAAATTCCACTGAAATTTACCCTGGAGACCAATGAGATTATTTGGCAAACTGAAAGAATAAGGATAAAAGGTTACTGGCACGAGTATGGGTGACTCCAAAACATCTTCACTAGGAAATTTATATAACTAGCATGATTGTTTCCCAACCGACAAAACTAGAGCCCTCTTCTTTTAACCTTCCTCAGACTATATACTTGATGACTTCCCAAAAATGTAGGCAGCGTATCTTAGGGCATAATTGCATATAAATGGCTGGGAGGAGAGATTAGTAACTCTGTTGGTCAACTGAGCCATCTTTCTGTGAGGGAATATCAAAACTTGGTGACGGACTCTTGCAAACAGCACAGCTGACCTCATGAATACAGTGGCTGTTTTTCTCAAAGGCCTATGCTCTACATGATAGCTTCTGAGACCAGGTGCAAAACTAGTGTGTAATATTTATCGCCTTTGTAAAAGTTGAAGGACTCTGTAGGCTTAGATTTTTCAAAACCTACTTTATTGAGGGTTCCTAAGCAGTTCAACTTCCCTTCTAGCCCACTTGTCATAGGTAGGAAAAAAAATAAGTGGACCTGTTTAGGAGTAGTTCTACTCTCTTCTTTCTTTTGTTTTAAGTATGGTTATCTTTAATTTCTTTTTATTATTGAGTTTTCCTTGAGAGGGAGAAGATAAAACCCATCACATCTGAATGAGTAGCAACAGCATAGAGTCTGATCATAAACTTTGCAAAGCTTGTAAGTTTCTCTCCCCACCCCCCCATATTCACACACACACACACAACACACCACACACACACACACACACACACAAATCTTCTGTCACTTATTTCATTTTGTGTGTGTGTGTGTGTGTGTGTGTGTGTGTAGAGGAGAGAGAGAGAGGGGGGAGGGGGGGGAGATTTGTTTTATTGAGACTGAGTTTCTATAGCCTAGGCTGGACTTGAACTTGTTATGTCACTGAGGATGATCCTCCTGCCTCCATCTTGACTGCTGGGACTACAGGCATGTGCTAAGACACTCAGTGACGCTGGCTGTAATTTGAGATTTTTATTGTTGGAAAAAATGCAGCTTAAAATGCTAAATTTGGGTATCAGTGGCATTTACTCTACATGGTGAGGAAAAGTACTTGAATTTTGTGCCATTTCATTTTCTTGAAGGAGAACTTTTAATGTGGACTCTTAAAAATACAAATCCTTACCAGGTATGGTGGCCTACACCTATAAGCTCAGGTATTCTGCAGGCTGAGAAAAAACAATCTTGAATCTGACCCCATGTCGGGTTGTTTATTAAGATGCTGTCTTAAAAAAAGAAAGTACTGATGGTATATCTCAGTTGCAGTATGATTATCCAGCATGCTCAAGTTCTGTATTTGATCATCAGTATTGACAAGGGGGTTTGCAGTGGGGTTGTGGCAGGCCTTGGGAGTATATATGTTTTATGGGCAACTTTCAAATGGGTTGCTTATAATTTCTGGACACTTGTGTTGTCTGCCTTGTATTTCAACTGAATTCTTTGGGTGCTAAACTAGATGTGCAAAGGTTATGCTTTTTCCTGCGCCCAGTCCCTATGGATACAGACTATAACCCCAGACACGAAGAAACCATACTTTTTTTGTGTGGTCATGGCAAAGGTAGCCACTGAAACTTTTGTATTGTGTGATATTTTAATTTCCAGAGTCTTTTCCAGGATCTTTAATTTCTAATACCCAGAGGTTGCATTGGCCTTCGAAAGACTGATGGGGTGCATTTCAGTATTTGTATTGTATCACTTAGTTTTAGTTGTGTGCTTTTTTTTAAAGAGGTATTGACAATTGCATATTGTTTGACTTTATGCTGTTGAAAGAAAAGGTGTCACTGTAGGAGGGGAGTCTGAAACAAATTATCAAGAAGCCAGGCTATAGAATCCTGCTCTGCTCTGTAGGGCTACCCTACCAATAATGAACAAGGTGGACAGTACCCCTAGGGGAGTGAGATGTCAGACATAGCGAAGGCAGAGATGCCAACCATCCAACATCAGCTCCTTGGATTCATCAGGAACAAACACTGCATGTCAATCAACACTCTCACTGATAGGTTGAGTGTAGGAGGTAAATGAGTCTAGGTGCGCCGCTGGAATGCTGATGTGAACAAGGTGTGAGATCGATAGTATAGCTACAGTTCATTCAATGTGCGTGTTCGCATTTGAAGTTCAGACCTCTTCCCTGTGGCTGACTGTTTTTAGGGTTTTGAGATGCTCAGCGATTTATACACTATCATAAATTCTTTGGCTTTTATTTATCTGTCTCGTACTATCTTAACTGGTTATTTTTTATATTTTCAAATATTTTATTCACTTTCTTTTTGTTTAAAATGTTTTTAGGACTCTCTTTATATTAATGTTCTTACTTTTCTATGTTTTGGTTATGGTACTTTATATCACTAATATATTTTTTATTCCAGTTTTCCTTGATTAGTTATGGTTTTCGATGATTCAATTAAACTTTTTATTCTTTGGACCCACTTTTTTATTTGATCTTTACTACTACAAATATATTTTTTACTCTCTCCAGTTTCTTTACTGTTGTGGTTTGAGAATATTGTGTTTTATCGTCGATCCTTTTTTAATAGGCTCTTTATGGAGAACGAGAGAAATGGGGTTGGTGCAGGGTGGTATTGGTGGGAACATCTGACCATGTTTATATACTACCTGGGATTGAACTCAGAGCCTTCTTCATGCTCAAAGGATTCTACCAACTGAGCTACTCTCCAGTGCACAGGTAGATGATTTTTATAAAGTAAAATATTAAAATAAAACAGTTAAATAATATTTCAAGCACACTAAACTGTTACCTGGAGTAAATGGACTTTTAACATGATCTTTAAGGTTAAGAAGTTTCATATTATTATTGCAAGTTTTCATTCCTGTGGAGATAGATTCCAAGTTATGGAAAAGATACTAGAAAAGTAAATTAATTAACAAAATTGTGTCAATTAAATAAAATTGAGGAAAGTAGAAGTGAATGAAGGTTTATGTGACTGTTAGGAAGATTTAACATTGAATGAAAATAAAAAACATAGTTGTTGAAGTAGCAACAAATAACTTTATGGTTGGGGGTCGCTACAGCATGAGGAACTGTATTAAAGGGTTACAGCATTAGAAGGTTGAGAACCACTGTGCTAGCTCACTTCCCAAATAAAGGAACTGCACATTTTCTTTCGGATGGAGCCTATATGGGCAAGACTTTTCTGCTTTAACAAACGCATGTATTACCACTCCATTACTGGTAACCTTAAATGTGAAAGTCAACAAAGCCCAAGAAAGACAGGATCTAAAGTCTAATCTGTATCACCAGACATTATAGTGTACTTGGCAGTATTTATAATATTGTACTATCTTATTATGTGGCTATAGAAAAGTAATAATGATAGCATTAATAGTCAACAGTAATATGTATTACTTGTAAAGAACTTAATATTTTCTTTATTAGACTATGCATTGATATGTGTTAATATAGTACTTTCTTATAGTATCACAAAGGGCAGACATTATTTTAAACATATTTGTACATGAAAAGATGAAGCTAAATGGACTAAAACCTGGACTTACAAGCTAGGCACACCTATATTTCAATTTTGGCTTTGCTGCCTGGTAGCTCAGTCTTCTAAAATACATACTTTTGTGACTCTTGACCTTTAATGATATTTTATATCCCAGTTTCCATAATTTTTGTACTTAAGATATTGAAAGACTATTGTAGAGTGCAATGTAGATTTAATACATGGTACTTGTAGAACGTCAGGAAATTTTCCTGAAGATCTTTCTGTTTCTATGGCATTGAACAAACTCCTTTCTGCTCTATTCTTAAGAAATTCTGTTTTAAGCCTCTAAACATAGGAAATCCCTAGGGGATAGATCACAGAGCCTTGTACATTAAAGATGATCCTAAACTATCTCTGGAGACCATGAAGGCCAAGACAGAAGCAAAGAGCAAACAGATTTGCTTTTTAGGTTGGGCTTATCCAATCTCTATGAATTATAACGTCTTCATGTTAAGACAGAATACCATTTTGGCAGGAAGAGTTCTTGCAGGGTTGAGGCGAAACAGCTTAAAATAGAGAGAACTTTCTGTAAAGGTTATTACTCTTATCATATTTTACCTCTTAACCCTGATGTTAACATAAATTATTAAATTATGGAAGCATCCAGGAGTTTGTGCCAGATCTTACTCTTCCAAACATCTCTGTCTAGAAGCTTTGGTCCACATACCGATTTGTCTCTCAAATAAACATCAGGGCTGGCACCACCCACAACAGGCTGGGTCTTTTAATCAACCACTAATTAAGAAAATATTCTACAGGATCCTACAGCTAGATCTTATGGAGGCCTTTCCCAATTGAATCTCCATCCTGTCAGACGACTATGGCTTGTGTCAACTTGACATGAGACTAGCCAACATATTTAAGACGTTTTATTCAGGTATTTCATCTATACTGTACTATAGCTTGGGTAGTTGCTGAATTGTTCTTGGTTTGTTCTTGTGGGTCCATCGCTTGCGAGCTGGACAGTAGTACACCTTTCTCAGGAACCTCTCAGCTTGGGTTAACAATTTTCCAATTCTGACAGGCATTTTGTGCGTCACCAGGCTTGCTATTTACCAAGCTTTGCCCACATTTCTGAACTGTGGTTTCCATTGAAAATTCCTTAATAAAAGTCCTTTGTGTATGCTCTCAGTTTCCTGCTAGAGTCTTAGAAGCTAGATTATGTTTTCTCCATGAGTTTCAAAAGAACTCTCATTAGATAATCCATGCTTCTTTACTGTTGTAAAACCTTTAAAATGTACTACTCTTTAGTTTTGACCATTAAGTGCAGTATGGAAAAGTCCTCTGAGGTGGCAGCTGGGAATGGTGTGTTTGTTGTTCACGGCTTTGATCATGTTACTGTTAGTAACATGAATAATGCAGGAGGCTGTTGAATGTGAACTCTGCAGTGATTCTCTTCAGTTACCAATCTATGTTCAAATATCCTCATTCTTCATCTGGGAAGAGAGCCCATTCAAGTTGGAATTCCTTCCAATGAATGGAATTTTAATTGACATTTTGATCATCTAATTATATTTCTCAATTACTATTGCAATGTGAGCCTTCCTCAAATATTTTTTTTTTCTGCTGACTGATTAAATACCCATACTGTTCCAGAAAAGCAATCGACTCAATTTTTCAGTTTTCAGCATGTTGTTAACTAATTGTTCTTAGGTTTTTATTTGTTTCTGACTCTTCAGGGAATCCCAACTAAAAGCTAGATAAATCTCCCATAATAAGCAACATTTCAGCCATCTTACAACTGAGCTGAAAACTTCCACAGCCTGGGGAAAAATGCTGAAAATTCATGTGAATTTTCTGTAGACACTCACAGCCAACTGTCGACTGAGCCCGGGACCCCAATGGAAGAGTTAGGAGAAGGACTGAAGGAGCTGAAGGGATTGCAACCCCATAGGAAGAACAATATCAACTAACCAGACCCCACAGAGCTCCTATGGACAAAAACCACCAACCAAAGAGTACACTTGGAGGGACCCATGGCTCCAGCCACATATGCAGCAGAGGATTGCCTTATCTGGCATCAGTGGGATGGGAGACCCTTGGTTCTGTGGAGGCTTGATATCCCAGATTAAGGGGGAGATAAGTGTTGAGGCAGGAATTGGGGAGGAGGAAAGGGGAAGGGAGATGGGATGGGTAGTTAGCAGAGGGGAAATCGGGAATGGAACAATGCTTGAAATGTAAATTAATAAAATAACCAATAATAAAAAATATTTATTTATTTATTTGTGTGTGTGTGTCCATATGTGAGTGTATGTCCACCATGTTCCTGCAGAAGCCCATGGAATCTAGAAGGAGGAGCCAACCCTCTGAAATTGGGATTAGAGGTGGTTATAATCTACCACATGGGTTCTGAGAGCCAAGCTTTCTACAAAAGGCTCTCAGAAGGGCTTTTAATCATGGAACCATCTTTCCAATATTTCTTTTCTATCATGATGATAGGCATATACTAACCTCAACTGTTCTTTCCCCTTTAAAACAATATAGTATGTCTTATTTCAACCTATAGTAGCATTATCTAAACTTAATGAAAAATATTGTGGCTTAACATCCCCCAACCCCCAACAGAATAACTGTAGCCATTGTTTTCCATACCTGTCAGTTGTTTCCTATTGTTGGTGTAACATGCCTGCCAGTCATTGACACAGAAAAATAACTTGACTCAGAACAAAGTCATGCTGATCACATATCCTGTTCTGTTCTGTTCTGATCCATTCCGTTCTGTTCTGTTCTGTTTTGTATGTCCTCAGGTTTGTTAATCTTAAGGAATTTCCCAAAGCTTTATGTAGGACTCATCAAGTTTAAGGTCAATATGAACTGTTATGGTTTGAGTCAGAGCTGACCACCAGGCAGAACCTCCTGTGTATGAACTCATTGTTGATTTTGCAGCTGATACTGAAAAAAAAATGCTACTAATAAGCCAAAGAGTTATGATTGTAATACTCAGTGCTTTGTTATCTCAATGTTCGAAATTCCCTTGTTCACCACCCATCCAACACCCCTCTTATCTTACTCAGCACCCTTCAGCATAAAGGTTAGCTGATAATACTTTTTCTACTAAGCTAAAATGTAGTACTGTTCCCTTGCTTGCCTTTTACACTTTTGAACCTGGATTTTCCTATAAAAAAACCTTCCCTGAGAGCAGATTGGTACCATAATTAGGTTCTTGATTCCTTTTTGTGGTCTTGGTCTGATCATTATTAGGGTGCGCATTCAATAAACCTCCCCATCTGACTGAGATCAATGTTTATATGGTTTGTGGCACAACTCCTAGACCACAACAGAAAATAGTTTTCTAGACTCTACAGATCTATCATTATTTGTTTGTGATCTGACCTTTGTGGGCCTTGCCTTAGTTCTTGAGGAATTTACTCCTGTGATTGGCACTTGACTGATATTTGAATTCCCAATCAAGTGTTACTTACACTTCCAGATTTTTCTCTATTATCTCATGTCAGCCCTACAACATCATTATTCCCATTTATTAATGAGTACGTAAGACTTTCTGAGCACATCAATTAACAAGTTAATTACAAGTTAAAGTTAACTTGTAAATGGAGTTGTTAGAGTTCCAATCTGTACTGTCTTAGTGATCTAAAGTACTGCATTAAAAGTCAGTGTACACAAACAGAATTTGGGGAGGCAACAAGCAAAAATCACGAATCCATTATGGAGAATAATCCTCAGGCTTTTGCCAACTCAATCCTCAATATTTGCCACAAAAACAAAATGAAACAACAGAAAACTTATTGACTTGATAATACCAAGTTAATATAACTCGATATTAACTTAAAGAAACATGACTTTCAATGACAGTGAAAATAACCTCTCCCAGATCCTCCATTTTTGAAATGTCAAGATTACTCTTATTGGGAAATTATACTTTTCAACTACACTGAAAATAGTGATTCAACCCTAATTACATTAAGTCAAAGACATTGTCTTTGGCAGGCATTTTTCTAACACCCAAGGATCTCTGTTGCATAATTGCCTAATAAGTAAATTATTTTAGTAAATTTTGCAGTTAAGTTTACCTGCTGGCCCACGGGAGCCTTTGCTGTACCTTTTGACTTTGGTGGGATATTACTATACCTGTTTTGAACAGTTTTCAGGTCTCAGTGTTTGATGCAGAACTCCAGAGATGCCATGCAGCTTTTTACACACCAAAGAAAATCCAGAGCTTAGTCCTGGAGGAAATACTCACTTTGTCAGCAGGGCTTAGGTGGCCTGTTTCCAGGCATTGTGGATGTGAGCTCCCATTTCCGGTGGGTATGGCAATCATAGCAACAAACACTAATTGAGCACATATTTTGGCAGGCGTGGAGCTTGGTTCTACTTGAGTTCTTTCAGTGCCAAACATGCCATCTGTTCTCCTGATTACACAGCAGAAGGAATCCTTACCAGGCAGAATCTCTTAGTCCTAGCCTCCTGGTCCTCCCCAGAGACTGACTTGGCAGAGCTCATCTGCTTGCTTCTCTGGTCCTCTGACATTCTTCCCTGAAGCCACATCATCATGATCTTGCTCACCTCCATGTGATATTCCCTGGGCTTTCTTACCTTTGTTGAGATAGTATTGATGATAAGAAACACCTGTTTAAAATTTAATGCCTATTTACTACACAGTTTTGAAGATTAATAATACAGTAAATATTCATGAGCTGTTAATGGTACAGAGAACACTGTGTACCAAGGATGTCACAGCCCTCTAGCCATCATAGCTTGGTGTGCAGTGAGGCAAGTGTGGTCTGAGCGTGACTAATTTTTCTGAAAATCTCAAGGATGCTTTATTTAGACTTATCATTTTAATTAGATTTGAATGGTGTATTGCAGTTTTCCTAGTGGCGAGTGAGGAGGACAGAGGAAAGTTTAGACAATGGATGGAGATCCTGTGTAAAATTCTGAGGAAGAGGGGAGGGGAACAATTTGGGAAGTTATAGTAGGAAGAGACAACACTGGGAGGGTTGGTCAACCATCAGAGCTGCCATTTGTGAGCCGTGCTGAGGGTGGGTTTTTTGTCAGTCATGAGAAGACTGTTTAACACTCCATGTGTAGTATGCGACAAAACAAAGATAAACACATGCCAGGGAGTCAATTAAGCGAGAAAAAAAGAAAACCTTTCAGCAGGAAGCTAAAGGTTTTACAGGCTGGTTTTAAGAGCAAGCTTTTTTAATAGCATTTATTGAAAGCACAATTTATTGTAAAGCAAAGATACTACTTGTTGTATGAGCTGTTTTATCTCTTACCTGAGTTGGTGATTAGACTCCTGTGCTAAACAGACTTTTTTTTTTTTTCCTCCTGAGGACCAGGTTGAAGATCCAATATAAGCTTAATCATAGCTATTATTTCGGGTTGTGTTTGGGACATTTTCTTCTTAAATTAGTAAATATATATATTTTTTATTATTATGCCATGGTATAGTCTGTTACTTATGTTGTATTCTTAGTAAGATGAAGTGGTATAAATAAGTAAATATGAACAAAACCCAAATAATATAGGCATCCATATGTTACACAAAGAATATGGAAAAATTATATATATATATATATATATATATATATATATAATTTCATCACATAACCAGACTACAAACAAACACACACCAAACACACAACACACACCACTTATGAGGCAGAACCTATCCTGGCACACACAATATACAATGAAGCCTTAATAACTGGGTAACATACAGTGAGAAAATGGACAAACAGAGCTTGTTCTCTTCAATCCTCTGGCATGCCCATGTTGATGTGGAGTCCTTGCAGTGCAAAGGACCAGCCATGAAAATTCAGTGAATAGCAAATCCTAAACACACCAGGATGTCATAGTCCCCAGACTAAGAGTTTTGGATACTGTTTTCTCAGTGATCAGCAAGTCTGCATTGGCAGGGGAAACAAATCTCTCTCTCTCTCTCTCTCTCTCTCTCTCTCTCTCTCTCTCTCTCTCTTCCCTTGCTTTCTCTCCCATCTCCCCCTCCGTCTCAGTGCATACTCTTGATTCTTTTTAAACTTTATTGCCTTTTTCTTTTTTAAGTTTGTGATTACTTTGCAGCAGTGACTAACTGCCTGTAGAGTGCCTGATATTACCACTCTTACCTATTACCACTCTTTTCAGGATCGGATTCATTTCAATTAAAATGACTCAGAATTAATTATAAAACATAGAACAAATATTTTAAGTTATCCAAGAAGTTTTGGTAAACTGGACCATGTAACTCTATGATTAACTTCTGGTAGTTCGTCATTAAATGGTGGAGTTATAGATGAAATGTGTAAACTCTTCTTAGCCAAATACAAGAAAAATGATATTTATAAGAGTGTCAATGTTTAAGGTGGTACACTCTCTGTTGTGGATGGACCCAGGGGTATTTTGGTGATCCGATTAATAGATTGGATACATTTGGCTGAAAAGGGGCGTGGCAAAGACTTGGAATACTCAAATACTCAAAGAGCAGAGTAGTGAGTCTTCTGCGTCAGTATTCTGAGCCTCAGCATGGGAGGGAATGGTCCAGTTAGGCTGCATCTCAGCCCGTTGGTACAGAGAGTAGAAACTGGCTTTATAATACAGATCTGAGAACCAGTTAAGAAGTCACTGTGGAGACTTGTGGGTGGGTGCAGCAGGTGATGGAGGGAAGCAGGTATTCAGCTGACTGCTCCCTGTAACTGGGAAACCTTTTAAAAATCTGAGCACATGGTACACCACCTATTCAAGGATTATGTCTGTCCCCGCCCCCTACCCCACCCCATCTTGATCCCCATCCCAATCTTGATATGAGCAAAGCTTGGCTCTCTTCTGTGGGGTAGAATCTATGCTACAGAGAGTATTTGGCTAAGGAAGAGAGGATTCCATGCATTTCAGGGCAATGAACTAAATCCTTTCTCAGCACATACTGTGTTCTGACGGAGGCAAAATGTATTGCGAAGTAGTAGGAAACGGACTGGCCGTAGGTTTTATGGGGCATTCATTTTGTTTGCTGTCTTTGCGGTGCATTTTCTTTCATTAGAGAAAAATGAGCTGTATATTATCCTTGCTGCCTTAGTTCTTGCACCAAATCCCCAGAGGATTTCCCCATTTTAGCCTAGTTAAGTCAAGAAAGGAAAGGAAAGCTGCAAAGCGAAAATATTACTGGTTCTTTCTGAGTTTCAGCCACTAAGGTGTTGGCGATGGGCTTCCATCTCCCGTTGCCTGTCACATCTGTCTGTGTTGTGAAGCCCCATGTTGTTACGTTACCTGGCACATCTGTCTGTGTTGTGTGCCTGGTGAAACTATCACCAAATAAATGAATATAATCAACCTCCTAGGCTGTGTGCATTTTCTGCCTCTGTGTTCATCCATCCGTAGTGGATTTTAATATATTGATTTGACATTTCTGATGCTGATATTTGTTAGGAGGTAGAGTACACTGAAATGAAACAGGGCTATAGGTTCCTAGGCAACAAGGGGAAATAACCTGTCCATGCTTAGATGAGTCACACGTTCTTCATGACCTGAAGAAGTGATGAAAAGACCACTGTCACTAACCCCTGAAGGCAATCTACAGCCTCAGCAAATAGATCCTTAGCCCAAATTTGCATCCTTTGTCTGTTTGGTCATACCATTCTTTTAGTATTAATTGCCAGTTCTCCAGGTGGATTGCTCTTGTGTGTTCACAGAAAATATACTTTGATCTTCGTGCAAACTAAGATGTTATTATTTCTTTAAATGAATATTAGCAATGTTTACCACAAGTAGGAATAAAAATAAATTATGGTATGATCTTCCTGACTTGTTTGGCTCTTACTCTAAGCAATGCAGCAGCAATGTTAAGAAGTTATATACAAGGTGGATATGGATTCAGCCTTTAATAGTAATAGTCACTCACACTTTCCCCTCCTCTCCCTGTACTGTGAAAAGTGGTGTGTAAGAATGTTAAGAAGAGGTTAGAGAGGAGAGGCAACCTCGATAGTTCAAAGAGTCATGATGAATATGTAGGGACATAAATACATGGCTTCTATTCTTGCTTTCATAGGAACTATTAGAAGTTAAAAACATCACCTCTGGAACTTCCCCTACCTGTGTTCCAACTCCTTTTATGCTTTCTCTGTAGGAAACTTTGGGGTTGTTATTTAATTTTACGAAGGGTCACTTCCTACTAGCAGCAGAATCTTCTGTATTAAATGAGATAAAGTTTTCTGTCTGACAACAGTGTTGGTTGAATGATGATTATTATTTTTGTTTTAAGCTGGTACATGCATGACTTTAAAAAGGCCATATCCAGGATGACTAGCAGCAGGCAGAGATGATCCAGGCTATGGATTTGCTCAAAGTCCTCTTCTACAGAGGGAACATCTGGCAATAGGCTCCATGTGTGTTCTATGTGCATGCCTGTCTGGACTTGATTTGACAGCTAGTATGCCCCAAACCTTGCCCCTATTGGCAGCCTTTTCGGTTCCTAAAGTGACCCTTGACACTGAAGTGGGTATGCAACAGTAAAACTTTTTGGTCTTTATATTTAATTTTACTCAGAGCTGAGGAAAAGATTGTGTTCTTTATGTTATGAGTTAACCTTTCCTGGCTACAATTTTCGCGTTTCAAATACTAACACAACTAATTTTCTTTTCTCCCTAATTCTCTTGTTAATAGGGTGCTGAGAAAATTTTGTCAATGAATGAATCAGGAGAACTGCAAGACCTTTTAACCAAAATTGAGGTAATTGTGCTTTTAACAACTTATTTCTAGTAATCAAAATGTTAAGCACATTCTGACTGTAATTGGTTTGGTAGCTGAATTTTTATCCTATGTTCATACAAATATATCACAGTACATGTGTAACAGTTGTAATTGGGTACCACTGCCATTACATTTGCTCCATGTAGGGTGATTTAAACATCGCTTCTAACAACCTCATCCTATTAAGTGAACTTTATAAGTTGGCTTTATCTGAGACTAATTATAATAGAAGTATTGGTGAAGTATTAAAACTCGACAATTGTCTAAAGCATATTTATTCTCATGGACTTATTCGTATTTATGAAGGCAAAAAGAACACCATCCCTATGAGACATGTTTTAATTTTTGTTTTTACCTTTTACAATTATAGCATCAGAGATGCAATTATTCAAATATATAGTGCATTAAATTGATGTGCAACCAGGAAACCCTTAGCATTTCTCTGGCGAATGATCGTAGCAGCCTGTTCCTTTCTGAGTGTGGGAGACCACATGCTTTATCATCCAGTGGAAACATTTTGAAGAGTGGAAATTATGCATTCATGATTATCCAGAGTTTTCCCAGTGGAACAAGGCCGGCCAGCACCCACATGCTGTTACTGGCTCTTCTTCTCACCTTATATTTGATTCTCTCCCATGCCTTCGACATCAGTCAAGGCCAAGAGCTAAGCGGCCTCTTTGCTCTCTTAGAACCACTCACTTGTGCAAGTTGTGGTTTACCCAGTGTTACTGTTTCAGTTCCACGTTGCACTTCACTACCTGCAAGGTCTGTTGTATCTATCTCTACTACTACTTCTAAAAATACAGTCTAGTTTTTCCTGCCTTCTTATCTCCATGAATTTTTACACTCTGTGCTTTCCAGAGGATACCTTTAGTCCTTTTATTTGAGTTTTTAATTTTATCCCAAATGAGCTTCTTCTTGATTTTAATAGGCACTTTGATTGATATTTAGCCTTTCTCAGAAGGAAACAAAATATGTTCACTCACTTGACAAATAGTCTGAAAAGCTATGATCTGCAAGCATTTTCCTTTGGGAGACAACAGTTCTGCTCAAAGGTTTGCTTGCATATAACAATAACTCAGAAAAGTTTTGTGATAATTTCTGTCATAATAACAACAGTTGCATTACATTTGTACACAGTGGTCCAATAAAGTCAAAGAGGAAGTGCTTGTGAACATGGAAGGTTCCTGGGATGTAGGAATAGGATCTGAATTCCTAAATTTCCTAGCACTCACAATTTGCAAATTCTGAAGTATATTGTTTGAAATTTGAGAATTTTAGTGGAAGCTTAGATCTAATGATAATTATGTGACTTTGGACATGCTCCTTTATCCCTTGACAACTTCAGGTATCAAATGAGAATATGTACTTGCTTGTCTAAATTTTCATTCAACTAAAAAATATTTAAGTGGGTAGATTACTTTCTTTTTGTTCCTATAGACTGCTTCAGTTTCATAAATCCATTAGTTTACGTTAATGTATATCTTTTTTATTAACCCATAATTTGTAATATTTAGTACTTGTATAGTACTATTTAGTATTTTAGTACTATATAGTTCTCCTAAGCATATTTTAGTTATGCAGTAATATTACAGAATATACCCTAATTGATTTTATATGGTATTTGAACATTGAAGGTGTTTAGTTTAATAGCTGTATACCTCTCCAGTACAGCTCTTTCCAGTAGCTCTTATTTCCACAACGAAAACACTTTCTGACTGAACTGTCAAGATAGCAACCACTGGCTGCCAGTAGATATTGAATACAGAATATGGTTTTGTGACCAAGAAACTGATTTTATTTTTGAGATGGAAGTTTCATTTAAATCAAGTTAGCTTCCAGCTTCTGACATAGCTGAGGACAACCTTGAACTCCTGATTCTCTTGCTTACACCTCTCAAGGAAACAATTTTATTTTTTTTAATTTAACATTTTAAACAATTTTTATTCTAATTGAAATAGAAATAGCCTTAGGCAGATCACATTGTAAAGATGGTTTTATATTAATTTGACACGTTAGAGTCATCAGAGAGGAAGGAGTCTCAATTGAGAAAATGCTTCCATAAGATCAGGATGTAAGGCATTTCTTAATTAGAGATCAATTGAAGAGGGCCCACCTCATTGTAGGTGGTGCCGTTCCTCGGCTGGTGGGCCTGTGTTCTGTGAGAAAGCCAGGGGAGGCAAAACAGTAAGCAGCACCCCTATAGCCTCTGTATAGCCCCTGCCACCAGGTTCCGCCCTCTGCGAATTGAACAGTGATGTCGAAGTATAAGCCGAATAAACCCTTTCCTTCCCAACTTGCTTTCGGTCATGGTATTGTATCACAGCAACAGACACCCTAAGACAAGCATTTTAATTCTGTACATTAGCAGTGTCTTTTAGAGTCTCATAGGATGAATGAACTTTGATAGTTGTCTTTGTATAGATACATAATTAACTTAAATGTTCTCAACATTTATTCCTTTGTATCCATGATTCTTTTATTCTACCTTTTACCATTAACAGGCAATATTAATGTAGCTTCTCTTTTCCTTTCAGCTTTATAAGAAACATTTTCTTTAAGTTTGTCTCTGTTTTACAATCAGTGCAATAAAGGTAAAAGTATTAAGAGTATTCCTAATTTTGAAAAGGATGGTGTTCTAGTGGCTTCTGTTCTTATAGAAATTTCACAGCACTACAATTCAGTTGGACCTCTTGTCTGAAGGGTAAAACTGGTAATGAATTTATAGTCACCCAAGAAATCCTAGAACTCTGCCAATGAGGGAACTAGGATTTAATGAAAGTCAACTTAGATTAAAAAACAAAATAAAAAACACAGGCCCTAGAGAGTATTAGGTGATCAATCAAAGTAAATGAGGGTACTATATTCAAATCTGAACCATCCAGTACTTCTGGTTAACTTTGGCAGGAGTTAAACATTCACAGGAGCAGAAATATTTAAATACTGACTATGTCACAAATAATAGGCTTGGCATTTTATATGTACAGAGTGATTGAAATAGATTTTACATTATTTCCATGATGCCATTAAAGGAATATGATCACAGAAAGAGACTAAATCACTTGCTCAGGATGTTATAGAGAATAGTTACTTCCAGAATCTGATCAGCCTGACTCTAAAGCCTGTGCTATTAATTATAAAGCCATGCTTGTGTGACTCTCAATTCAAGTGACATACAGGGAAGCGGGACATATGACTTTATCATGACAGGACAAAAGACTAGTTGAAAAAAATGATCTAGTGTATTAGGTGCAGGAATAAGCTATTCTAACAATGTGTCTGTTTCTTATGGAACATCCCAGAGGGTGGATAAATGGTTGTTCTCTAGTAAGACATTAGACAGGTCCTATGAAGTTCCGATCTGTTTCATTGTTACCACATGATGGTCATTAACTGCTCCTGGTCTTCATAGTCCAAGTCCCAGTCTGAGCAGTTATCCAAAGTGAAGGTGTGGGACAAGGCTCAGAAATTGTATGTGGCCAACAGAAGGAAAGTGGAAAATAATTGTACACTTTTTAGTTAAGAATACTACCATGTATACTGTTCAAGTGAACATTTCTCTGGCAAGCTGAGTGGCTGGCACTTATCGATGGGGATCCTTTGTGTCCCTGTGCATGAGCAACTGGCCAAATGGAGCAGATTTACACAACACAAAAGCCACGGCTTGCCTCGCGTTGGTCACTGAAATAGCTAATTTTTAAAATGATAATAGAAGTGGTCTCAGAATGCTTTCATCACTGTGCTGAAAGCATCAGAATTAACAGGTGACTCAAAGGCTTATTTACTTTTCCTTTACAAAGGCGAGCCCTTAAACCGGAAGCCGAATATTGATACATTTAAACCAAATAGCCCAGCATGATAGAACATGGTTGAGTCATGTGACTATGAATAATTTAACTGGAGAAAGCAGTTGGTGAATATGACTTAAGGTAGAGATTTATTAGAGAATAAAGGATTGTAACCTTTATTCTCTAATAACCTCACTGTGCGCCAGCCAGCCTTCTATTCTTCTATTCTGAATCCCATCAATAACTGAGAAATCAAAGAAAGATCTCATCTTACAATTCACCAGTTCTGAAGACAGGATTTTGAGATGGCCTTGATACACCAGTGACTCTGTCAACAGAGAATGTGGGTTTCAGTATTGATATGTTAATTTTCTCTTAGGCAATTTATCACTTGTGACTTTCAGATAAATTATGAAGTCAGATAGACTCTTGGTACTAGTGGATTTAACATTTGATGCTTTTATTTATCAAAAGTATTTCTGTAGGCTATATCTCAGGTATATGATGTGCAGTAAATTCTAATTCTGTTGCATTACAGTTTTGAGTTTTATGCACTGACAACTTGATGTTCAGGGAGACTGAGTGATAGAGATAGGCAATGAGTCTAGGCAGCTGAATAGATCCCACGGCTTATTCCTGCAGTGTTTTGTCATCATAAACATATTCTTTAAGAAAAACATATACTATTTTAAAATTTCATCATTTACAAGTATCCTAGGATATAGTGGGAGGTGGCTTCAGATAAATTCCACCTGGTGTTCTTTTGTGTATTTTACTGAAAATGCTGAGGCACAATTTTTTTAAAAAAAAAACTACCAAATAATTTACATTGGTTGATAAACAACTGTTTTCTAAACATTACTCCTTTTGCTTGACAGCACTTGCCCTGTAGGTTGCCAAAGAGGCTTAATGCCCATTTACATTTTAATCTCACATAAACTATGAATGGTTTGTATTTTAATTAAGTCCAAGGAGAATAATATATATATATATATATATATTATATATATATATTATGATTGTGATCTATCTGAAATTCAAATTTAACTGAAGATTAATTTTATTTGCAATATGTGACAACCTTGTTCTATTAGGAACCAAGATCAATTTATAATCTAGTAGTAATGAATGGAGTTTTGGACTTCTGAGCCCTATAGCTCTCTCTTCTAAGCTATAGGCTGGCCTGACATCTGTTTTGTCTAGTTGATACAATTTTTATATAAAATTCTATCTATTATCTATCTATCTATCTATCTATCTATCTATCTATCTATCTATCTATCATTAACTATCAACCCATCTATCACCTCCCAAGCTTGCCTCAAACTCACTACGCAGCCAAAGATGACCTTAAACATTTTATCCTCTCTCCTGTACTTCTGAAGTTCTGAGTTCACAGGTATATACCAAAACGCTCAGCTTGATATTTTTGAATGTATCCTTCTTTCACAATTTCAGTGATGTCAAGCATGTATTGACATAATCATTTATTTCTGAAATGTGATGACACCATTACTTGCCAATTCTCCTATATTTAGCTTTTAAAGTGTATTGTTCCCTCCAAATATTTAGGAAGACATGTGAACATTAAGAAAAATAAGCCCAGTTCATCTTTCTCTGTAGGAATCAGTTCTTGCAAAGAACAGTTCCAATCAGTTTGGGAAATCTTTGAATCTCTTCAACCTTGATGGCATTTCCAGTTTCCAAGTTGTGTTATCCATATCGGCAGTGTCTACTTTCCAACAAAAGTAATTCCGTGCTGTTAAAAATGAGACATTGCATGGCTTTTGTGTCTTACAATAACATGTACCCTAAAAGGTAGTTAGTAAGTAGGTTCATATATATATAAAAGAGATCTGAAGATGTATAATGCAGTCGATCATATTCTTATGTTTACTTCCCAAACTATGTTCTGGAAATTCTTAGGCAAAGACAATTTTTTTTAAATTTATTTTCTGGATTTTTTTAGTTGTAGATAGTAGGAATTGGAGGGTAAATCCAGGTAGTTCAGGTTCCTTTTCAGTTGCATTTTTTGGAGATTTTAATGTGTAATTTTGACTCCCCATGCAAATCTGTATGTATCTGTGTGGTTTAAATATGTTTGTAAGTGTGTGTGTGTGTGTATATACATTTTTTGCCTACCTTTCCTAACCTTTTCCAAAGCCATGTTTTCAAACATTGCTGCTAATTCCTGTATTACAAGTCAGGAACTTAGCATCAATTCTGTTTGTGTTCATTCTGTAATGGTTTCTAATCACTCCTGGCACGGCAAATTCCAACAGTGAATTCTGAGAAAGCTTACATGTTCAAAGAAACAAATTGAAATGAATGTAAATATTTTACAAAACATTGTCTTCCACAGAGCCTGGTTGTATGTATTCTATATTTGAGATTCTTTATCTTTGCTTGAGATGGAAAGACTGATAGCTATTTAAGAAAGGTTTATGATGTGCATAAATGTCTCAAGATACCAGTTTCTGTTTCCTTAAGTATAAAATGATGATAATGATGCTTGAATTGTGTCTTTCTTGGAGATGATGTCTGTAGAGGAGAGGGAGGGTACAAGAAGGAAATATTGCATAATGATACACTAGAAAGTGCTTTGAAAAGGTTGAGCAATTATTCAAATTGGAAATTTAATGATGGATCTTCAGTTGATAGTGGCTCCTTCAAATTTTAGCTCATAGTTTCCTGATTTTTGAATTCTTTATAGAATTTACTGTTTTATAAGACAGGAAAGTGTTAAGAGATGCACAAGGTAAAGTTACAAGTATTTTTTTCTCATGAAAATTATTATTTTTTGTTATATTTAGTTGGCAAACATGTTGTCATATGATGAAATTCTTGAAAGTATGTACAACCCAACTCAGTAAAATATTGACTAGGCTTTATGACTGTGCTGTGGATGGCCACTAGGGAGGGCCGTGAAAGAGTCCTGCAGTTGTCCTTCCATTAGGTTCCTTGAGTATTAATGGCAGATACTCTTAAGTGCATCGCCACAATTACCTTATACCAGTGTCTCACATTTCATAGTTCTGATTGAATTGTGCGTTTTAACATATTTTCTGTTCTTTTCTGTTTCCTGTCGCCCTCTTCAGAGAGTCCAGCACCCACACGAGTGTCCCTCCTGTGGAGGCTTTGGCTTCCTTCCATGCTCTGTGTGTCATGGGAGCAAGATGTCAGTGTTCCGCAATTGCTTTACGGACGCTTTCAAAGCCTGAAGTGCACAGCTTGCAATGAGAATCGGTCTTCAGCGCTGTAAGAACTGCGCCTGTTAACTGGAGCTTCTGCCTAGAGAAAGCCTCATTTCATTAAACAAAGGATAAAATTTGGCTTCTAAGCTTTTTGTTTTCTTTTTTTCTTTTATCTTTTTTAAAAAAGAAAGTCATGTTTTCAATTAAACAATAAAGTTTGTATAATTACCTTTGTTTTAATTTTGGCTATTATCATTTTTGTTGCTTTGTTAAATAAACACATATTTTTTTCAAGAGTACCATGGACCAAGGCCTGTGCTAGTTGTTGGTTTCTAGTGGATATTATGGAGAAGTAAATAACATTTAACATATCCAAAGTCTGGGTCCCCAAATGTGTCTGCTTCTTAAAGGAAAGCAAGTGTAACTTAGTGCCTCTTGCAGTGTCGTTTCTTTGTTCAGGATGAGTTATTAGAACTCTTTAGCTGTATAATGCATTTTCATGCATGCCTCAACTGCAGGGAAACACACAGCTTTGAAAAGTATAGTGTAATATGTATTATTAGGCCATTTTTTTTAAAGTTATGAAATAGTGTCAAAGCAGATGACTTTAATTATACATTGTCAGTGTTCTCAGATAGATTTTTGGAGGTTAATATAAGAACTGCCAGAATATTTGGGGAAGTGGTCCAATGGAAAAATTACTTGCCATACAGGTGAGAACTAGAGTTTAAATGCCCCAAACTCACATAATGCCAGATGTACTAGTGTTCTCTTGTCTGTAATCTTTGTGCCACTACAGTGAGATTGAAAGAGAGGTGAGAGGGTCCTTAGAATCTTTGTTCAGCTAGTCTGATATATGCATGCTTGAATAGGAAATTCTGCCTTAAATGAGGGGATGATGACGGCAGATGGGAGGTTGTCCTCTGACCATCACACATGCCATGGCATTAGATACCACAGACAGACAGACAGACAAACAGACAGAAATATACACACACCTTGCCAAAAGACATTTCAAATTACTTTGTGTTTAGTTAAAAACATATTTTTTGTGTGTTTCACTGTCGTGGAATATCCCTCATAAAATTGGGCATCCAATTATGCTCTTGAGGTAGACAGAATAACTGCATAAAGTGTGGCTATATGGAACAAAACAATATGAGTAGAATAGATAAAAATGTTTTTGTGGAATTATTTTTTGCTTATCTGTATACCCATGGATTCCCTTATTAATGATTTTAAGGAATCACCTCTGTCTTAGTTACTGTTCTACTGGTGTGAGGAAACACCGTGACCAAGGCGGTCTATAAAGTATTTAATTGGAGCTTGCTTACAGTCTCAGAGTGTTGTCCGTCACCATCATAGTGGGGAGCATGATAGCAGGCAGTCATTCATGATGCTGGAGCAACAGCTGAGAGCTCACATCTGATCCACAAATTACAGGCAGAGACATGGGGCCTAGCACGGGCTTTTGAAATGTCAAACCCACTTCCAGTGACACACCTCTCTTAACAAAGGCCACTCTTTCTTAGCCTTCAGAAACAATTCCATCTACTGGAGACTGAGTGTTCAAATATACGAGTCTATGTGGCCACTTGCATCCAAATGAGGGCAACCTCCATAATACCTATGATATAACCATCAAAGAGTTTGGTCTCCAAAACTGCCACAAGTGCCTCTGGGATACTCTCTAATCAGCAGGGGAAGATAGAAAGGAATTCTGGCTTTCATGAAGCTTATACTCCACGAAAGAAGGAACAGAGGTATGATTGTTTGTATATGCTTGGCCCAGGGAGTGGCTCTGTTTGGAGGTGTGGCCTTGTTGGAGTAGGTGTGGCCTTGTGACTGTGGGCTTTAATATCCTCATCCTAGCTGCCTGGGAGTCAGTATTCTGTTAGAAGCCTTCAGGTGAAGATGTAGAACTCTTGACTTCTCTTGCACCATGCCTGCCTGGATGTTGACATGTTTCCTTCTTGATGATAATGGACTGAACCTCTGAACGTGTAAGCCAGACCCAATTAAATGTTCTTATAAGACTTGCATTGGTTATGGTGTATGTTCATAGCAATAAAACCCTAATAAGACAAAAGGACACAAATATAAAGAAATGGGCTTTATAACACAAAGCAATGAATGTGTTGGGAAATTACAACAGGAGGACCTACATGCATGGTCAAAACAGAAAAAAATGTGTCAAACAGCTGATGCATGGACAATGGGAAGCTTGTTGGTCAAAAACCAAGAGGACAGTGCTTCTGGAAAAGTACTAAGCTATGTGCATCCTGAGGTCAGAGAAGCTATATTCAAAGCAGCACTAAACATCTCATATGGACAGTGACCATCTCATAATACTGAGAAAGTTTATAGGTGCCCGACCTCCTGCTAATGCCACATACACACTCAAATTGTGTCACACAAACATGTGTTCAATGCCTTGGAGAGCAAGTAATAGCAGAAATGAACAAGAAGGGCTGCAGCTACTGGGAAGGAAAAAGGAAATGACCCTTACATTTATCTGGAGTTTCATCTTGGAGCTTCCTGGTCCATGCTGCACACAGCTCACAAAGGCATTGCAGTCCCACTAAGTCAAAGATAAATAGTCTGTGAACTGCAGCAGCCAGAGCATTCAGAAATGAAGCAAAGGTTCCAAAATATAATATTGAAAAGAATGAGAGTCCCCAAATCTGCTCATTAATTCAGTATTATCATCTTAATATTTAACCAGTGACAGTTAAAATGTGTTCATGGCAAGGCATATAAGTGATGGAAATTGAAGGCAGAGCTTGGAGAAAATATTTACGATGTAAATATTTGTCCCAAATAAAAGCTAGAGTATAAAGGAATCTTGAAATGTCAAAATAAAAGGATACTCTACTATACAATTTTGCAATAGACAGTTCACTAAAGAAGGCACATGAATGATTAAGCTCATGTGGAAAATACATACCATTCATTGTATTAATTAGAATTAAAATTACAATGTAGTACTCAAAGCAGCTGAAGTTCAATGATGACTATGGATATGGATGTTGAGAAGTGTTTTCTCCCTAGAGATGAGAGTATATTTGACAGACTCTAACAAAGATAAGCACAGTCTCATTCAATTTCAAGGATCATAACCATTGTTTATTTGAAGAAATAAAAACATGGTCTACACAGCTCAGGGGTTTCATGGAGACATTTTAAAAATATTTATTTCTATTATTTTTCAATTATGTGTGTATGTGCTGGTGTAGATGAATGTAGGTCCCTGCAAAGGACAGATGACGATGTTGGATCCCTAGAGTCTGGAGGTACAAACCATTGTCAGTGTTAGGAACCAAACCTAGCTCTTCTGGAAGAGCAGGATGGGTTTCTAACCACAGATGCACCTCTCCATCCTCAAGAGGGGCATGAATTTAATATGCAAGGATCCTCCCAGAGGTATATCTCATCTTCCCATTCAGAAAGAGATGGTCTCATTGCTCCTGCTTTCCACTTGATGGAAGTGACTGCAAGGGATTACTGTAAGGAGGCATCCTTTTCTTCAAGGATCCTGGCTCTTTGGAAATAATTTGTCAAACTGTGTAAACTCACTGAATCAGCTGTAGTAAGGTTTTCATTTATTAAACCACCACCTCTTGGATAAGAAAGAACATTGTGATGGTAACACTGTTTCTAATTCTATTCTGGACTTTCAAAATCTTTTCATTAAACATAGAACAGAATGCACTGGAAAACTGAAAATGTGCAATTTAGTGAGAAGGTGAGTTAGAACGAAAAATATAGCTTTCATAGAAGAATATAAGATATTCTCAAAAACATTGCTTATAGGTAATAACAGTGAAATTTAATATCAGTGCTAATCAATACCCAGGAAAAACATCCACATTGATTCCTCAGTGTGCTTCATTTAGCATTCCATGCCCTAAGTTGTTACCTTTTAGTCTATATATTTACCCTTATGTCTAAAACAAAGGCACACAGATTAGAAAGCAAAATGTCCCATATACAATCCACACATGCTGCTGTGGATGAGAAATATTACAACTAACAGAAAATTTTTACATTGTCAATCATCTACTACCATATTTTCTGTGTTGTTTGCATCTGATAAGTAAAGATATAAAGCCCAGACATCCTAGAAGAACTATTACACAGTCTCAGGGGCTAGCCCTGGAAGACCACGTGGTACTTGATTTCTCTGAAGCCTATGTCTGTTTTGAGTTTTCTGTCTCCTGTAGATTTTGCCTAGAGACAGAACTGTCTGTCTATTTTCTATCACAGTTTTGTTTTCTACCTAGGCAATTTTAGATCATGTTTTTATTCCTTGAAAAGAGAATTATAACTTTTTTCTTTCCCCCGGGTAAAAGTGCTCTTTGTGTTTTTCAGTAGTTGCTGTGGCTTCTTGATGTATTATAAATATGCAAGTAGTTCTGTATTTTTCTTCCTGTATTCTTCTTGCCTGTTATCTGTACAACTAGGTGTCGAGGGAGGGTTTGCAATTTATAGAGTGCACATACACTAATCTGAAAAAAAAAAATTTAAATTGGCTAATAATGTTATGGTGATAATTATAGAAAATTTCTTCACTTCCTGGTATCAAGCTTAACCATGACACTCAGTTAAGAAACTATACCAATAATTTCTAAGGACACAAAGATACATGTGACACAGCTTTTGTTTGGAAAGTGATTGAAGAGATAAAGCATGTGGCAGATAGCTAGGATACAAATTGTGTCAAATTATTGATTGCCAGATAACTGGTAGACATACTAAAATTGGATGCTCAAAGGAGCAAAATACAGGGCCCTTGTTGGCTGATGTAGCTTGAAGCGTGTCTTTGATAATAGCTAGGATATCAGTAGCAAAAGTGCAGACTCAAGACCTCGCCTGCTGTAAAATCAAGTAAGTGGAAAGCGAAGTGCTTGCTAGAGTGGCTGGGCCAATTCAAACATTCACCTTTGCTTCAAATCCAAAGGTGCATCAAAGTGATTGGCAGTGCATCAAAGAACTTAAGAGGACAGGTTCTGGATTCTAAAGTCTGGTATGGATTCCCCAGTGCCAACATTTGCATGTTGGGAAAGCTTTAAGGAAGTTACCTGTGCTTTATCTTCCTTCATTTCTTATCTATACATCTAGCAGTAATGCTAATACCCACAAAACTGAAATCACTAAGTAATGCATAGAGAGTATTTTAATACTTTCCATATGGAGTTTAAAATCATTTTGGTTCAGATGGTGATAAGCTCAAAGGTACAGGAGCCCATATTCATCATGAAGGCAATGAAAACTGATTTGATTGACAATCAAACTGCTCTTGCCATGACATTTTAATTTTTGTAAAGAAAATAATTGTCTACTTAACAAGCAAGCAAGCTGGGAAACAAGAACTTGAGATTTGGGAAGCAGTTTTTGTTCTTATCAAGATACAGTGCTCTTTAGGAAAAAGAAAACCAGGAAGGGTTCTCTGGAGAGATGATGCGGCAATTAGGAATGCTTGCTGTTTTCCAGAGGATCTGAGTTCTGTTTTCAGTACCTATGTTGGGAAGCTCACAATGGCCTAGAATTCCAGCTGCAGAGAACCTGATACCCATGTCATATCTCTTAGGGTACCTGCACACAGCAGGCAGCCCTAGCTTTACCCACATAAATACAGAAACACATAAACATAAATAAGAAAAAATCTTTATAAATAATCATATGGCACTACATTTTGTATAAACAGAATTTATGCAAAAGATCATTCTAAAGTCTGATAATGAAGAGATTGAAGAATGGCTAGATCTTCCTTGGCACACTGAGCTACTGAGGAAGCTGTCTTAGCCATTTGACCCAGAGTCCTTCCATCAGAGACCAAAATAACAATGACTCCATTGAACGAGAAGTTGAAACCACCACAGACCCATTTTTAGCTTCTGTTGTCATCAGACTCAAAGGCAAAAAGGTCACTATTTGGCTGACTGATGGATTCTACTTGCCATACAAAAGAGCACTATTGTAGGAAGGAAGTAGTCTTGAACACAGACAGCTTTTCAGAGATCAAGGGTAATGAGAGACTATTGTGCTGTATCAAGAACTGGATAGGTAAAGGGCTGAGGTCTCTGCAGGTAGGTTGTCAACCAAGAAAAAAAGTTCACTGAGGTGCTGACTGAGAGCAGATGTAGCAGGAAGTAAGGCAAGGAAGTTACAAATACAGACAAAAGTCATGACTTCTGGCAGAGACACAGGAAAAAGCAGTCATCTACAAGATACTGGGAGACTCGGAGTTAGACAGACTCCCTGGTAAGAAGACAGACAAGGGGCCATGACTAGGTAATAAAAGTGCTGAATTTCTCAGATTCCAGTTTCTTCCTCATGACCTCCTGGCTTGGACAAAAGACTGAAAGTTTAAAACAAAGCCCCTGTTAGCTTTTGTCTCCCACCAGCAGGTCCATGTTGATGGACTGGATAAACAAGTTCAAGGCCAGATCAGGACATGTCACACTAGTCACAGACAGTTTTGGCGCCAATCAATTATCCTATCTCTCTTCAAATTGACCAACCTTAAATCAGTCGGGAGAGGGGCAGAAAATCTTCAGAGCTTCAAAACCCCCAGCCCTCAAGAAGAGATGGAGTTTCAGCTATAAGAGGATTTTTATCTCTGTGTGACTCCTGTATGTGTGCGTTTCTTCACACCCCAATAAACACTTCTCTTCAAAACCAGATTCTGTTTGTGTGCTTGAGATTTCTCTGCTGCTACCTCTAGATCTTGAGATGTTTCCTGCCTTTTAATTCTTTTTTTTTTTTAATATAATTTATTTTACATTCTAGTGGTTGCCCCCTCTTGGTCCACCTCCCACAGTTTCTCATCCCATTCTCCTCCCCCTTGCCTCTGAGAGGTTGATCCCCCCTCCCCAGTCCCTCGTCTCTTCCTGAGGCCTTAAGTTTCTTGAGGATTAAGTGCATCTTCTCCCACTGAAGCTTGACCAGGCAGATCTCTGCTATATTTGTGCCAGGGGCCTCAGACCAGCCCCTGTATGTCCTTGGTTGGTGGCTCAGTCTCTGAGGATCTGGGATCTGGGAAGTTAAGACTGCTGGTTCTTCCTATAGGATCACTTTACTCTCTCTTTCAGCTTCTTTAGTCCTTCCCCCTAATTCAACCATAGAGGTCCCTGACTTCAGTTCAATGGTTGGTGTAAGTATCTGCTTCTGTCTCAGTCAGCTGCTGGTAGGGCCTCTCAGAGGACAGCTATGCCAGGCCCCAGTCTGCAGGCACATCATAGCATAGTAATGTCAGCCTTAGGCCTTCCCACCCCTCCATGAGACGAATCCCAGTTGGTCTGGTCATTGGACCTACTTTCTTTATCTCTTTTCCATTTTTGTCCCTGCTGTTCTTTTAGACAGGAACAATTCTGGTCAGAATATTGTTGACCCAGTCCTCTCACTTGAGGCCCTGTCTATCTATTGGAGGTGGACTCTTTGAGTTCTCTTTCCCCACCTTGGGCATTTTGGCTAAGGTCACCCCATGAGTCCTGAGAGTGTCTCACTTTCTGATCTCTGGTATTTCTAGAGGGTCCCCTACCTCCCACTACCCAAGGCTGCTTATTTCATGTATTCTCTTGGCTCTCTGGGCTTCTTTCCTGTACCTGCCCCTCCCCATATCTGATTCTGTTCCCCTTTTCCCTTCCCGTCCTCTCTCCCATCCAGGTCCCTCCCTCCCTTTGTCTCCTATGGTTATTTCCTTCCCCCTCTAAGTGGAATTGAAGCATCCTCATTTGGCCTTTCTGCTTGTTAAAGTTCTTAAATTCTGTGGGTTGTATCCTAGCTATTCTGTACTTTTTTTGTCTAATATCCACTTATCAGTGAGTACATACCATGCATATTCTTTTGAGTCTGAGTTACCTCACTCAGTTTGATATTTCTAGTTCCACCCATTTGCCTGCAAAACTCATGACATCCTCATTTTTAATAGCTGAATAGTAATCCATTGTGTAAATTAATCACATTTTCTATATTCATTCTTTGGTTGTGGGATATCTGGGTTGTTTCCAGCTTCTGGCTATTACAAATAAAGCTGCTATGAACATGGTAGAACATGTGTTCTTGTGGTATGGTGGGATGTCTTCTGAGTATATACCCAGAGTGGTATAGCTGGGTCTTCAGGTAGAACTATTTCTAATTTTTCTGAGGAGTTGCCAGATTGATTTCTAGAGTGGTTGTACCAGTTTGCAATCCAATGCAATGGAGAAGTGTTCCGTTTTCTCCACATCCTTGCTAGTATCTGCTGTCACTTGAGTTTTTGATCTTAGCCATTCTGATTGATGTGAGGTAGAATCTCAGGGTCACTTTGATTTGCATTTCTCTGCAACTAATATCGCTATCATTTTCACTTTATCGTCTAGCTGTGCTTCTGGAAATATAAGCCAGTATGTCTCTATTTCCTTTACTACCTTGCCATTTTATGTTTGAGTATATGGTTGACAATTAACTTCCTAATCAATCTACATAAAGTGAAAAATTTCTGGATGTGTCATGTGATGCAGACTCATATGGTGTTTTGGTGAGCAAGACCCATGGGAGGACATGTAATGTTTGGAGAAATTATAAAAAGACTTAAGGGACAGTGATAGTGTGCTTGCATAGCTAGACTTGCAAAGATTTGTCAGTCTCAAGTCTTCATTGATCTTCACTTTCTTGAGAGAATCATGAGAGGAACTTCTCCTGGCATCTTGGCTGGTCCTGGTCACTACTTGTGCCAATTCAGGGAAGCCTTGACTGTTTCTACTGGATCATGCCACTACTGCAGATTCGTGTTTGGTATCTTGACACTACTGAACTGGACTGCTGGTATTCTGACAGAGATTGGAATCACCACAAAGAACTATGTCTAAACAGATTCACATTCCCTTGTCTTATCTACTATTTTTCCTCCCACGCCTTTGGATGGTGGTTAGAAGGGAGGTCAATGGAATTGAGAATTTTCAGCGCAATATTTAACTGATAAAAACAGTCTTAGCATTTGGCTGATACAGCATTAATGCTTTGGAGAGTTTGGAAACATAACTGTATGCTTACAGGAAGTGTAGATTCTATTCCTCTACGGTGGCAGGTGGAATAGCAGCAAGTCAACACAGCAGGAAGTGAAACTACAGAAGTTACAATCATGCTGGAAGTGACGTCTATGCAGGATGTGTCTTCATTAGGGAGCTGAAGGGAAGTTTGTGTTTGCACAAATTGTATAAAGTTGGGCTATTCTGTACACACACACACAACACACACACACACACACAACACACCTTTTCACTACTTTCCAGTCTTCAAGTCAGCACATATAGAACTATCTCCTCAAGTTTGGCTCAAATGTAGCATCAATGAGACAGAGGAAAGTAGGAGTGCTATGGTGAGGGGGATCAAAAGATTTCAAGAAAATACTAAAACCCCAAAATATCAGTAAACACAAATTAGGAAGAAAGGGTATCACAAAAATTCAAAGCTTAAGAAATATGACAATTCAACATTACTACCTTATTCTACCATATTGGTACTTAGGATTATAATATATTTAGTTATCTATTATATGGAGGACTTCAGTCATCACTTTCATCTACAAGCAAAAGAAATAGAAATTGTGTAATATAATCTAAGTAATTATTCATTAATAACTTTATTAAATTACATATATGCCAATAAGATTGTATCTATTTATGTAGGAAATTAAAACATTTGTCAGGAGTCTTCCTTATAATCTACTTTATTATTCTTATTATGATAGAATTAACTTTATACAGTCAATTTTGTTCTTTTGTGATAAATTATTATGTTTTTTTTCAATTGTATTTCTAAATGATTTAGAAGCAATTTGGTTTTGCACAGTTGGTTGTGAAATTGCTTTGTATGTAACCAGTATTGGAACTCTCATTCTGATTCTAGAAATAGTATTATAAAACACTCAAAATAAGATAAAATACTATGTTGAAATACATTGAGTCTTGTAGATACATTTATATTTTTGTGTGTTGGGAATGTTGACTATTTAGAAGAACTCATGCCATCTTCTGAAGAGACTGCTACCTTGTTTCTTTTAATAATTGTTTAATCTGTGGATAATCATTGATAAGCATAACACTTGAGTCGGACCATTTTCCTCACTAGGATTTTCTGAGTCAACATTGTACCATGATGCACCTTTACATTTATTATTCCCCAAAGCTGGCAAATATGGAAACCTACAAAGATAAAAGACCCAAGGAAAGTGACTCTGACTACATGATATCTGTAAACTTACAATTTTGTTTTCTGTTTTAGCACATTCAAATTGTCCCATAACAAGAGAAAGCAGAAGGTGGCAATGTGAATTATTTAATATGTGCTGCAGATATACAAACAACTAAATCTGTTGTCAAGTTGAGGAATTTCAGGCTCTTTCCCCCCCATTTATTCTCTCTAGTTTTGTTCTGAAGAAAGCTTAATGACTCAGAAAAACTAGGATTAACAAGACCCATGGACACAGTGTTAGCCATCTTCATTCCACATGCAATTGACCCTCAATAGAATCAGAAAAGGCACCAAGAAACATGCTCTGAGTTTGAATCCTTTAAGAATAGGCTTGCAGTACTGAGAATGCTTCTGAGGTCTTATTAGGAAGTGAGTATGATGTGCTAGAAGAAGGACCCTTGTCCTCACAAGCTAGACCCATGGAAAGGTTTGAAGTAAGAAACTAAGTAGTGAGTATCTGCATCTGTCAGTCAGCTGCTGGGTGGAGCCTCTCACAGGACAGTTATGCTAGGCTCCTGTCTGCAAGCATAACACAGTATCATTATTAGTGTCAGGGACTGGAGCTTGCCCATGGGATGGGTCTCAATCTGGGCCAGTCATTGGTTGGTCATTCCCTCAGTCCTGCTTAATCTTTGCCCTGCATTTCTTTTAGACAGGACAACTTTGGGTCAAAAGTTTAGGGGGTGGGTTGGTATCCTTATCCTTCGACTGGGGTCCTGTCTGACTACAGGAGGTGGTCACTTCAGGTTCCATATCCCCACTGCTATGAGTCTCCAGTTAAAGTCACCCTCATAGACTCCTGGGAGCCTTTCCCATCCCATCTAATGTCCTACAGGTGCTCCCTTTCCCTCTAACCTTCAGCAGCTGCAGATTTTAACTCATTCTCATGACTCTCTGGCCCCCTCTCCTGTCTTTCCTCATACCTGATCCTAAAGCCCCACCCTATTACTCTTTCCATCCCCTCTTCCACTTAGTTTTCTCCCTCTATAAAATATTCTGTGAGTATTTTATTCCTCCTTCTTAGTGGGATTCAAGAATCCTTGGGACATCCTTCTTGTTTAGCTTTGATCTGTGGAATGTAGCATGGGTATTCAATACCTTAGGGCTAATATCCACTTATAAGTGAGTATTTATGGCCACTCATGTCCTTTTGGGTCTGGGTTACCACACTTGGGATGATATTTTCTAATGACATCCATTTGCCTGCAAATTCATGATGTCCTTGTTTCTAATAGCTGAGTATTATTCTATTGTGTACATTGCAGAGATCACAGGGTATCTTATGGAAGAGTTAGGGAAAGGTTGAAGGACTTGAAGGGGATAGGAACTCCACAGGAAGACCAACAGAGTCAACCAGATTGAACCCTTGGGGCTTCCCAGAGACTTAACCACAACTGAAGAATGAGTAAGAGCAGGACCTAGGCCCCCTGCACATATGTAGAAGATATGCAGCTCAGTCTTCATGTGGATCCCTCCCCCCACCAAAACTAGAGGATGTCTATCCCTAAACTCTTGCTTGCTTGTGGAATCTGTTTCTCTAATAGCTTCCTTGTCTGGCCTCAGTGAGAGAGAACATGCCTAGCCCTGTAGAGACTTGATGTGCCAGTGGGTGGAGGAGGGATACCCAGGAGGGGCCTCCACTGTCTCATAGGAGAAGGGGAGGGGGAGATAAAGAGACTGTGTGAGGAGGAAACCAAGAGTAGGGGCAATAATTGGTATGTAAAGTAAATAAATAAATAATGCAAAAAAAGAAAAGAAAGTAAGTAACTAAAAAGTGCAGCCTTCTGAGAATAATGAACTTGCCAAATTGTTCTTTTCACTTCAGAAAAACTGAAATCTCTTCCAATAACAGTATATATTAATTTCCTCAGACACACATATTTTATAGAGTGAAATGCAGCAAGAATAATACAAAGTAAAAAGTGCACGTGTAGAATACAATGGAAAGAGCCACTCAAACTTCAACTTCATAGATAACAAAGTCTTTACTTTCCTATATTAGAAGAGACTAATCCCCACTTGGATTATGTGTGTGAGCTTTTCTTTTCCATTAAAATATTTCTTTATTTTTAAAAATTAAAATGTAATATCATTTTTTCTTTCTCCCTTTCCCCTCCAGTCCATCCTGTTTCTTCCTCCACATCTCTATCAAATTTATGGCCTCTTTTTCTTTAGATGACACACAGACACATAGCACACAGACACAGACACACACAGACACAGACACACACAGACACACACAGACACACACAGATAACACACACACACACACACACACACACATATATATATATATACATGATTTCATATTGACCAGTTGATATAAGATAACTATTTGGGCGAATATTACAGGAGAAGACTATTATTTCTGCTGCTCTCAGAGTTCCTCATTTACCTGAAGTTGTTTGTCTAGGGTTGAGGCCTCCTGAGAATTCCCTCACCATCCTAGCAGCTCTATTGGTATCTCTTGTTGGGTATCTTGTTTAGTTGGCCATGTTGGTTAGACTTCATGGATGTAACTTCTCTGATATTTTTAGGAGACATAATCTCAAATTAAACTTTCTGTTCCTTTGGCTTTCTGTTCCTCTTCTGCAGTGGTATCTCATCTTCTGTGCCAAAGGCTCATGAGAATTTATTTTACATTGCTTAGAATTTTCCAAACACAGCTCAATTATAAAACTGAGTTTTTATTGTTCTCAATGAAATTGTCTGCCAACTTGATACTTTATATAGGAAAAATGAAGTCTACATATTAAACCTGATTGGTTGAGATGCTAAATAGAGGCAGATAGAGAAAAATATTAGAATACTCCCCTTGGAACACTATTGAACAATTCAAGAACAGATTTAAAGATATTTATATTATAAAACAAAAGAAACAAACAGTCTAGACTTTCACATAGAAGTCTTAACTGCTACCAGGAGTATAATGTATATAGTGGCTTAAGATCTCTTCTGTTCCTTTCTTCATCCTGGAATATATTGATTGACATTGCAGCTGTGCAGTTTTTCTCGGAGCTGGAAATGTATATGTCATAAACACAAATAAATGTATAGTTGAATAACAAAATATGAAAATTAAGCTCAGAGTGTATTGTTGAACAAAAATGCTCTTTTTCATAGCTATAGTACACATTGATACTTTCCTTTCACTAGGAATTTTTAATACAGAGTAAGAGACAGTACAGATAATTAAAGATTTATTTGTGTATTCATTTTTATGTGTATGCATGTTTACATATGTGAGTTGATGTGCATCACATGCACACAGGATCCAGTAGAGACTAGAATAGGGCATCTCTTCCTCTGGAACTAGAGTTACAAATAGTTATAAGTCTCCATATGGATTCTGGGAACCAAACCTGGGTCTTCTGCAAGAGTAGTGAGGGCTGTGAATGAACTGCTTAGCCTTCTCCAGCTCCCATCATTATTATTTGAGTAGAATAGACAGAGCTTTACAAAGAAACAAAAAACAAAGCAAAACTGGAGAACTGCTGTTTTGTACATCATCTAGTTTTGCTTTGTTATATGTTTAAAATGCTCCAAAAAAGTATAATGGAGATGGATATTCACATGTGTAGATATTATCCCCATGTGATTTCTCTGACTGCATTTGGACAGCTATTCTAAATAGTTCCCAGATTTTCCCTTGCAAAAGAAGTATATACTTGGAATCTGAGTTTTGAATGAAACATGCATGTTTGATAAAAAACATGCAGGTTTTAGTATGGTGCCTTCATGTACAGAGAAGACTTCATTTAAGAATTCTACCACTTGTTATGTTTGCAGCTTGTTGGGGATGCTGCATTAGCTTTTAGGGAAGTTTCAGTTTTATTTATTAATTTATTTTCTGACCAGGTATCCTCATCCTCCTATGACTCTCCTCTCTCTCTCTCTTTCCTTTCCTTCTCCTCCTTCTCCTACTCGTCCTCATCCTTCTCCTCCTCCTCCTCCTCCTCCTCTTCCTCCTCCTTCTTCTTCTGTATTTGTAGATGCACACAAACAGAAGGGATGTTTGAAGTGAAAATGAAACACCAACAACATTCATTGAATTTAACTGTAGAATGATTTCTAACATAGAGTCTAGAGAACAAGTAATTTCATTTTATTTTTTCAATGAGAACTTTTCTTTTAGTTGAAAGAAAATTTTTCGTACAATATATTCTGATCATACCTCTTCATACCTCTTCCCGTTTCAACTGGTAAAACTGAAAGCTTTGGTAACAGGTTAAATAAACTTTTTTTTTTTTTTTTTATCAGTCATGACTTGGTAAAGAACACAGACCAATCTTAAATTCTAGGAATGCAGAGCTGAATATGTTCGACAAGGAGCTGTATTAGAGAAGAGCTGGTATTAAGGCAGCTAATGCAGGGTAATGATTACCCTAAGATTTCAAACTGATGATTCTTAGTATCTCCTCTTAGGAAGCTGCTATAGCTCTCATGTATCTCTAGGACATTTGCATCAATATCTAACATGGGTGGAACTGTTTTGTTATTACTTAAAAATATTGGCTATATTGGGAATTGGACACTACTCTGGGCATGCTATGGGGAAGCCTGGGACTCTTGACTTGGCATCTTTTTCAGTTATACAAATCTTATCTGAATATCTCTTATTGGCAAGCCCTAACCTAGAACCATAGAAGGAAAAATATCATGAGAAGTGGATCTTAGACTCATTTAGCAGTGAAATTTCCAGACAAGTTTTTTATGTAACTTTTAAATAGCAGAGGAAACTTGTTTGGATATAAATATGTTAAAACTTCAGCAATGTGGACACTAGAGTCAGAAAAAAAAACCCCACTCAATTTATATACTATATGATTAACAAATGAAAGCATAATTATTATTTCATAAACAAATGAAAGTATAATATGTGAAGACAAAATATAGATGGTTAGTTTATTAATGTTTGACTGATTTTTTTTAACTTTGAAAAGTTACATATAAATTATCAAGTGAGAAAGGACAACAGTCTCACCAAGTTGGGAACTCTGTGAACTACAACTTTCTTGGCAAGACATATCCACTGGTGTAGCAGTGATACAAATGTTATAGGAGCAACCAAACATCTTTGATTGTATTTAAAGTGCAATTCACAGAATGGAATTCAAGTTTCCTATTTTTAATTGGGCCCCATATGTGTCCATTGGTGGCTAGATCATACGGCATAGAGGAGAACCCAATATTCTGGTAAATAGACATAGAAATAAACTGCCACTTAAGATTCTATTTTTATCACCATAGGTTAAAGCACCTCTTAAACTTAATCAAAGATATGTCTGTTTGCAGCAGATGACAATTAATATATTCCCACAACTGATTTAGCTCCAAATGATATGTTTATATCACACTCACCACCCTTAAAGCTCAGGGATCATCATGAAAGAGATAAAGAAAGGTTGTAAGAGTCAAAGGTACTGCAGAGAAACAGTATTTTCCAGACAGTAAATGGATGTTGCATAAATGAGTCAAAATGGCTGTAAATGCATGCATCATAACTGTATAAGGCCAACCCATTGGAAATACCAGCATGGAGTGGGCATAGGGTTATACAAGAAACTAAGGATTGACAATTGATGTCCAGTTTTATTTAGGATATGTAGCTGCCAGAAGCTTCCCACACTCTTATTGTATGTATATATAGGTAGCACTAAGTAGATTCAGTGTTGGCTTCTCTGTTTTTTTTTTTTTTTTTTTTAACAGCAAGAACACATGAAGGTACAAGAGAAAAGTGGTGAACATGAGAAAAGTAAGAATCATAAGGAAGTAATAGGGGGATTGTTTGATGAAAACACATTACATGCATGCTGGATTTCTCAATCTTGGCATCTGTAGTCTCGTAAGTCATATGATATCCAGGAGAGCTTTACTGACAGTTGATTGACTCCATAGGAAGGTAATTGACTGAAAGTAGTGTAACAAGATTCTTTATCCATGTAATTTCATGTGAATTTGGGCTTCTCCTGCTTATATCAGAATTTGACCAAGGAATATGAGTTAGTCATGGTTTACATGCATGTCGAGAGGAGTCAGTGAAGAGGAAATAACAGAAAGTCAAGTCAGAAGATTTAGAGAGAGCTCTGTAAGCCACCAAATCCTTGCTGGAGTCATTGGAGATCTAGAGCTGCTGCCTTTGGAAACTATGATATAGTTTAGTTTGTACAGAAAATCTTGTTTCTTATCCATCTTCTCAATTTCTTCCTTAAAGTACCAACATTGAGTTGGTTGTTGACTTACAACCATAAAGTTATAACAGAATCTCACTACCTTTATAGAGATGTTTAGCTCATAGTATCTCACTCAGTTCAACAGTGAAACTCTTGGAAAGATAATAATCCCACTTTTTTTCCTTCTTATTTAGTTTTTTCTATCGGATTTTGTTTTCAAAATTTTCAGTTGACCTTATGTCTTCTTTAATCTGCTTTTCTTTTCCACAGGAGGATGATGTGAAACAAAATCTGAAATTCAGATCACATGTTTTGGACTTGTTAAAAATCTCCAGTAAAAGATAGACAATTAAATTTAATGACAAAAATAAGGTTCTATTAAGACTTCAGAGTAGTGTGTTCTTACACCTATGGGGCAAATCAAGCATAGTACTAACTTCTAGCAGTGCAATCAAAGCTTTACTCCAGAGAGAACACACTGGATTTCACATAAAATGACAGATTGTCTTCTCTCCTGCAAGGTAATTGGCCACACTGGTAGCTATATTATCACTAACATAAAGCATTGTAATAGGTATGGAAACCTGTGCTAGCAACAGCAAATTTAGCAAGCAAGTGATGACTTTGGCAGAGGAACGTTTATTGCAATTGGCTTTCATATAAGGTGAGAGACAGCTGAACAGTATATAATTGATTCAGTATATAATTTATTTTAAAAGCTTAAATACATATTATCGCCAATATCTGCCTCATCAATTTCATAAGGATGAAAAGAGTGACAATCACTTAACATATAATGTCTAGTCATTGGTTTTGTAATATTGTATTAATGCTAATTTTATTCACGTATGATAAGACAGAAAGTATGGCTACAAAGCATTCAACAAGAAACATTTACACCTAAATAATTCAGTCTGCAGAAAAAAAAAACTTAGTTTACTGAATTTCCTTTAAATAATTTAGATGTGGCACTTGAGGGCACAGATAATGAACTTGGAAACAAAGTTTTGTTGCATAATGTTTGATATTTAAAATCTTTTTTTTTCACCATAATGAATCTGAGAAAAAGAATTATGTAAAGTATGGGTTCTCTGTTTATACCTAAACTATTAACTCTGAGCCATGATCTCTCGAATGAATGCTCTGTAAGGTACTCAAAGATTACTGCCCAATGTAAGGCCCAGTGGGAGCAAGCAAGCCCTTGTCTTTTTCTTGGAAGGTCACATAATCCATTTTCTCCTCCTCCTCCCCTTCCTCCTCCTCGCCTTCTTCTCCTCCTTTTTCTTTCTTTACCTCTTCCTCCTCCTCCTTCTTCCTTCTGCTTATTTTTGAGATATCTGTTTCTTTAAATAAAAAAATACCTGGATGAATGTTTTGCTATCATGTATGTCTGTGGACATCTGCATACCTCGTGTGTGTAAAGTCCAGAAGAAGGTATCAGGTCACAGAGAATTGGAGTTACTAATGATTGTGAGTGCCATGTAGGTGCCACAAATCAAACCTGGGAAGAGCAGCCAGTGCTCTTATTTGAGCCACCTATTTAACACAAGATAGTAAATGTTTCTTTTGTAAAGAAGGAACATTGTTCCATGGATTGTTTGGTGCATTGCCCTGTAAAGATAGTCATAGCAATTTAAAATTCTTTAAGTTTTAGGAAATAGAATAGCTTTTGGCATTAATTATTTAAGATACCTTAAATAATAATAGATCACGAGGTTATAGGATTCCTTTTTTTTTTGATCAAGCCAATAACACTAATTGAATTGCTTGGTTTCAATACAGGTAATTTGTTTTAACAAAGCATAATTAAAACAAATTAAAGCTATGAGGATAAGGAACACATTAAATACACAAATTTACATAATGAAGCGGTTTGGTTTAGAAACTGCCTTTTCAATGGAATGCTATTAAATATGTAACATGAAATTAAAGAGATAAGTAAACTAAATACTTACCAGGTTATTACATTTGCTAGCTGATTACGTTCTAGTAAATAAACAGATGACTGGGCACTTCATTACTTTTTATTGAAAATACTTTCATAGGAGAAGAGCTGCAACTTTAGAGAAATTATTGTCTTAAAATTTTGTTGTGTTTTTCTTTTGTCATTTTTAATTATCAGCAATATTTATTTTAAAATTGCTTTTAAAGAGGGACAGATTACAGAAAACAGGATTTGCATTTTTAAAGGTATAGTTTTATGACTTTTGACAATGTGCATATCTTAACAGCATCTTTCTGTAGAAACATCTTTGTCACTCTGGAGAGTTCTCTGTGCCCCTGCTGGTAGTTCACTAGACAGTCCGTCTCTCCTTCTTTAGAGCCAGACAACTTCAGATGCAATTTCTTTTAGTATTGAGTTAGTTTTCTTTGTTCAAAGATTCCTTATACATCTCACACCTTGTCCATACATGTCTTATTTCCTTAAGTGTTACATCTATGAGATTTCATCATATTAAGTGCATGCATGGGTGAGTTCTTTTCACTTATTTATTAAGTACTATACATGTTTTATAAATACACTAAAATTTGTTCATTTACTCTTGGATAGACATTTCAGTTTTTTTTTTAGCTTCTATGTCATTTTATTTAATGGAAAATTTGACGAAGATTTCACTGTTCTGTAATCATTTCGAAATTGTATTATGTGTAGTG
The DNA here is from genome assembly GCA_021653895.1 of Mastomys natalensis. Taxonomy (NCBI): domain Eukaryota; kingdom Metazoa; phylum Chordata; class Mammalia; order Rodentia; family Muridae; genus Mastomys; species Mastomys natalensis. Next base: position 904,149 of record JAJTUV010000349.1, read on the forward strand.
GTACATGCCTATAATCTTAGAACTTGGAGGTCAAGGCAGTGGGATCAGGATTAAAGCCAGCCAGGTAGGAGGAAGAACTGTTTGTGTGTGTGTGTGTGTGTGTGTGTGTGTAGTGGGGGGTGTTGCTAAGAGGGAGGAAGGTTTAATTTGGTTATGTTATGATGTTTTGTTAACATTAATACTTTGGCACGTAATTCCTATAAAAGGGACATTCTCCTATATAAGCCAGTCCATCTATTCAAGTTAATTTCATATGTGACATCATCAGACTACACATCCTATTTACATTTCTTAAGCTGTGCCAGCCTTGGAGTGCCAATTGTACACTGAAGAAGTTTGTTTTATGTCTTTGAGTCAGAGGCAGTTCCTAGCTCTTCTATTGTTTACTAGGTCTTAACAGCTTTTGAATTACCTGGTAGATTGCTCCTAGGTTGGAATTTGCCAGATAATTTCTTCTCATTAAATTTATTATATTTTATTAAATTTGGTTTAAAACTGTCTCCACAAATATTTATGTTTGTCTCTCTTAAAGTTTCTAGATATGCAGAGAATTGCAGCATAATTCAACACTGCACAGATTGTAGCCTGCCTGGCAATAAGGAAGTTGTAGCTAGTCACGGCAGCCAAACTTCATCCCATAGAGAGCCCACTATTGAACCAGGTTTAACAAGGAGAAGTTCAGATTGTAACCAATGTCTTTGTGTGTGTGTGTGTGTGTTGTGTGTGTGGTGAGGTGTGTGTGTGTGTATGTGTGTGTTGTGTGGTGGTGTGTGTGTGTGTGTGTGTGTGTGTGTGTGTGCGTGTGTGTGTGTGTGTATGTGTGTGTGTGTGTATGTGTGTGTATGTGCTGTGCGTGTGGTGCGTGTGTGTGTGGTGTGTGTTGTATGTGTTGTGTTGATGTGGTTGTGTGTGTGTGTATGGTGTGTGTTGTGTGTGTGGAGTGGTGGTGTGTGCTGTGTTGGTGTGTTGTGTGTGTGTGTGTGTGTGTGTGCGTGTGTGTGTGTGTGTGTGTTGGTGTGGTGTGGTGCGTTGTGGTGTGTGTTTGTGTTGTGTTGTCGTTTGTTGTTTGTGTGTGTGGTGTGTGCGTTGTGTGTGTTGGTGTCAGTGTGTGTGTTGTATGTGTGTGCGTGTCGTATTTTCTTGCTGTGTGTGCACTGTGCTTTTCTTGTTGGTGATGTTTTGAAAGACGATATGTCAGTGTGTGTATTCGTGTGTGTGTACATAACTTACCTTCTTCTGCAAACTTTAGCTTCTTTTTAATGTTTAAATAACAAGTGTAGTGTTGTAGATTCATTTTCAGCTTGTACATTCACACTTTCTCAACAGATTATTCCTTTGCTTATTTTGATGTAAAGACATAATTCCTACAATTTGATTCTATTTACATTAATACCAATTTTTTATCTAGTTCATTTTCAAGATTATTTGATAAAAATTATTACAAACAAGCTTGTCTTAAGACACTGTACCTTCTCTCCAATATCCAGATTTTTGAAATTTTTACATATTTTAAAAAATGAGAAATGATTTCTTTGGCTTCCTTTTTATCTTATAATGGATTTGTATAAATTGCCTGTATCTATTCTTCTAAGCAATAACTTTTTTTTTTTTTTTAACCATCTCATTTATTCTTTGAGCACTTTCTTGTGTCTGGTTCCCTCCCACAACCCTATTCCTAGTTCTAACATTAGCTATTCAACCAAGGAATCCCTCTTTGCTTTTAGTGGATAATGGTATTTAGAAACATAGATCTAGATACTGAGTTTGATTATTGTTATTAAGGAGTGAGGGTGTTATTACCTATAGGTATGCATATATGTATTTAGGTATATAATACTGTCTTATAACATGGGTGTATATATGTTCATGTATACATGCATGTACATATATAAAACCATGAATTCATTCATTATGCTTGGTTCCAGTTGGCAACAGTGTCTCCTTCATGTTTTTCCCTTTGCATTGTTTTATTCTCTTCTCTGGAGAGATGGGTTCTGTAGTCTTCCATCTCAATCTACTCAATAAATTCATTCTTTCACATGCTTCAGAGTCCCACTCTGACTACAATCACTAGCCTCTCTATGTGGCTCTGTTCCTATTGTGCTCAGGTTCTGTAAACAACTTTAACAAACAGCTACCAATGCATAGTCATTGTTCTTATTTTGTTGGAGCTTTAATAGTCTGTGTTAGGCCAATGGTACCAGCTCTGACTGGTACTCTCCTCTTGATGGATAATGTTCTCAAAAAGTAAGAAAACAGGGATTTTCCAGACACAACAGGGGAAATGCATATATGAATTCACATTTGTGACAGTATGCACATGACTTATATAAATGCCAGCCACACAAAATTCTAGTAAAATGTGGGAGGTAGACACATGTTCCAAATACTTGCTGAGAATGTATTGACATTGGTAATTGATCATTTCTGATCATATATTATAATTTAGATGAAAAGAGGTTAGTTGACTTAACCAGTCAGACATTCAGTACCATGTAAATTGACCTAATTAAATAGAAATTATCACTTCAGATAGCTGATAAGTCAGTTTCAGCTGAAGACTTACCAAGGCAGATCAATCTGGCCTTGTCCTATGATGCCTTTTCTTGTTTCACACCTCTATTCTGGAATGAAAGTTTAGCATTTGTACTTAGACTCCACAAGAGAAACATAATTGTTGAGGGCCATGCAGGAGGAATAGCAAATAGCTTTAGAACTTATGTAGTCCTTCCATTATGTTTAGGTTTGTGTCATGAATTCCTGATCTCTCCAAGACTTTTAGCACAAAAGGGTGTTGTATTTTGTTAAAGGCTTTCTCAGCAACTAATGAGATGATCATGTGATTTTTTTCTATGAATTTGTTTATATAGTGGATTTTTACACTGATGGATTTTTATATATTGAACCATCCCTGAAACCCTGGGATGAAGCCTACTTGACTGTGGTGAATGATGGTTTTGATGTGTTCTTGGATGTGCTTTGTGAGAATTTTATTGAGTATAATCTACAGTGAACTAACAGCCAACACCAAATTAAATGGAAACTTGAGGCAATCCTACTAAAATCAGAGACAAAACAAGGCTGCCCACTCTTTCCCTATCTATACACTATAGTACTCGAAGTTCTAGCTAGAACAATTAGACAACAATAGGAGATAAAGGGGATACTAATTGGAAAGGAAGAAGTCAAAGTATCACTATTTGTAGATGATATGATATTATACATAAGGACCCCCAAAATTCTACAGCTGATACATAACTTCAGGAAAGTGGGAGGATATAAAATTAACTCAAAGAAATTAGTAGCCTTTCTTTATACAAATGATAAATGGGCTGAGAAAGAAATTAGGGAATAGCCACCAATAATATAAAATATCTTGTTGTACCTCTAACCAACCAACTGAAAGATCTGCAGGATAAGAACTTCAAGTTTCTGAAGAAAGAATTTGGAGACATCAGAAGATGAAAAGATCTCCTATGCTCATAGATTGGTAGGATTAGCACAGTAAAAATGCCCATCTAACCAAAAGCAATCTACCAATTCAATGCAATCTCTATCAAAACTCCAATACAATTCTTCACAAACATGGAAAAAGAAATTCTCAACTTCTTATGGAAAAATAGAAAAACACAGAATAACAAAAACCATTCTTGCCAATAAAAGAACTTCTGGGAAAATCACCATCCATGTCCTTAAGCTGAATTAAGAGAAATAGTGATTAAAAACTGCACAGTAATGTTACAGAGACAATAAGTCAATCAATAGAATAGAAGGGAATATCAAGAAGAAACCCCACACACCTATGGACATTTATCTTTGACAAAGAAGACAAAATCATATGGTGAAAAAAAGAAAACATCTTAAACAAAATAATCATAGAAGGCAGAGGGAAGGAGGGTCTGAGTGGGAGAGGGTGTTAGAGGGGGAAAGGGGCAGAATCAGGTATCGGGGAGACAGGAGAGAAGCTCAGATACCCAGGAGAATGAATGGAAGTATCAAGATGTGGAAATAGGGGACAGGGAGAAGCTCTAGAAAGTTCCAGAGACCTGGGATGTGAGAGACTCCCAGGACTCAGTGCAGATGATTTTAGTGGAATGCCTAACAGTGGGATATGGAACTTGTAGAGACTACCTCCAGTAGATAGATAAGGCCCTCAGTGGAGGAAAGAGGCCACTTATCTACCTTCAAAATTTATGACCCAGAGTTGTTCCTGTCTAAAAGAAATACAGGGACAAAAATGGAGCATCTATGATATATATGTATATATGTATATATGTATATATGTGTATATGAATATATGTGTATATGTGTAATATATGTATGCTTGAAGTGCTTAGAGCCTCTTGCTGGATCTTTTCTCCATCTATTCAATGTGTGAATGTGTTTATGTCTATCTGTATGTCTGTCTGTATGTCTGTATGCATGCATGTATTTGTATGTATGAAGTTATTGGAGTTTCCTTTTCTTCATTTATTCAGTGTGTGTAAATGTGTTATGAATTTTTGATTTTTTTCTTTCCTTTTCTTTCTCATCAGTCCCAAAGAGTTAAGAGTTCCCAGTTTCTCACTGGCCACAGGGAGTACCAGCCTCAAGGAATTGAGCTTTGTTCCCTTAGAGGAAAGTCTGCTGAAAGATACCTAATCTCTGTCTGCCACCAGCAGCAGCCTCTGTTGGTTACTAATCATTATTGGCCATTGTCATCTATAGAAGGGCTGCTATTAGCACTAACCTGGATCTCTCCTGGATGCCACACCTCACTGCCTGCCTTGGCTTACCCTATAGTGTCAAAGCTGGTTTTGACATTTTGTCATCACACATAGTTATCAGAGCTACAGTCTAGTTCATATATAATAAAGCCAGGGCAAAGACGTGGTGAGAGGGTGTCTTTCTTAATGGATTCCTAGCAAAGGCTCCACTGTTTCTCTTGATTTGAGGGCATCACACGCCCTGTTGTACTACTGTGGTCAAGTGACTAATCTTCTGCAACCACCACTCCTCCCCCCATGGTGGTAGTTGTAAGATATATTTTTTATAGAAAGTTGGAAGAACAATTTGCAAGACTGAAGGGATGTAAAGTTGCAACAACAAAATGAGCTTACTACATCTCGTCATGAGTTATAGTTCTTGAGTCCAGCTTCTGAGTGAGTCTGTTGCAATCATCCTTGTTTAAATCACAGGGTCAATATACATCACACAACACCATCTTGATAATACTTAAGAATTTCTAGTTATATCATGGGCAATCCTGAGCCCAGAAATGTTGACAAAGGCAGGCTTCCTCTCCTGCTTCTTTGCAGCCTGCCTCATTGTCTATATCTGAGTTGAAGACAGTACTCAGCTTTTCCTCTAGTCCTTCTCCATCCTATTTTGCTTTTAGTCAACTATTCCTTTTAGTATCCGTGTTCACTTAGTTCCAGTTTTTTTTTCCTATCTTTAGAAAAAAATCCCAGTGTGTAGCCCAGGTTGACCTCGATGTCAGAACCCTATTTTTCTTTCTTTTTTCTTTTTTTATTGGTTATTTTCTTTATTTACATTTCAAATGTTATCTCCCTTCCTCATTTTTTCCTTCCCCCTGAACCCCCATCCCATTACCCCACCCCCTGCCTCCATGAGGGTGTTCTCCCACCCACCCATACACTCCTGCCTACCCACCCTTATATTCCCCTACACTGGTGCATCCAGTCTTCACAGGACCAAGGGCCTGTTCTCCCATTGATGCCCAACAGGGCAATCCTCTGCTATATACACAACTGGAGCCATGGGTCCCTCCATGTGTACTCCTTGGTTGGTGGCTCAGTCCCTAGTAACCAATCACAAAAGAACACACATGATATGCACTCACTGATAAGTAGATATTACCCTAAAAGCTCTCAATACCCAGGATATTTTCACAGACCACATGAAGCTCAAAAAAGAAGGAAGACGAAAGTGTTGGTGCTTCGGTCAATCTTAAAAGGGGAAACAAAATACTCATGGGAGCAAATACCGAGACAAAGTGTGGAGCAGAGAGTGAAGAAAATGTCACCCAGAACCCATTGACTCAACCTCTGATGGCTAGGATTACCAGCATATATCATCAAGCCCCTTTTACTTGTAAATTCTCACAATGTCCTCTGTTCTTTCTATTTTAAGCTGTGATTGAATTTTTAAAAAGTCTTATCTTTCTATTTCAAAAAATATATGTCCATTAAAAATGACCAATATATTTATTCAGCTTCACACTTGACATTTCCTCCAATATGTAGTTTTAAAAGTAAATTCTGGAGTATTATGTGCACTATACTCAATCATATCTGTATTCTCAAAAGTAAGTTAACAAATTCTCAATGAACATATTTTGTGCTATGAACCCTTGAATTGTGTCAAGCTCAATGATGTTGGCTTAAATAAAGATTTAACATATAACAACTGCTTGACAAAAAATTTAACTGCACCATGAACTCATTAAAAAAAAAGGAATTGTTTGCGTGTAAATTCACTATCACTAGATCTTGGTCCAAACTTTGTCATGTTGCAATTTAATCTAGCATCTTTTCACCTGGATATTACTAATGTTTCAGCCTTTTCTTCTTTGTTCAAAACACTGTTTCCTTATGTGATTATACTTCTAATATATAAACTATACTCTTTTTTTTCCCACTGGATATAAAGAAAAGACTGATTGCTTTTGGGGATCTCAGAAATACCTTAGACTTTATAGCTCATCTGACCACAATATTCAGATTCAGAATCTTTACTATTTTTTTCTTTTATGTATTTTGCAATACAATAGAAAAACTAATAGTTCAGACTTTCTCAACAACCTGCCCTTGAGAACCTTATTTATATTAATAGCAAATCAATAAGGTAATTTAGTTGAAGCAGAATATAGAATTATATATATATTTATGCTATTTGATTTACTTCCCCTCAAATCATATCATGACCTTAGAGCATTAAAAGATCATGATATTTGCAGCATCCATTTAGCACTGATCATATTGTTTTAGTAGTTACCAAAATACCAAGAATATTTTTTTGCATATGCCACTAATAACAAACTCTAAAACTAGGACATATTAGGATCTATGGCCATGTGTTCTAGTCACTAGTTACAAACATAGAAATAATTTTAAGGTGAATTGCTTTAACCTGACATTCTGAAGTGGAGTCTACAGGTAAGTTCAGGGAAGTCAGTCTTTTAACTCTTCATAGAACTTGAAAGAACTCTCATCTCTCAGGATCTCTCTTATGGTTTACCATTCAAAGAGAGATGTTCTGTGTTCTACAGAAAGACATTCCAGGAACACTAAAATTACAAACTCTTGTCTTTATTTTTCAAAATAATTCATACTGATTTCCAAGAAAGAAGAAAACAATTTTTCTAGACATGGATGTTTCTAAGAAATTGGAGAAGCAGGGTATGTTTTCATTTGCTTTCAATGAGGGAATTAAGTGTCTTTAAAATTGTTTTGTCTTGTTATAGCTGAGTGTTTTTCATTTATCATTTTCTAATTTACCTGATTAACATTCTCCCTCTGCTTCTGTCTGTAGCCCTCTGTCTGTCTTTCAGAGTCTGTACATGCAGCTCTACAGTTCTGGTTATGTAGTGAAGGATGGGCTTGAATTTTTGATCCTTATGCTTTAACCTCCTGTGTTCTGGGATTAGGCATGCAACAGCAACACTTGCGTGATTCTCAGTTTTAATACATGTATCATCTCAAGCCCTCTTAGGGCCCTGCTCCTGCTGTTGTATATTGCTAACTGAAATTTTGGCCTTTGAATCTTGGTCTCTGGACTTTGTTACTAGAAAGCTGAATATGTGGAATAATTAGTGACCCAGAAAGATAAATACAATCAGTGTCTTATTCAGTCATCATTAGAGAATCTGATAGCAGCAGATGGGAACAGATGCAGAGACTCATAGCCGAGGCATTACACAGAGAGATGGTCTAAATGAGATATCTCCATCAAATCCCTCCCCTCGGAGCTCAGGGAACACCACAGAAGAGACAGAAAGAGTCTAAGAGCCAGAGGGGATAGAGGAAAGCAAGAGAACAAGACCCTCTGAATCAAGCAAGCGAGGTGCATATGAACTCACAGGAAAAGATGCAGCAAGCACAGAGTCTACATGGGTCTGAACCAGGTCCTCTGCATATATATTAAATCTTTAGCTTAGTGTTTTTATTGGACTCCTAAATATGAGAAGGAGTGTGTTCTGTCTCTTGCTCCTGCTCTTGGTACTCTTTTTCTCCTATGTTCAAATTTGATATAAATTTTGTGTCATCTTCTATTTTTAACTTTTCATGTTTGGTTGTTATCTCTTAGAAGCCTGTTCTTTCCTAATGAGAGACAGAAAGGGAGTAGATCTGGAGGGGAAGGGAGGAAAGGGGAGGAGGAACTGGAGGAGTAGAGGAGGAGTAGAGGGACGGGAAACTGCTATTGGGATATGTGTATGTGTAAAGAATCTATTCTCTATAAAGGCAGAGAAGAGAGAGAGAGAGAGAGAGAGAGAGAGAGAGAGAGAGAGAGAGAGAGAGAAAATAAGAAGAGTTTTCCTAAACTTATGAGATATAATGAAAGCAATCTTAAAATATAAGTTTTAAGATTTCTAGCTGCATGTACTAAGAAACAATAGAGAGAGATCTCAAACAAATAACAATATACCTTAATTCCCTAGAAAAATTTCAAAATCCATATTCAGTGATGGAAAGCAACCATTAAGTTTGGACAGGGATTATGAGATGGAAATAAAAACAAAAACCAAATGTTTGTTCTTTGATTTATATATATGTATATATGTATATATTTATGTGTGTGTGTGTGTGTGTGTGTGTGTATGTGTATGTGTGTATAAAATAAATCTTTGGCCACAGAAAACAAAAGAGAGAGAAGAGACATATTGATAAGTTTATAGATGAAAAGGAATTCCTTACAAAGAGATCAATGAAATCCACAATATCCTTAACTCTCACATAAAAAAAATATATTTCATTAAAATGTACAATCTAAAGAAATGATGAATATTTGGATACATATGACCCATCAAAATGAGACAACCTATTTAATGAGATCTATAACAAGAAGTGGGCTTGGCATAGCAATTCAAACTCCTCTAATAACAAGAGCTGTATCCACAAGTGTCCCATCAAATAGAAAACACCACAAGGCAAGATAGTGCACAGGTTCCTCAGTCTTTCATTGTTGCTGAGACCATTTCAGGCTTAAGTAGAATACGTTCTCCTTGATGGAGGATCCTGTAGAAAATTACCCAATTCTATTATAGAAATCTAAGGAGAGATGCTTTAGTTAACTTACCTTAGCATCTGCTAAACTGAGCTTGTACAAAACTCTCTCTGCAGAGGGAGATATCAGAATGTGACTTACGGCTTTAAAAGCCTCTTGTTCTAAATGCTTGGGGATACACTTGAGTCCTGAATACATGAGTGTAGTCACAGCAAAAGAAAAAATAATAATAGCACATTAATCAATAACTTCAGGAAGATAGACTTGAGGAATGGGTTATCAGTTTTCTTTTTCCCTTGACACAAATCTCATATTAGTTATTGACAGGAAAGTTTTGTTGTTGTTGTTGCTATTTCTTGTTTATGTTGGTTTGTTAGTGATAATCTTTCATTTGAGGCTTCCTTACAAAATTTGTGTTCTCTTTTTCATGTTTATCAAGTATTTCTGGTACATATATTTTAGACATCGTGAAGATTCTTAGGAGTACAACAGACATTGAGAACATTCTCTTTAGCTTCCTGGAGTATAGTTTACACTGCATGTTTTGCAGAGAAATATACAAAACTAAAGACAAAGTGTACATTATGAAAGTGGGTAAAGTCAGATCACCTAAAGGGGAAAATAAGTTAGGGAGTTCTAAGAGCCTTGCCTGAGGGAGTGACTTTCAAGCTAGGACTTATAGAATAAGTAGAAAGTCATTATTTAAGAAATTGGGGGTGGGAAGGATAAGGTAGGCAATCCCTTCTGTGTCAAATGTCTTTATTTTTTACAGATTAAGAAAGAATATGAATCATATTTCTCTTCATTCTCAAAATTCTAGAAATCTTTCTTTCATTGTTTTAGAAGTAGATTTCATTGTTACCATTAAACCCACCCAGCCCCTGGTATCTCAGATTTCCTTCCAATATTGAAGAATAACAAAACAATTTAAATCTAAAAGTCTTAGATTTGGCTCACTGGAAGGTAATTATTCACAAGTTTGGAGATTTAAATTTTCTTTTGTGAGCTCTGCTTTACTTTCGGGGGTTGTTAGAGACAGAATAATTATATGCTGATTCTGATCTCAAAATGTCACGGAGAATAATTAACCAGAAAAGGCAGGAAGGAGTATTACATTCAAATACAATATGCCAGGATGAAAGGGAAATGTGGGTCTTATACTTTTGAATTTTTATTATCATCTACAAGTGCTTCTACTCGTATTATTTAAAGCTGCTAAATATTTAAATACAAATATAATGACATTTTGGTTTTAAAGGTTATATATTTAAAAAATTTATGCTATTTTCATTGATATCGGGTACTTTTAAAGTATTTACTTACTTATAATGTAAATATTTAAAAATACAATTGATATAAAAGAAAGATTTGTCATTGCTCAGAAAATAAAAGACATAAACAACAAAATGACAGGCATGGGTACATTATTTATTATGTTCTAGTTTGCTTTTGATTGGTAAGATTTTAGCCTTGACCAAAGTGAAGTGGGTGGAAAGAACTTTTCTGGGCTACATATCCTGATAATCAACTTGATCACTGAGGGAGATCAAGACAGGGACTCAAGCAGAGATCAAAGAGGAGTGTTGCTGACTACTCTTCTTTGCTTGCTCAGTTTGAAAGTTTTATATTATCCTTTTTATCTTTGGGTGATGGCAAGAGCCTGAGTATGCTTTTTCTGCCAATTTGGACTTTAACTTTTTCTATACTCTTTTTCTCCCTTCCATGTAGCTAATTGTTGCCATGTAGCTGACCTACTGTGGGTCCCCGGTTCTGGAGGGTGTCCCACGATGATCTCCCGGCCGAGGACAGAGTGAGAGCAGGGAGGGTCCTCTACCCACGTCTCCACTGTCTGTTGGTCTTCAGCCCAGCCTGGTGTGAGAGGTCTGGGCCAAAAGGGTGCGAGTGCAAGCAGGAGGAGAGATTGCCTGCCTCCGCTGCTGCCTCTGCTCAAGTCTCCGCTGTCACAGCTCGGTCACTCTCCCAGGTGCTGCACCTGTCTCTCCACGCTGAGCCACTCGGGCTGGGCCGATAGAAGCCGGCTAGCAGGCAAGGAAGCAGCTTGGTGCTCCAGGAAGGTTCTGGGAGAGCGGATCTCTCCCCAAGTGTTACAGCTCTCGAGACAGAAACTCTCGACACCAGGATGATTCTCGAAACACTTTTACTTTCCCGAATAGAGCCTTTATATACAGTTTCAGGTGGGTTAGGGTCTGGCAGATAATGCCTATTGGCTTGGTCGGAGAGCTTAGAGATACCTCATCTACATGTGGGAGGCCTGAGGCAGTGTTCCTCGTGACTGATAGTCATAGACCTCCCTTTGGGAGAGGCTGTGGAGGGCCGAAGCTGAATGAAAAGAACCAGGGCCTGGGGGCAGCGCCGAACACCTGCCGTCCTGATAAAGGTCCGGGGTTCAAGGCTTGCTCAACCAGGCACCCAGCTGCTTCCCACAGCCCACCGCCCCACAACCTACATAGCAGCTTAGTTTATAAGAAGTAGCTGGCATCTTTCCCTTCCCCTCCCCTCCCCTCCCCTCCCCTCCCCTCCCCTCCCCTCCCCTCCCCTCCCCTCCCCTCCCCTCCCCTTTTCCTTTCCTCCCCTACCCTCCCTCCCTTTTCCTTTCCTCTCCTGCCCTCCTTTCCTTTTCTTCACTCACCTTCTCTGGAAGCCGCTAAGATTTATGCTTGCCTACTCTGGGCTTTTCTCTTAAACTCTAATAAAATTGTCCTTGAGATTCCTTCTTAGTCTGTTCTCACATTCTTTAATCAAGGAGAACAAGAATATTGGAAAGAGTCCCAGTTTTCTCAGTATTATCTGATGACCATAAAAGATTCCCTAGAATTTCTGGTAATATTAAGATAGGTTGGATAGTGTCCTTGCTGCCTGTAACCAAATCCCTATTTTCAGTGATAAGCTAAGGGATTGGGGAAGGAGCTGAATGTGTTCGTCAGTGGAGGTTTTGCACAAAGGAAAAGAAACTCAAGTACCATTGACATCAGCTAGGTGTATGACCTTAGGCAAGTGGCTCAGGCTTTCCAGATTTCACTACATAATGATGGTTCATACCAGCATCTCCCTAACTCATTGTAATTATACAAGGGTTAAATGGTGACATGTAGGATTTCTATGTAAACAGCCCTCTAAGAACGTGAGGAAACAATATTACCTTTTGCTTGGCTTCTCTTGGGTTTAAAACATCTGTCACTATCACTACTTATTTCTCATTTAAATTGATATGCTTAAATGTCTTTTCCTTGAATGCATTCAGGGAAATATTAAACCACATGCAAGACAGCCTGGATTTCTGTAGATTCAATTAATCACAACACCCAAAGTCAGCACGCTATCATTTATCATTCTTCTTTGTTGATTGTATGTCAGCCAGTCTTCGGTCCATTCATGGGAGCAATACCAATACTAATCCATCCTAATTAGTAAGATTCTGTCACTGTGATATAGCAGGAGGCATTTGCTCAAGATCAGTCTTCCATGTAATGTGGCAACTTTATTTCTTAATTGTCTATTTTGCTAGCTGTACTTAAAGTGGTCTGAAATTTACATTTCACAATGCATTGGCTACTCATAGCACTCCCTCAGGTATGATCACATTTTGGGGTCTGGAGAGATGGCTGTTCAGCCATTAAGAGTGCTTGTTATGGAAACGTAAGGGTCTGGATTCAAATCCCCAGTACTTAAGTAAAAATCTATCCATTACCACATCAGCCACCCCAAATCTTTAGAAGATTAGATAGGAGAATTACTGGATCTTGATGGCTTTCAGGTTAGCTCTAAATCTTGTCATCCTCTTTTAGCTTCTTCCTAGTCCCTCATATATAACATCTACCCTCTCTTACTCTTTAAGAATAAAAACTGACATTTTACTTATCTTTTATAGAAAGCTTTCCATTTTCCTTTAGCAATGATGCGTGGGCAAATTCAGTGGGTCTTATAACTGTTGTCTGGTACTGACTTGTCATACTGTAGTGTGAATATGAATAGCCTATTCAGATATTATAGTTTATTGTTGCTACAGGCTAGGTGATCATTGCATTATGTAGACACACGATTCTGCAAACATCTGTCACTGTATACCCTTACCTATTCTAGTAGGGTAGATGCTTTATTACCATTCTACAGATGAAAACAAACAAACAAAATGAGGTCCTGAGAACTAAGCATTCCATCCAACCACTCAAGGACATCTTTTGGCTCTTTTAGATCTTATGGAAATCTTATGGATTTCCCTGTAAATTTGAAACAGTCAGTTCTACAAGAGCTCTTATTATAAGGTACAAATAATCTCGGGCTAATTGAAATCTTTATAGTATTGAATCTGCTGATTCAGTCTAGTTTAAAAATTCTCTTAACAATACTTTGTGGTTGTGTATAAGTCTTTTATTCCTCTTGGTAAATTATAAATATTTTAATGTCATTTGTTAAATGTTCTTTAAAAGTTCATTCTTCTTGTTCCTGTTATGTGGAAATGCAATCATTCTCTCTATATACATCGATTATATATCCTGAAAACATACTATGTTAAATAGTACATTTTAGATGATTTTATATTAATTTTGTGTGAACTCATATGATCTTCCATGTAGCAAGGATAGTTTTATATTTTCCTTTTAAATGTGGCTACTATTTATAATTAATTAGTTAGTCAATCAATTAACATAGAGTTGATTCTTGTTACAGTAATTATGACCGTTCAAAGTTCATGAGAAAACAATTAGCAAAAATTAAGCTAAAGCTCCTTGATGGTAAACATACAGGTGAGTTTCTATGAGCCTTTTGTTAAAGCATTTTCAATAACCTATACACACACACACAGAGAGAGAATTTAACATGCTGTTTGTAGCATGTATACCAGTTCACCAACAGTGAATGCACAGTTAATATAACTATAACGTTCTCAGACTCATGTTACATGCCAATTTCCTCTGTGAGACATATCCAGTCTTCTGTGTAGGAGCAGTAAGAGCTCTTAAGCACTATGTTTGGGGACTTTGTTAATCCAGAAACACAGAACAAGCACAGGAGTGTGAAAAATTGGTACTAAATAGGTCATGGAAATGACACTTGTTTACATTATTATAATCAAAGCAAGCCTTGGCTGGGACCACGTGACTTAACTCAAAGTTTGTCAGTGTGAGCGTGCTCGTTGATGATGTGATTTGGAATTGCACATGAAAATGGAATTCTTTCCCAATCTGATCTTTAGCATTTTACTTTTCCACTTACTTCGGTTTTCTTTAGTTGTTGCCCAGTTCCTTAACGAAAAGACCTGGGGACACTGAACAGTGACTTATATTTATCTCATATGTCAGTGTTCAAGAAACGGCTGTTTCCCAAAGTGACAGTAAAGATGTTGAAGCCCTGTCAGCAGGTAAGTGTCTCCGTAGTCCCTCCAGAATGTAGTATCATGGTTTTCTGTAATTTGAGTCATCCTTTTGTGTGCGTCCTCCTGTGTACAATAAATAGTATGTCTCCATGGTTTTCACTGGAATTTCTCTAATAACTAATGAGAACAGAACAAGTATCTTTCCATATTCTTGTTTGCCAGTCGTATAGCCTTCCGAGTTTGATGTGCAAACTTTTCAAATTTTTTAATTTTGACTTTTCTTATTATTGAATATATGATTATATATATATATATATATATATATATATATATATATATATGTCCATGCAATAACAATTTATGATAGAAAAGGCCATGAACTTGAAGGATAGCAGAGAGGGTACAAGGGAAGACTTGGAGGGAAGAAAAGGAAAGAAATGTTATAATTGTATTATAATCTCAAAAATAAACAATAAGAATTCAACGAGAATATTTGAGATTAAAATTTCATCATGCATTTTAGTTCTTCATTATATATTTAAGTGTTAAGTATTTTCTCTTGTTTTGGGTCCCAGCCTAAATTTACATTCCTTTAGTTCTTTAGATTTTTAATTTTTTTTTAAATAACAGACTCTTTTTCATTTTTTGTTAGGGCTATTGTCTTGTTGTGTGACCCACATCAAACTTGCTAGGTCTCTGGACATGGACTACCACATAAGACATATGTAATCTTGAGTTAACTATTTTCAATAAATTTCATACCAGAATTATTTACTTAACCTAAAATGACAAAGATATAATCAGACATGGATACTAGTTTTATACATGGATACTAGTTTTATACATGGATACTAGTAGGGGCTTTTGTGAAAACCAAGAAACAGTGGAAATCTCCATCAACATCAGCAGCTGACAGGGCATATTAAATTGTGGTATAGTCATATAATGGGATAAGATGCAGCAGTGAGAAGATTAGAATATCAAACATATTATAATATAGATAAGTATCCAAATAGTCATGCCACATAAGAATACAAGAAAGCAAAGATTACACATTATAATTCTATGTATCTTTAGTGTATAACAACAGAAACAAATCAGTCATTATTTAGGGGTTGAGGGAGAGAAGGTGAGTAAAGATGGGGTATGCTAAAAATTTTGGGGGGCTTTTTTTGCCTTGATTTTGACATTGAGTTTAAAAGCATAGTTTAGGCTGGTGAGATAATTACTTGTTTAATTACAGAGTTAACATAGTACTTTACAATTATGTATTTACATATATGTACTTTACAACTTTAGTCATTTATCAACAAATTTTTTAATATTATTATTAAACTAAAGTTTCTCCTAGGATTATAGAAAGAACCTGCATTGTTTGAATTGTACCTTAAATGGTATAGTTTCCAAATAGACTTCAATATGCTCATCCATCTATATGTTAAATAGACTTAAAAACTGGAAATTAACATAAGGCTCAATAAAGAAATATATTTTGTGAATACACACACACACACACACACACACACACACACACACCCCTTGCTCTTTACCTTTGGTAGTTCCGCCAAGAAGTACCCAGAAATATGTATAACAAGTATACATTTTGAAGAACTAGTAAAAAAAACCAAATCAAATGAAAGTGTAATTCCAAGTGGTACAGCCATGATGACAATATATGAGTTTTGTGATACTGTAGGGAAAATTGATAAGATGTATATTATGTGTGTATACAAAACTGTATCATTATTTTTATGTGTTTGTGAATGTGTATGTGCGTGTGCACACATTATTAAAATTGAATGGATCTAATGGTGACTAAATTGACTTATGCCAACCAGTATACACTATTCTGATCCTATACAAGATCCTAGGAATGGTCCTTTATATTTTAATGCCAAGCTAGTATAATCTCCTTGAGCTAGAATGTCCTCACTTGATTGTCAGTACATATCACACACTTAGAATTCCTCTTGTGATGTTGTCAGTTTGTAAGGGATCTAGTTAATACAAAAGAAATTTTCATGAGATTTCTCTTTCTATCAGAAAAACTACAACAACACCAAACTGGTATCAGTTCACAGTTTCATGCCAGCCAGCCAGATGCTCAGGAGCCTGCCCAAGACGAGTGTTGCAGGCTGTAGTAAAGTCCACTTTCTGATCTTATGCCCAAAGAAGGCAACATCATAAATTGCATTATTTTCCCTAGATCAGATTTCCATCACTTCAGTTATGAGAATCTCTTTTGACAGGCTTTCTCACTAGCTTTTCCATCCAATCCTCAACTGTCAGAGTTTTGGCTCCAGAGTTATTTAAATTGTTCAGCAAAGATGAAGCTCCTTTTAATTCTGGCATAAAGTAAAAGGGAGAAAACAGAGATAGATCATTTTAATGCCTGAGGCTTAGCCAACTTGTTTTCAGTTTCTTGAACTATGAAAAGTTTGTTCAATATTCTCTTCCACTGCTACCAATGTTTTGAAACACCAAATTTGAATTAGTCCCAAGAAAAAGTTTGAGTTATAAAATCAGGAAGGGCTAATTAGACTTCCTGGGGCAACAGAAAAGTGCCTCTTCAACTCCTTGACCCATTTACTTTCTCTCCAACTTTATCTTCTCTTGACTTGGTTAAAACATAATTAAAACAAATGCCTATCTTGATAGAATTTGGTAAGAAAAATTTTAAATATTTATTTAGCAGTGGTTTATTGTAACTCTGTGGTAGAAAGAATAAATTCTAAAGCAATTACAGGCAGCAGAGATAAGAGAGATATCACTGTCTCATTTGCATGAGGAAGATAAAAATATTATTTTTAAAGACAGTAGAATAGAAGTTACTAGAGGCTAAGAAAAATAGGAAAGGACTATAAGAACATTTTGAATAAGTACCAAGCAAGCAGATGAGAGGAATAATACGTCATTTATTCAGTATAGAAGGATAACTATGCTTATAACGTTATAATAATATAGAACAATATTATTATTGCATTTCATAAAGAATGAGTAGAGCTCAAAGATTCCCAAGGCAATAAATTGATAATATTTAACAAAATGGAAATATTAATTACCCTGGTATGAATATTAACCTTTACATACATGCCATAAGTTATCACACTGTGCCACATACAAGTGAATAATTATTATGCATCAATTAAAAATAAGAGATGTCTGGTAGTTGTACAAATGGCAACCACCAAGATCCTCTCATGACTGTATAAACCTACAGCTGTAGATATTAAGGATAGCAGGTGGACAAGCAGGTGAGAAAATGCTTTACGTTGACTTCATAAGTAATAAATCTAGAGTAATATTTCTTTTTAATGTTTTCTTTGAGGATTTCATAGATGAATAAAGCAATTTGGTTTTTCTCCCACAACTCCTTCTGGACATCGTCTCAACACATTTCCCTCTTAACAACTTATTATTGTATAAAAAAGTATTGAGTCCAATCATGTATATGAGTGTAGAACTATGTACTCCAGTGTTAGCAGTTAGCAAGAAACACAGCCTTGAAAAAATTATTCTTTCTCTTTAGCAGTCATCAACTACCCACAGCTCCTTTGCCAGGCTGTGGCTTCATGAACCCTTCCTCCATCCATGAAGGAAGGTGACAAGTCTGATCTTTTGTGGTCCTCATGAAGATCCAAGATGCTGTGAGTTTATGAGTACAATTGTCATGCCATGTGCAAAAGACACTGATCTGCTGCAGTCTTTTCAGTAACATCAAAAAAAAAAATCAAGAAAATAAGAATTTGTTTTTTGAGAATGAAGTTTCACTTCCTGAAAAAATACTCTCTTTTCAAAACAGAAAGTTTATAATTATCTTTTGTTTGTAAGCTTTAGTATCTCCAAGCGGTTAATGGTAGGCAAGTGATAGCATGCATCTCATTATTATAGAATGCAAAAAATGTTGCATGGAAAAACCAGATTACTTGATCTTGATGAATTGTCTCTCTAGAACCTATGGTCCCTCCTACCGGTCTTTGGGAGGAAAGGACATGACTGCTCTGATAAATGTGTGGAAAATTTCTGACCTATTTATTTTTCTTCCACTCTTTTCCAGTGTTAGCCAGCATTTGTGCATAAATAGTGTGTATGACTGTGAGAATAAGGGTTGACCATGAATTAGATGAATGAAAAAGGTAAGAAAGAATTCTGCAGACCTGAATAATTGTTTAAGATGAAATTAACACCAAGATAGCAATTACTGATACAATAACTCAAATCAAATAGCAATTCATAGTTGAACACTGCTTTGCGTTTTTTCTAACTCTTTATATGAATGTATGTACAATGTGGCAAATTTAACCTGAAACCAAATTTCCAAATTTAATACCGTCATTGATGTACATGGTGATCGTTGACGTTTGGTAAAATATAAGAGTTAGCAAGAGGAAAAGGAACATTGAAAGTGAAGATATTAGATATGCTTAAAACTCATTGTTTAGAGGATCAAACCATGGTTTTTTTTTTTTTTTTTTTTTTTTTACGAAATCATGTGGGGCAAACAGGATGGCCTATACTTTCAGTTGAGGAAGTGGACCCTCACAGAAGGAATCAATTGTTCCAGAACAGACTGAAGAATCTGGGGTTCACACTAGATGTGCATGACTTTATCAGTAAATACTAAGCACACCGAATGAGAACTGATAGACGTTGGCAAGAAGAGAGGAGAGGAAGAACAGAATCAGAAATCCAGGGATTCTGCCTCCAGTAAAAACATCCTTAACACAATCCATCTTTGGACCACGAAGAGAAAAACAAAAATCATCTTCAAAACATTGGTAGTTTTCTCCTAACCTGCGAAAAACACTTTAAATTCTCACAGGTATTTTAAAGAGAACCTCTATGTTTACAATGTATTTTGCCTTATGGGCTTTAGGTTTTTAACTGGAAGATTCTATTTATATTATTTTAATCATATATTTACAAAACTTTGCATGCATAAAATATAAAATGGACATTAAGGTATCGTTTAGATGGAATAATGCCTACTGGCCTGTGCCTAGAGATGTGTATTGACCATCATTCATTCTCGTGTAGGCCTCACATTACAGACCGTGTTTGACACTGTCTGCCCTTGTAAAGGCAAAGACCCTGAGGGAAGCACTCATGCTATCTTCCTGCTGAATTTTTTACTGAACATTGACTTAAATGTGAGGAAAGGGCAGAGACAAGATTTTTTTTTCTCCCAGCTTCTTTTGCTTTTGTTTACTTCAAATTTTCTAGTAATTCTTTATAGCTTAGGAGAAGACTGAAATATCTTGTTAGGATGAAATGCATCCTTCTTTTTTTTGTTTTGTTTTTTGAGACAGGGTTTCTCTGTATAGCCTTGGCTGTCCTGGAACTCACTCTGTAGACCAGGCTGGCCTCGAACTCAGAAATCCCCTGCCTCTGCTTCCCAAGTGCTGAAATGCATCCTTCTTAAAATGAGTTTTTATTCTTTATTTTTCTATTGACAATGACAACCTGTTCAGAGTAAGTCAAAAGTATTATTCTGTTTGTACATGTCCTATAGATTCAATGTATAGGAGTGTTCCACTAGTCACACACACACACAACACACACACACAACACACACACACACACGTGCACACGCGCACACACACATATGTGTATTTGGCATTTCTGGAATTATAGAAGCCAGCCTTGGCAGTTTAAGCAAATGTTCACAGTATAATCTATCTCTAAAGATCATGAAAAATGGAAGTACATTGCTCAATGTCAAGCTGAAGTATGGAAATCACTTTAAGAACTGAAAACTGTAATGCAAAGGAATGGCTTTATGGGAGCCACATCAATGGAGCACAGAAGGCAGAAACTACAGAGAAGTAGAAGATTGGGCCTCTCCAGCAGAAGGCGTGATATAATGATCCCGATTTTCATCATTCCTTGTTACAAATGCTTCAAAGTATCACATTGTTCTTTATAAATACATGCAATTATATTTTAATAGAAAAGTATATTTCAAAAATTCGATAAATTTAACTTCATAGGTTAAAAAATAAAAAAAAACAACTTATGTCAGTAGCTCTGTTATTACATTTCTGTATCTTAACCACTAAGCTGGAATCACAACACATACCTGAGGAGCATAGAAGAGACGTAGAGAGAGAGAAAATGTTCCAGCTTCCGCATCTTCTAGAGACCTCTCATCATGGAGTCCATCTGGATGTCATCTGAAATTCAATTTGTGAGGACCAGGTCTCCAGTGATAGAAGGCAGAACAGAGGCACAGTTCTGAGAGTTGATCTAGTATCATAATAAAAGTAAAAAAAAATCACTTACATTTTGACATGTGTGAACAGGCATATACTAAAGTTGTATCAATGCAGAAGAAGTTTGTGAAAAAGAATACAGAATGGTATGGTAGTTATTGTTGAGCAATTTTTAAAAATGACTACATGAAAATAAAATGAAGAGGAAAAAGAACTTAAAGGTTAAAAAAAAAGAGTGAACATTTCGTTAAGTGCTTCTGAGCCATTCAAGATTCTGCTCTTGAGAATTCTGTTTAGCTCTGCACCACAATTTTCTAAAAAATGATTTGGTTTCTTTGTGTCTAACTTCTTCCTTAGTCACCATGAAAAACAAAATCCAAACTACTCTGAGATTCCTTGTTATAACTCTCAGAATGGCTAACATTAAAATCTCAAGGGATAGCACATGCTGGCAAGACTATGGAGTAAGAGGAACACTTTTACATTGCTGGGGGATGCAAACTTGTACCACCACTCTGGAAATAAATTTCTCAGAATATTGGGGATAGTTCTACCTCAAGATCCATCTATACCCTTATTGAGCCTATACCCAAAAGATGCTCCAATATCCCACAAGTACACTTGCTCAACTATGTTCACAGCAGCTTTATTCATAATAGCCAGAAATTAGAGACCACCTAGATGTCCCTCAGCTGAGGAATGGATCCAGAAAATGTGGTTCATTTACACAATGGAATACTACTCAGCAATTAAAAACAAGACCATCATGAATTTTGCAGGAAAATGGATGGAATTAGAAAAATATCATCCTGAAGAGGTAACCCAGAACCAACAGGACATGCATGATATGTACTCACTTATAAGTGGATACTAGTCATAAAGTGCGGCTAACCATGCTATTATCAACATTCCCAAAGAAGCCAAATAGCAAAGAAGGCCAAAGGGAAGATGAATGAATCTTTCTCACAAGGGGAAACAAAGTAGATATTGGAGGTAGACGGATGATGGAGGGAACTGGGTGGTAGAGTGGATTGGGATGATAGTGGCGTAATGGGAGATCAGAGGTAGGGACAACAGGGGAGAGAGAAGGGAGATCGATGATGGAGGGCAATCTCTAGGATGTGCCAGAGATGTGGGAATGAGGAGACCTTAGGGAACTATGGGAGTGACTCTAGCTGAGATTTTTTTGTACTAGTGGGATATATGGACCCTGAAGTGGCCACTTCATGTATCCAGGCAGGACTCTCAGTAGAGTGATAATGACAGCAACCTACTCATGAAACCATCATCCCGAACATGTCCAAGATGTGCAGGGACAAAGAAAGAGCAAAGTCTGAGGGAATGGCAACCAATGAATACCCCAAATTGAGAACCATCGCATAGACAAGAAACAATACTTGATTCTATCAATGATACTCTTTTATGCTTGCAGACAGGTGCCTAGAATAACTGTCCTCTGAGAGGATCCACCCAGTAGTAGTGGAAAGAGATACAGAGACTCACTCCCAAACATGGAGCTCGAGGAGTCTTACTGAAAAGTTGGGGAAAAGACTGAGGGATTCCAAGAGGATTTCAGTGGAGAGATACACCTGGTTCTTCAGTGACTTGATGTGCCTGGAGGTAAAGAGTGGGGTGGGGTTAGGGCTAGCGTAAGGAGTGATACTTAGAGGGGGACTCCCCTTCTCAAAGAGAAGGGGAGGAAGGAATAGGGGGAATGGCATAAGGGGGTACTGGGAAAAGAGAGGGGATGCAAAGTGAAAAAAGTGAATATTGGGATTTAAAGTGAATAAATAAATAAATTTGATAAAAACTAAAAAATATTAAGGAGATTAAGTAACATAAAAAAATAAATAAATAAATAAATAGGAATGTTTTGATCTGAAATTTCACAGCTGCAGCATCTCATTTATTGGCTGCATCATCATCTCAATTTAGAATTATAAATGAAAAGATGGAAGAATAGACCTTCAAAGGAAAGAAATGAGTAGTTTCCCCCAAAACCAGGAGGCTACAGGTTTCCTATATATGTTGATGTCATAGACATCTTTGTATTGGAAAGAATGTGACATATGTCACCTACACTCAATACCACTCCTACAGTGTCACAAAAGTATAGGAGAGATGCAAGTTATTATCAATAATAAAGTATTTCTACAATGACAGAGTGTGGAAATTCACTTATGGATTACTTTGTTAATTCTGGCAGAATAATTGCTATGAGTAGCATTGTTTCCTCTCATTCTCAGTGGTTAACATAAAGATAAACTGACATTTCTATTGCCTAGGCTCCAGTTGTACTTTCTGATTACAGATTGCTCGTCACTGAACCCCAACTATGGCATTTACTGCCTATGTGGACCTCAGCAGAAGCCTTTATTCTCATGACAATTAGCTATATTCTTGTTTCCTTCATTTCTTTAGAAACATCAAGCATTCAATTGGAAATTTCCAGATACATTGGTTCTGCTTAACGGTCCATGTTACTCCTCAGTTCTTAGAGCTGTAGAAATCTGGTGGATGTGTGATTGATGCATACTGGAAACCCATGACTGATTCAACGTCACATGATTTCAACAAGGCATTTATACCTCTCAAATAAACACGTAGGCACATTCTTTTTTTTTTTTATTTTTTATTGATATTTTATTTACATTCCAGATGTTATCCCCTTTCCCTTTTTCCCCTCCTACTCAGGAACCCCTATCCAATTCCCCCTCCTCCTGCTTCTATAAGGACTTACCCCCACCACTCCCAACTCCCCACCCTCCAATTCCTTCACATGGGGCATCCAACCTTCTCAGGACCAAGGACCTCCTCTTCCACCTATGCCCAACAAGGCCATCCTCCCTACATGTACAACTGGAGCCATGGGTCCCTCCTAATGTGCTCCCAGGTGGTGGTTAGACCTGGGACCTCTGGTTGGTTGGTATTGTTGCTTTCCCCATGGGGGCCGCAAACCCTTTCCTCTCCTTCAGTCTTCTCTCTAACTCCTCCATTGGGAACCCCATGAATCAGTTCAATGGTTAGCTGTGAGCATCTGCCTCTGAATATGTCAGACTCTGGCAGACCTCTAAGGAGACAGCTATATCAGGCTCCTGTCAGCATGCACTTCCTGGCATCCACATCAGTGGCTAAGTTGGTGACTGCACATGGGATGGATACCCAGGTGGAACAGTCCTCCACATGGCCCCTCCTTCAGCTTCTGTCCCACACTTTGTCTTCATATTTGCCTCCCTGAGTTTTTGTAACTCCTAAAAGGACCGAAGCACCTACACTTTGGTCTCCTTCTTCATGAGCTTCATGTGGTCTGTGAGTTGTATCTTGGGTATTGTGAGCTTTTGGGCTAATATCCAATTATCAGTGAGTACATACCATGTGTGTTCTTTTGTGAATTTTGGGTTACCTCACTCAGGATGATATTTTCTAGTTCCATCCATTTCTTTAAGAATTTCATGAGTTCATTGTTTTTAATAGCTGAGTAGTATTCTATTGTGTCAATGTACCACATTTTCTGTATCCATTCCTCTGTTGAAGGACATCTAGGTTCCTTACAGCTTCTGGCTATTTATAATAAGGCTGCTATGAACATAGTGGAGCATATATCTTGTTATATGTTGGAGCATCTTCTGGGTACATGTCCAGGAGTGGTATAGCTGGGTCCTCAGGTAATGCTATGTCCAACTTTCTGAGGAACTGCAGATGATTTCCAGAGTGGTTGTACCAGCTCCCACCAACAATGGGGAGTGTTCCTCTTTCTCCACATCCTTGCCAGTACCTGCAGTCTCCTGAGGTTTTGATCTTAGCCATTTGACTGGTGTGAGGTGGAATCTCAGGTGTGTTTGATTTGCATTTCCCTGATGACTAAGGACATTGAACATTTCTTTAGGTACTTGTCAGCCATTCGAATTTTCCTCAGTTGAGAATTCTTTGTTTAGCTCTGGACCTCATTTTTTTTAAACAGGGTTATTTTGAATTGAGTCTAATTTCTTGAGTTCTTTGTGTATATTGGATAATTAGCCCTCTGTCGGATGTAGGATTAGTAAAGATATTTTCCCAATCTGCTGGTTGCCATTTTGTCCTATTGAAAGTGTCCTTTGCCTTACAGAAGATTTGCAATGTTATGAGGTTCCATTTGTCAATTCTTGATCCTAGAGCATAAGCCATTGGTGTTCTGTTCAGAACTTTTCCCCTGTGCTCAGGATTTGAGGTTCTTCGCCCCCCTTCTTTCTATTAGTTTCAGGTTATCTTATCTCCTTTATGAAGCTCAAGTCCAATGGATAAAGGACCGTCACATAAAACCAATTTATTGAAACATAGGTACATTCTTAAGGAGGCTGTGTTTGCTAATCTTATTAATCCTCAATATATAGCCCCCTGGTACCATTACAATGGTACTCTGATCTTTGGTTGAGTTCAGCAAAAACTTTATAAAAATTTTTCTAAGCTTTTCCATGGATAGAAATGTCTTGAAAATATTTTTTGTGTGCGTGTGTGTATGTGTTTTGTGTATGTGTGATACTTTTCAAAACATGCATGTGTATATGTATCTATAATATATTTATAATAAATTTAATTATATAAAAAATATAACTTTAAAAAATTTTTGTATTTTGATTAAAATTACAAAATGATATGTTTCCATCATTTTTTACCTTCCCTATTAAAAAAGTTCTATAGTTTTAATATAATTTTTTAATAAAAATAGTTTGCTTTTGATGCAAGAGAAAAAAACCATAGTTGACTACTGAAAGGATTGGTTGTGAAGGAACCTTTTCAAACAAAGTGCTACTGAGACCAATGACAACAGTTTTTTTACCATTTATGATTCAGATTTGGAACTCTCAATCCTTTGAAGGCAAAAGACAGCATTTAAGATATTGGTTTCACTTTCTTAATGCTGAGACCTTTTAATATAGTTCCTCATGTGGTAGTCACCAACATAAAAATTTTTTCATGGTATTTTATAATATAAAATTTGCTTATGTTAATTGTTGTAATTAAAATAATCTGTTTTCAAAGGTCTTAGGGAACCCCACAGCTTGAGAAATGCTTTATCTAGGATTAAAACAAATGTTGGGTATGGAACAGACAGTTTTTGTCTTCTCACCTGACAACTGAAACATCGTATTAGGGTGAACCTCAGTTGGAGATTTGATTAACTCTATTATTTTATCTATTTAAAACCCCTGAGAACTTAATATTAGAATATAATAAAAAACAACAAAATTTCCCACAAACACTTTAACCTAGCATCCATTTAAGAAAAACATTTCTTCAAAAAATGTTGATTAAGTGTGTGACTATCAGAAAATAAGGAATTTTTATTTTTCATTTTTGGGCAAATCTTTTATGGTCCAAAATTCCCTACCCCTTTTCACATCTTACTCTAAGAACCATGTTTTTACAATGTTAAAAACAAGGGTTTGGGCTAATGCAGACTATGCAACTACAATTCCCATTGAAACACAGTAAGTGAAGAAAAGCTTTTGAGTGTAAAGCTTGCTGATCCTGAGGATGATTTGGAAGACATTTTTGTCTTAAAGCTTTCTTCCTTGCCAAGCTGTAATTCGCGTATTTCTGCCCAAAACCTTATCGGATAATGTTTGACTTTCTTGGGAGTGAGTGTTCAAAATTCCCTTCAGCAAATTGCCTGAAAAAACCCCAGTGTGGGGAATGGAAGCTTTTGGTTTAAATGCTGTGATGATGTTAGGAACCCGGGTTTCTTGCTAAATAATGTTTTGTTCTTAGGAAACTTTGTTATGAATTAAAGGGAAATAAATTATCACCAAAAACAAAGCATGATAATTCCTGAATTTTTTTTTCTTTTTTCTCTTTCCCCTCTCTCTCTCTTTTTTCTTTTTCCTTCCTTATGGTTGTTGTTTTTGACTGATTTTAAAAAATTGAGGTGAATTTGTAATTAAATTTAGTATTATTCAAAGGTCAAAAATGAAATTATTAAAATAGAATCCATAAAAGGCTTTTAGATGGTTGTTGCTTTACCTCAAAACAAACGAATTACCATTTAAGTCTTAAATTAAAATATATTTCCAAAAAAAAAAGTGTTTTTTTTTACTTTAGCAGGGGAGCAAATTTTAAGGTTTAAAAAACATTAGAAAGAACCTTTTAAGTTATATACAAAGGACTTAAAAAATACATGCATGTAGAAATAATATGATATGTGTGGTCGATTTGTATTTTTTGTGTGTGCAATCAGTAGAGTACTCTGGAAAGGATTATAGAATTTGTAAAGCTTGAGGGGAAAAAATTCTATTGGGAAATTTTTAAATTTATGTGGTATATGCATGTGAATATAAGCCTTATTTATTAGTATTTTGGTAATTTAAAACACTAAACAAAACACACCACCACACCCAAAACTCAAAAACAAAAAAGGAAGAACAAGTGCAACAAACAAAGATGCTATTAGGGAAATTGATGAAGAAAAAGTACTTAGAGCATTTTAGATAATTCCTTAGGGTTGAGAACAGTGGTTTTTGGGGAATTGGAAATTTTTTCCAAACCGGTAGAGGTGTCTGGTGCAAAAATTTATGTTTCTTTTGGGAGTTTTAACATCTTCATTTTTTCTTTCCCCCTTTAAAAAAAATTTTTTTCGGAAAGCTCAGCCTTGTTTAGAGGACCCCCGGGGGTTAAAGCTTTTGGCTAAAAGGGGAACGTAAATGAAGGGATGTTGAGGGGGGGGAATTTTTGTTGTCAACGATTTATTGAAATTAAAGAATTATGGGCCAGGGGAAAATGACAGAACTAGGACACCACAAGCTGCTGCTACCGTTGTACTATAATCGAAAAAAAGGGAAGAGTTTGGTACTTTTCCTAAAAGTGTCTTTTATGTTCACCGTCTCGGTTTTATTAGAGCGAAATTTTACCGTTTTCCCAAACCCCAAACCTGAGGCAGGATTAGGGTTGTTTTTTTATTGAAAAAAAACAAGGATTAAAAAGGCTGGGGGTTTTAGTTGGGGGGAAAGGCAGTTTAAATGTTTCAATGTGTGCCCCCTCCAGCGCCCCCTTGAGTGGAATGCGAGTTTTTGGTTTTTATGCAAGGGGAATTTTCCTTCCCCGGTGGGCGTTATGGGTTAGGTTTTGTGGCTGTGGGGGGGGGGGGGATGGGAAGAAAAGAAAAGGGGGGGGCCTAATTTTTTTAAAAAAGATTCTCTTGACAAGTAAATTCTCCGAAAAGCTGCAGAGTGAATGGTGTTTGCCAACGTGAAACGGGACCGGGTTGGGTTTTTTCAATTTACATAGCTTTCCTTAATGAAATTATATTTTTTTGGAGGAAAACAACCAGGGGGTTCATCTTATTTTGCCCAAAAAGGCATGAAAAGCCTTAAAAAATTCCAAAGGAACCCCCCAATTTTCTGCGAACTCTCCATCTCTCTCTCTCTTTCTTTCTCTCTCTCTCTTCTTATTTTTATTTTAAACCCCCAAAAATTTATTTAAAAATTTTTTGTATATATTTTTTATGGAAAAAATTTTATTTTTTTATATTGGAAAATTTTTAAAAATATAATAATTTGGAATTATTTGGGGTGTATATTTATTGTGTGTTTAACCTATATTTATGTGTGTGTGGTATTTACACCCACACACACACACACCCAAAATATTTAATATATATTTTTAATTTAATTTATTTTCTCATACATATTTTCCTAGGGGTATGGAATTTAAATAAATACCCTTAACATAGTAACAAGAAAAAAAAGACCCCCCCCCCGTCCCCAAAATAACAAAAAAAAAACCAGTGCCGAGTTTAGTTTGTTGGGCGTTGGGGGGAAGTAAAAATTTTTTTTTTCCCTTAAAATTTTAAATTTCCTTTCGATTATGATGTTTTGGTAGCTACTCTTAGAAATTTGGGAATTTTTAATTCTCATGGGAGATTGATTTAAAAAATTAAAAAATTAATTCATTTTTATATATTTTCTTTCTCTTAAAATCACAAGGGGGCCTTCCCCCCCAAAATTTGGCTTAAAAAAACAAATATTGTAATTTTGAAAAAGGAAGGAAAAATTTTCTAGTTTAAGTGTTTTGTTAAGTTTTTTATTAAGACATTGGATTTTTTGTAGTTAACTTTTTGAATGTAAGGGTGTGGGTGGCCCCACAACTCTGAACCATGAAACCCAAGAGAAAAACCCCCAAAGAAGAACAAAACCATACAAAGGAAAGGTAGTTCTGTTGCCTGACTTTCATTCCTTAGTTTTTTGAAAATTTTTTATCAGTATTTGTTTTTTTGTTTCTTTTTTATGTTTTATTTCCTGTCTGCATCACTGTCAGAAATGGATTTTTTGATCCTGTTCTCTTTTTATTAAAATTTAATAAGAGTGATGTGTAATACTAGGCGTCACGTTTTTTATATTCATTTTTCAAAAAATGTGCCCTTTTTCAAGCCTAATAAAAAATGCTCCCCGGGGGGTTTTGGGAAAAAATATCAGATGCTATTTTGAAAGGTTCGTTTTCAAAGGAGGTGAAATGATTCACAGAATTTTTGGTTTTGGATGCAAGCATGATATTCGAGGCAAGGAATAAAAAAAGTTTGCAAACCCCTGGAACCCAAAGAAATGGGGCAATTTTTCTTTTCTTTTTCTTTTTTTTTTTTTTAATATTTTCTATTTTATTTCTTAAAAATTTTAAATTTTTGATGTTCCCTTTTTTCCTTTCCCTTCCCAGAAATCCTATCCCATTCCCCCTCCCCCTTTTTTTTTATTCCCCTTTTTAACAATGGAAGTATTAAGGTCGTTCTAGGGTTTTGGAACAGCAACAAAAAATGCAAATAGCCCCAAAGGTAGCAAAAAAATAAAAGAAAAAAATCAAAAAAAAATCAAAAGGAAAAAATTTGTGAAAAATCCTGTGTCAGTTTTAAGTATTTTTCGGATGCAAAATCTGAGCCCCAAATTCCCATCCTCCCCAAAAACATTTTTTCTGAAGCCCACTTCTTTTCTAGCTAAAATTTTTTTTTCCGTTGAAATTCTTCTTTTTTCAGCCTAATTTTAGTTTCTGCCTAAATTACTCTTTGTTTAGGTAATGGTTGGGTCCTAATGAAATTCTTCTTTGTTCTGCTTTGTCAGATTCAAACCCGAAGAAATTCCTTGTCCCTTTGGGCAATGTATTTTTTCCAAGCAGCCCATTTCCTTTCCCGCCCCCTGTCGTTCTTTTCTATCCTAAATCAAAAGATTTCCTTTTGGTATCCGGGTTTTGGATCTTGGCCCCAGGTGCCTCTCCTGTTTTAGTCCTTCAGGATCTGGTTTTTTTCTGAGGCCCCTTCCCCCTTTTTTTTTTTTTCCTCTGCCGCCTTCTCCTTTACTACAAAAAAAATCTCCCCACTTTTTAAAAAAACCCCAGTGACAAAAGCAAAGTCTTTTTTTAGGTTTTTTCAGCAGATTTTTTTTTTTTTGATAGACAAAAAGCTCTTTTTAGAAAGTGAACATGATGGGGGTGGTTTATTTATTTTTTTTTTTGGTTTTTAATTCAGAGCCAGAGGGCACCTGGGGAGAGGGAATGTCAACTAGAAATTTTCCCTTTTCGAATGCCGTACCTGAATGGGGGGGCATTTTTTTTAAAATTGGAATGATTTTGGGGGACCCCCAAATTATAGTGGCGGGCCCCCCCCAGGCAGGGGGGTCCTGGTTAAAAAGCAAGTGTGCATTTTTTGGGGTAATCCTTATCTATAGTCCTCTACGGGCTCTGCTTATTTTTTTCCTCCTGTTCCCCCCTTTTTTCCGTCCCGATTCTTCAATGGGAAAGAGATGTAAATGAATTTAAACCTTTTTCCCCCAGTTACTTTCCCCCTTTGGGTTTTGTACAGAAAAAAAAAAAAAATATTGATTCTAAGTCTTCCGAAAGGGTAAGGAACCCCACATTCCCTAATGATCTTATGACAGTAGTTTTTTTTTTTTTTTAATCTTTTATTGTTGCCCCAGAAATTTTTTTTGAAAGGGGGGACAAATACACTAATTTGTGGGTATTAAAGGAAAATATATTTTGAAAAAAGTTAGGTATTATTTCGGGTAAGTGGTGACTCTAAGAACTTTATTTTTTAAGGTCTGTATCTCCCAGATCTAGATAGTTGGCTTTGTTTTTTAGTTTCCAGGCATGAAAACCTCCCTTCCCCCCAGCAAAGGCCCCAAGGGATTTGGTACTGTCCAAAAATTATAGAATAAATTTTTTTTAAAAAGTAGGGAGTTGTGATTTAAAAGGGGAGAAGTTAACCCCCCTTTTTTAAAATTTTAAAATTTTTTTTCTGGGAAGGGGGGTTTTATTGTTGTAATTTTTTTATAGGCTTACCTTTAAAAGGAACCCCCAAATTGCTTTCCTCCCGGGCTCAATAAATTTTTTTCCTTGGGAGGGGGTTTTTCAGGGTTCAAGAGCCCCAATTCTTAATTATAAACTTTTTTTAACCCTTTTGGGGAACCCCAAAGGGAAAAAAGTAATTTCCCCTGGGTTTCAATAAAGGTGTTTCATTAAGGGGGTTTTTAAAATCTTTTAAAATTTGTAATTTAATTTTGGGCCCCAATTTATAATTTTCTTTTATTTACTAGGGTGGACCCCAAAAAATTTTTTGTTTTTAAATTTGGCTCCTGGATTTTTTAAAAAAATACCATTTTTTAATTTCCGGGGGCTTTCAAGGGACCTTTTTTTCCCCTTTTAAAAATTTTTTTAGGGCATCTTTTGGAAATTTAAAAAAGTTTTTATTCCCAAAACTTCCCTTTTTTTTAAAATTTTTAACCATAAAATGTTCTTCCCGTCTTTTAATTCCAAATAAAATCCAAGGATTTTTAAAAGAAATTTTTAAAGTTCTTTGGTTGAACAAATTTAAGTAAATAAATTTTTCCTTTTAAAAAATTTGGGATTTTTCCCAACTTGTTTTTAAAAAAAAGGGGTTGTTCCGGAATTTTTTGGGAAAATTGAATTTAAAAAAAAAATTTTCTTACTGTTTACATTACAAGCCCCCAATAAAACCAAGAAATTTTTGAAGTTCCCTTTAAAAGGCCCTTTTCCCAAAACAGTTAAATGGGGTTTCCTTCTTCAATTTTTGTAATTTATTTTTAAAAAAACTTTTCTAAGCAATTACAGGCAGCAAAATAATGAAAAAAGATATCACGGGTTCATTGCATGAGGAAGATAAAAAATATTATTTTTAAAGACAGTAGAATAGAAGTTACTAGAGGCTAAGAAAAATGGAAAGGACTATAAGAACATTTTGAATAAGTACCAAGCAAGCAGATGAGAGGAATAATACGTCATTTATTCAGTATAGAAGGATAACTATGCTTATAATGTTATAATAATATAGAACAATATTATTATTGCATTTCATAAAGAATGAGTAGAGCTCAAAGATTCCCAAGGCAATAAATTGATAATATTTAACAAAATGGAAATATTAATTACCCTGGTATGAATATTAACCTTTACATACATGCCATAAGTTATCACACTGTGCCACATACAAGTGAATAATTATTATGCATCAATTAAAAATAAGAGATGTCTGGTAGTTGTACAAATGGCAACCACCAAGATCCTCTCATGACTGTATAAACCTACAGCTGTAGATATTAAGGATAGCAGGTGGACAAGCAGGTGAGAAAATGCTTTACGTTGACTTCATAAGTAATAAATCTAGAGTAATATTTCTTTTAATGTTTTCATTGAGGATTTCATAGATGAATACAAGCATATTTGGTTTTTCTCCCACAACTCCTTCTGGACATCGTCTCAACACATTTCCCTCTTACCAACTTATTATTGTATAAAAAAGTATTGAGTCCAATCATGTATATGAGTGTAGAACTATGTACTCCAGTGTTAGCAGTTAGCAAGAAACACAGCCTTGAAAAATTATTCTTTCTCTTTAGCAGTCATCAACTACCCACAGCTCCTTTGCCAGGCTGTGGCTTCATGAACCCTTCCTCCATCCATGAAGGAAGGTGACAAGTCTGATCTTTTGTGGTCCTCATGAAGATCCAAGATGCTGTGAGTTTATGAGTACAATTGTCATGCCATGTGCAAAAGACACTGATCTGCTGCAGTCTTTTCAGTAACATCAAAAAAAAAAAAATCAAGAAAACAAGAATTTGTTTTTTGAGAATGAAGTTTCACTTCCTGAAAAAATACTCTCTTTTCAAAACAGAAAGTTTATAATTATCTTTTGTTTGTAAGCTTTAGTATCTCCAAGCGGTTAATGGTAGGCAAGTGATAGCATGCATCTCATTATTATAGAATGCAAAAAATGTTGCATGGAAAAACCAGATTACTTGATCTTGATGAATTGTCTCTCTAGAACCTATGGTCCTCCTTCCGGTCTTTGGGAGGAAAGGACATGACTGCTCTGATAAATGTGTGGAAAATTTCTGACCTATTTATTTTTCTTTCACTCTTTTCCCGTGTTAGCCATTTGTGCATAAATAGTGTGTATGACTGTGAGAATAAGGGTTGACCATGAATTAGATGAATGAAAAAGGTAAGAAAGAATTCTGCGGGCCTGAATAATTGTTTAAGATGAAATTAACACCAAGATAGCAATTACTGATACAATAACTCAAATCAAATAGCAATTCATAGTTGAACACTGCTTTGCGTTTTTTCTAACTCTTTATATGAATGTATGTACAATGTGGCAAATTTAACCTGAAACCAAATTTCCAAATTTAACACCGTCATTGATGTACATGGTGATCGTTGACGTTTGGTAAAATATAAGAGTTAGCAAGAGGAAAGGAAACATTGAAAGTGAAGATATTAGATATGCTTAAAACTCATTGTTTAGAGGGATCAAACCATGGTTTTTTTTTTTTTTTTTTTTTTTTACGAAATCATGTGGGGCAAACAGGATGGCCTATACTTTCAGTTGAGGAAGTGGACCCTCACAGAAGGAATCAATTGTTCCAGAACAGACTGAAGAATCTGGGGTTCACACTAGATGAGCATGACTTTATCAGTAAATACTAAGCACACCGAATGAGAACTGATAGACGTTGGCAGAGAGGAGAGGAAGGAACAGAATCAGAAATCCAGGGATTCTGCCTCCAGTAAAAACATCCTTAACACAATCCATCTTTGGACCACGAAGAGAAAAACAAAAATCATCTTCAAAACATTGGTAGTTTTCTCCTAACCTGCGAAAAACACTTTAAATTCTCACAGGTATTTTAAAGAGAACCTCTATGTTTTACAATGTATTTTGCCTTATGGGCTTTAGGTTTTTAACTGGAAGATTCTATTATATATTTTTAATCATATATTTACAAAACTTTGCATGAATAAAATATAAAATGGACATTAAGGTATCGTTTAGATGGAATAATGCCTACCGGCCTGTGCCTAGAGATGTGTATTGACCATCATTCATTCTCGTGTAGGCCTCACATTACAGACCGTGTTTGACACTGTCTGCCCTTGTAAAGGCAAAGACCCTGAGGGAAGCACTCATGCTATCTTCGTGCTGAATTTTTTTACTGAACATTGACTCAAATGTGAGGAAAGGGTAGAGACAAGATTTTTTTTCTCCCCAGCTTCTTTTGCTTTTGTTTACTTCAAATTTTCTGGTAATTCTTTATAGCTTAGGAGAAAGACTGAAATATCTTGTTAGGATGAAATGCATCCTTCTTTTTTGTTTTGTTTGTTTTTTGAGACAGGGTTTCTCTGTATAGCCTTGGCTGTCCTGGAACTCACTCTGTAGACCAGGCTGGCCTCGAACTCAGAAATCCGCCTGCCTCTGCCTCCCAAGTGCTGAAATGCATCCTTCTTAAAATGAGTTTTTATTCTTTATTTTTCTATTGATAACGACAACCTGTTCAGAGTAAGTCAAAAGTATTATTCTGTTTGTACATGTTCTATAGATTCAATGTATAGGAGTGTTCCACTAGTCACACACACACAACATACACACACACACACACACACACACACACACGCACATGCGCACACACACACATATGTATATTTGGCATTTCTGGAATTATAGAAGCCAGCCTTGGCAGTTAAGCAAATGTTCACAGTATAATCTATCTCTAAAGATCATGAAAAATGAAGTACATTGCTCAATGTCAAGCTGAAGTATAGAAATCACTTTAAGAACTGAAAACCATAATGCAAAGGAATGGCTTTATGGGAGCCACATCAAATGGAGCACAGAAGGCAGAAACTACAGAGAAGTAGAAGATTGGGCCTCTCCAGCAGAAGGCGTGATATAATGATCCTGATTTCATCATTCCTTGTTACAAATGCTTCAAAGTATCACATTGTTCTTTATAAATACATGCAATTATATTTTAATAGAAAAGTATATTTCAAAAACTCGATAAACTTAACTTCATAATAGGTTAAAAAATAAAAACAACTTATGTCAGTAGCTCTGTTATTACATTTCTGTATCTTAACCACTAAGCTGGAATCACAAGCATACCTGATGGAGTATAGAAGAGACGTAGAGAGAGAGAAATGTTCCGGCTTCGCATCTTCTAGAGACC
Source organism: Mastomys natalensis (assembly GCA_021653895.1). Lineage (NCBI taxonomy): Eukaryota > Metazoa > Chordata > Mammalia > Rodentia > Muridae > Mastomys > Mastomys natalensis. The sequence goes on from JAJTUV010000349.1 coordinate 939,404, forward strand.
TCTCATCATGGAGTCCATCTGGATGTCATCTGAAATTCAATTTGTGAGGACCAGGTCTCCAGTGATAGAAGGCAGAACAGAGGCACAGTTCTGAGAGTGATCTAGTATCATAATAATAAGTAAAAAAAAATCACTTACATTTTGACATGTGTGAACAGGCATATACTAAAGTTGTATCAATGCAGAAGAAGTTTGTGAAAAAGAATACAGAATGGTATGGTAGTTATTGTTGAGCAATTTTTAAAAATGACTACATGAAAATAAAATGAAGAGGAAAAAGAACTTAAAGGTTAAAAATAAAAAGAGTGAACATTTCGTTAAGTGCTTCTGAGCCATTCAAGATTCCTCTCTTGAGAATTCTGTTTAGCTCTGCACCACATTTTCTAAAAAATGATTTGGTTTCTTTGTGTCTAACTTCTTCCTTAGTCACCATGGAAAAACAAATCCAAACTACTCTGAGATTCCTTGTTATAACTCTCAGAATGGCTAACATTAAAATCTCAAGGGATAGCACATGCTGGCAAGACTATGGAGTAAGAGGAACACTTTTACATTGCTGGTGGGAGGCAAACTTGTACCACCACTCTGGAAATAAAATTCTCAGAATATTGGGAATAGTTCTACCTCAAGATCCATCTATACCCTTATTGAGCATATACCCAAAAGATGCTCCAATATCCCACAAGTACACTTGCTCAACTATGTTCATAGCAGCTTTATTCATAATAGCCAGAAATTAGAGACCACTAGATGTCCTTCAACTGAGGAATGGATACAGAGAATGTGGTTCATTTACACAATGGAATACTACTCAGCAATTAAAAACAAGACCATCATGAATTTTGCAGGAAAATGGATGGAATTAGAAAAATATCATCCTGAAGAGGTAACCCAGACCAACAGGACATGCATGATATGTACTCACTTATAAGTGGATACTAGTCATAAAGTGCGGCTAACCATGCTATTATCAACATTCCCAAAGAAGCCAAACAGCAAAGAAGGCCAAAGGGAAGATGATGAATCTTTCTCACAAGGGGAAACAAAGTAGATATTGGAGGTAGACAGATGTGGAGGGAACTGGGTGGTAGAGTGGATTGGGATGATAGTGGCGTAATGGGAGATCAGAGGTAGGGACAACAGGGGAGAGAGAAGGAGATGATCGATGATGGAGGGCAACCTCTAGGATGTGCCAGAGATGTGGGAATGAGGAGACCTTAGGGAATCTATGGGAGTGACTCTAGCTGAGATTTTTTTGTACTAGTGGGATATATGGACCCTGAAGTGGCCACTTCATGTATCCAGGCAGGACTCTCAGTACAGTGATAATGACAGCAACCTACTCATGAAACCATCATCCCAACATGTCCAAGATGTGCAGGGACAAAGAAAGAGCAAAGTCTGAGGGAATGGTCAACCATGAATACCCCAAATTGAGACCATCTCATAGACAAGAAACAATACTTGATTTCTATCAATGATACTCTTTTATGCTTGCAGACAGGTGCCTAGAATAACTGTCCTCTGAGAGGATCCACCCAGTAGCTAGGGAAAGAGATACAGAGACTTACTCCCAAACATGGAGCTCGAGGAGTCTTACTGAAAAGTTGGGGAAAAGACTGAGGGATTCCAAGAGGATTTCAGTGGGAGAGATACACCTGGTTCTTCAGTGACTTGATGTGCCTGGAGGTAAAGAGTGGGGTGGGTTAGGGCTGGGTAAGGAGTGATACTTAGAGGGGGACTCCCCCTTCTCAAAGAGAAGGGGAGGTAGGAATAGGGGGAATGGCATAAGGGGTACTGGGAAAAGAGAGGGGATGCAAAGTGAAAAAAGTGAATATTGGATTTAAAGTGAATAAATAAATAAATTTGATAAAATTAAAAAATATTAAGGAGATTAAGTAAATAATAAATAAATAGGAATGTTTTGATCTGAAATTTCACAGCTGCAGCATCTCATTTATTGGCTGCATCATCATCTCAATTTAGAATTATAAATGAAAAGATGGAAGAATAGACCTTCAAAGGAAAGAAATAAGTAGTTTCCTCTAGACCAGGAGGCTGCAGGTTTCCTATATATGTTGATGTCATAGACATCTTTGTATTGGAAAGAATGTGACATATGTCACCTACACTCAATACCACTCCTACAGTGTCACAAAAGTATAGGAGAGATGCAAGTTATTATCAATAATAAAGTATTTCTACAATGACAGAGTGTGGAAATTCACTTATGGATTACTTTGTTAATTCTGGCAGAATAATTGCTATGAGTAGCATTGTTTCCTCTCATTCTCAGTGGTTAACATAAAGATAAACTGACATTTCTATCGCCTAGGCTCCAGTTGTACTTTCTGATTACAGATTGCTCTCACTGAACCCCAACTATGGCATTTACTGCCTATGTGGACCTCAGCAGAAGCCTTTATTCTCATGACAATTAGCTATATTCTTGTTCCTTCATTTCTTTAGAAACATCAAGCATTCAATTGGAAATTTCCAGATACATTGGTTCTGCTTAACGGTCCATGTTACTCCTCAGTTCTTAGAGCTGTAGAAATCTGGTGGATGTGTGATTGATGCATGACTGGAAACCCATGACTGATTCAACGTCACATGATTTCAACAAGGCATTTATACCTCTCAAATAAACACGTAGGCACATTCTTTTTTTTTTTTTTTATTGGATATTTTATTTACATTCCAGATGTTATCCCCTTTCCCTTTTTCCCCTCCTACTCAGGAACTCCCTATCCAATTCCCCCTCCTCCTGCTTCTATAAGGACTTACCCCCACCCACTCCCAACTCCCCACCCTCCAATTCCTTCACACTGGGATCCAACCTTCTCAGGACCAAGGACCTCCTCTTCCACCTATGCCCAACAAGGCCATCCCCCTACATGTACAACTGGAGCCATGGGTCCCTCCTAATGTGCTCCCAGGCTGGTGGTTTAGACCCTGGGACCTCTGGTTGGTTGGTATTGTTGCTTTCCCCATGGGGCCGCAAACCCTTTCATCTCCTTCAGTCTTCTCTCTAACTCCTCCATTGGGAACCCCATGATCAGTTCAATGGTTAGCTGTGAGCATCTGCCTCTATATATTTCAGACTCTGGCAGACCTCTAAGGAGACAGTATATCAGGCTCCTGTCAGCATGCACTTCCTGGCATCCACATCAGTGGCTAAGTTTGGTGACTGCACATGGGATGGATACCCAGGTGGAACAGTCTCCACATGGCCCCTCCTTCAGCTTCTGTCCCACACTTTGTCTTCATATTTGCTCCCATGAGTATTTTGTAACTCCTAAGAAGGACCGAAGCACCTACACTTTGGTCTTCCTTCTTCATGAGCTTCATGTGGTCTGTGAGTTGTATCTTGGGTATTGTGAGCTTTTGGGCTAATATCCAATTATCAGTGAGTGCATACCATGTGTGTTCTTTTGTGATTGGGTTACCTCACTCAGGATGATATTTTCTAGTTCCATCCATTTGCTTAAGAATTTCATGAGTTCATTGTTTTTAATAGCTGAGTAGTACTCATTGTGTAAATGTGCCACATTTTCTGGATCCATTCCTCTGTTGAAGGACATCTGGTTCTTTACAGCTTCTGGCTATTATAAATAAGGCTGCTATGAACATAGTGGAGCATATATCCTTGTTATATGTTGGAGCATCTTCTGTGTACATGTCAGGAGTGGTATAGCTGGGTCCTCAGGTAACGCTATGTCCAACTTTCTGAGGAACTGTCAGACTGATTTCCAGAGTGGTTGTACCAGCTCCCACCAACAATGGAGGAGTGTTCCTCTTTCTCCACATCCTTGCCAGTACCTGCAGTCTCCTGAGTTTTTGATCTTAGCCATTTGACTGGTGTGAGGTGGAATCTCAGGTGTTTTTGATTTGCATTTCCCTGATGACTAAGGACATTGAACATTTCTTTAGGTACTTGTCAGCCATTCGAATTTCCTCAGCTGAGAATTCTTTGTTTAGCTCTGGACCCATTTTTTAAAACAGGGTTATTTGATTGGAGTCTAATTTCTTGAGTTCTTTGTGTATATTGGATATTAGCCCTCTGTCAGGATGTAGGATTAGTAAAGATATTTTCCCAATCTGCTGGTTGCCATTTTGTCCTATTGAAAGTGTCCTTTGCCTTACAGAAGATTTGCAATTTTATGAGGTCCATTTGTCAATTCTTGATCCTAGAGCATAAGCCATTGGTGTTCTGTTCAGAACTTTTCCCCTGTGCTCAGGTATTTGAGGTTCTTCGCCACCTTCTCTTCTATTAGTTTCAGTGTATCTTATCTCCTTGTATGAAGCTCAAGTCCAAGTGGATAAAGGACCGTCACATAAAACCAGATATATTGAAACATAGGTACATTCTTAAGTGAGGTTGTGTTTGCCTAATCTATATTATATCCCTCAATATATAGGCCATGGTACCATTACAATGGTACTCTGATCTTTGGTTGAGTTCAGCAAGAACTATATAAATTTTTCTAAGCTTTTCCATGGATAGAAATGTCTTGAAATATGTATATGTTATGTGGTGTGTGTGTGTGTGTGTGTGTATGTGTGAATACATACATATATTTATACATATTAATTATATTAAAATTATAACTTGAAATAAATTTAGTATTTTGATTAAATTACAATATGATATGATATGTTTCCATCATATTTACCTCTATTAAAAAGTATCTATAGTTTTTTTTTTTTTGGTTTTTCGGAAGGGTTTTCTGTGTAGCTCAGGCTGTCCTGGAACTCATTCTGTAGACCAGGCTGGCCTCGAACTCAGAAATCCGCCTGCCTCTGCCTCCCAAGTGCTGGATTAAAGCGTGCGCCACACCGCCGGCAGTATCTATAGTTTTAATATAATTTCTAATAATAATAGTTTGCTTTTGATGCCAAGAGAAAAAAACCATAGTTGACTACTGAAAGGATTGGATGTGAAGGAAACCTTTCAACGCAATGTGCTACTGAGACACAATGACAACATTTTGTTACTATTTATGATTCAGATTCTGGAACTCTCAGTCCTTCTGAAGGCAATGACAGCATTTAAGATATTGGTTCTCAACTTTCTTAATGCTGAGACCCTTTAATACAGTTCCTCATGTGGTGGTCCCAACCATAAAATTATTTTCATGGCTATTTTATAACTATAAATTTGCTACTGTTATATGTTGTAATGTAAATAATCTGTTTTACAAAGGTCTTAGGGAACCCCACAGCTTGAGAAATGCTGATCTAGGATCTACACAAATGCTTGGGTATGGAACGGACAGTATTGTCTTCTCATCATGACAACTGAATCGTCAGTATTAGGCTGAACCTCAGTTTGGAGATTTGATTAACTCTATCATATATCTGTGAAAACCTCTGAGAGCTTAATATTAGGAAATAATAAAACAACAACAAAATCCTACTAAACACTTTAACCTAGCATCCATTTAAGAAAACATTTCTTCAAAATATGTTGATTAAGTGTGTGACTATCAGAATATAAGGAAATTTTCATTTTTGGGCAAATCTGTATGGTCCAAATTCCCTACCTCTTTTCACATCTTACTCTAAGAACCATGTTTTTACATGTTAAATCAAGATTTGTCTAATGCAGACTATGCAACTACAATTCCCATTGAAACACCAGTAAGTGAAGAAAAGCTTTTGAGTGTAAAGCTTGCTGATCCTGAGAGATGATTTGGAAGACATTTTGTCTTAATAGCTTTCTTCCTTGCCAAGCTGTAATTCGCCGGTATTTCTGCCAACAGCTTCATCAGGATAAGTGTTTGACTTTCTTGGGAGTGACGTGATGTCAACTTCCCTTGCATGCAAAGTTGCCATGAGAAACCCTCAGTGTGGGAGAATGGAAGCTTTTAGGTAAGTGCTGTGATGATGTTAGAGAACATGGTTCTCTTGTCATAATAAACTGTTTTCGCTTCTTAGGAAACTTCTGTTATGAATTAGATAGGACAATAAAATTGATCCCAAACATCAGAAAGCATGAAAATTCAATGAAATATTTTCTTTTCTTCTCTCTCTCTCTCTCTTTCTTTCTTTCTTCCTTTATTGGTTGTTGTTTTTGACTGTTTTCCTAAGCATTAGAGGCTGAATTTAGTAATTAAATTCTAGTATTATTCAAGGTCAACAAAATGAAATTATTAAAATAGGAAGTCCATAAAAGCTGTTAGATGGTTGTCTGCTTTTGACCTCAAAACAATACAGAATATACCAGTTATGTCTTAAATAATATATATTTCCCAAAATAAAGAAGTGTTTCTTTTTTTACTTTAGCAGAGAGCAAATTTAAGTTAATTGACATTAGAAAGAACTTTTATAGTTATATACAAAAGACTTAAAAAACATACATGCATGTAGAAATATATGTATATGTGTGTGTACTGATTTGTATATTATTTAGTGTGTGCCAGATCCAGTAGAGTACTCTGGAACATGGATTATAGAATTTGTAAAGCTTTGGCAGAAAGAATTCTATATGGGCATATTTTTAAATTTATGTATGTATATGCATGTGAATATATGCCTATATATTTATTAGTATGTGATTTGGTATATTATAAACACACACACACACACACACACACACACACACCCCAAAATTCAAACAAACAAAAATGAATGAACAAGCTAGCAAACAAACAAAGATAGCTATTAGAACATCTGATGAAGAACAAAGTACTTAGAGCATTCTTAGATAATTCCTTAGGGTTGAGAACAGTGGTCTGTTTGGAACTTGGAAATCTTTTTCCAAACTCAGGTAGAGGTGTCTTGGATGCAACAATTTATGTTTCTTGTTGGCAGTTTTAACATCTTCATTTTTCTCTTTCCCTTAAAGAGTTATTTTCAGGAAGAGCTCAGCCCTTGCTTTAGAGGACCACAGGGGGATATAAAGCACTCTTTGGACTAAAAGAGAGAACGTAACTGAAGAACAGATGTTGAGGGGAGGGAATGCCTGTTGTCAACGATTTATAGAAATTACAATGAACTTATGAGAGCCAGGGAGAAATGACAGATCTAGGACACCACAAGCTGCTGCTACCAGTTGTACTATAATCCGCAAAACACGAGGAAAGCCAGTTATGGTACTTTCCCATAAAAGTGTCTTCTATAGTTCACCGTCTCTGTGCACTTGAGAGCAGAATGTTTCCACAGCGTTTTCCAAGCCACAGAACCTGAGGCAGAGATTCAGGTGCTTGTATTGTATTGAAGAACAAACAAGCATCTAAAGTAAGGCTGTGCATGCAGCTTGGGGAAGAGGCAGTTTAAATACGAATACAATGTGTGCCAGATCCAGCAGCCAGCCTTGAGATGGAACTGCAGAGTTTATGTAGTTTTGATGCAAGGGGCAATCATTTACCTTCCTGAGTCAGTCAGTTACTGGTGTTAGGTTTTTGTGGCTGTGGATAAGGGAAGAAACAGAAAGGAGGGAGCCATAATTTTCTTAGCAAGATGTCTCTACTGACAAGTAAATTCTCCAGAGAAAGCTGCAGCAGTGAACTGGTGCTAGCCAACAGTGGAAACGGGACCAGGGTTGGGTATTACAAGTACTTACTATAGCTTTCCTTAATGAACCTTGATATTTCTCGTGGAGGAAAACAACCAGATGTTCATCTTATTTTGTCCTAAAGGTCATGAAAAGCCTTAAAAAATATCTCATGGAAACCTACTATACTACTGCAGAACTCTCCATCTCTCTCTCTCTCTCTCTTTCTCTCTCTCTCTCTCTCTCTAATATATATATATATATACACACAATATATATATATACATATAATATATATGTATATATATATATATGGAATATATGTATGTATATATATATATGGAATATATATATGTATATATATATATGGAATATATATATGTATGTATATATATCTGTGTGTTTACACACATATATATATGTGTGTGTGTGTATTTACACACACACACACACACACACACACACATATATATATATATATATATATATATATATATATATACATACATACATATATTCCATATGCATATGGAATTTAAATGAAACTACCCTATAACATAGTAACAAGAACAATGACCCCTGCCCAGATACCATAAACTAACAAATCAAAAACCTAGTGCCAGAGTTGAGTTTGTTGGTCAGTGGGGCCTAATGTAATAATTTTTTATCCTTAAATTTTACAGTTTCCTTTGCAGATTATGATGTTTCTGGTAGCATCACTCTTCATAGAAACTGAGAATCATAATTCTCATGGGAGATTGATTTGAAAAAATATAATATATTATATACATTTTTATATATATTCTCTTCTCTAGAATCACAAGGGCCTTCCCCCTAAACCATTTGGCTTAAATAAACAAATATTGTAATTTATGAAAGGAAGGAATTTATACTAGTTTAAGTGTTCTCTGTTAAGTTTTGTCTATATAAGACACTTGGCATTTTAATTGTAGTTAACATTTGATGACTGATGAAGAGTTGTGTGGGTGGCCACACAACTCTGAACCATGAAACCCAAGAGAAAATCCCAACTGAAGAACAAACCATACAAAGGAAAGGATAGTTACTGTTGCCTAGACTTATCATTCCTTCAGTTTTCAGAATTTGTTTATCAGTATCTTGTACTTTCTAGTTTCTTTATTTACTGTTTTCATTACCTGTCTGCATCACTAGATCAGAACATGTGATTTATTGATCCTGTTCTCTATTGTACTTCAACTTCACATAAGAGTGATGTGTAATACTAGGCGATCACTGTTTTCTGATATCTCATTGGCTCAAAAAATGTGCTCTTAGCCTAAGCCTAAGTGAAAACTAGCTCTTGGAGTGTAGGATAAAAATACTCAGATGCCTATTTGTGAAAGGTCTCGTTTTCAAAGAGTAGGTGAAATGATTCAGCCAGAATTTTGGTTCAGGATGCAAGCACTGATATTACAGAAGGACAAGGAGACTAAAGAAAAAGTTTAGCAAACCATGGAACCCTACAAGAAATGGGGCAATATTTTCTTTTCTTTTTCTTTTTTTTTGTGTATATATTTTCTATTGCTTATTTCATTAATTTACATTTCAGATGTCATCCCCTTTTCCCATTTCCCTTCCCTAGAAATACCCTATCCCATTCCCCCTCCTCCTTTTTGCTTTTATACCATTTTAACTACATGGAAGTATTAAGGTCAGTTCTAGGTTGAGCAACTAGCAATACAATAGATGCAAATAGCCAAGGAACTAGCAAGACAATAAACAGAAATAGTCAAAGAAAAATCAAGGCAAAATTCTGTGAACACTCCTGTGATCACTGTTTCTAAGTATTTATCAGGATGACCAAAATATCTGAGCCAACTTCCCTATCCTCACCCAAAGTCATTTTCATGTCTGAAGCCTACTTCCTTGTTCTAGCCTAAAATTTAGATTCCTGTCTGAAATTACTTCTTTTTTTCTAGCCTAATATTTAGATTACTGCCTGAAATTACTACTTTGTTCTAGTCTAATGATTGAGAGTCCTAACTGAAATTACTTCTTTGTTCTAGCTTAATGTCAGATTCCAGCCTGAAGCCTACTTCCTTGTCCTTGGTCAATGTCATATTCCTGCCAAGCAGCCCATTTCCTTGTCCTTGGCCCATGTCAGATTCTTTTCTATCCTAAATCAAACAGAGTTCATTTTGGCTACTCCAGGCTTTTGGCATCTTGGCCTGAGGTGCCTCTCCTGTCTTTAGCTCCTCTCAGGATCTGGTTTAGTCTGCAGGCCAAGTTCAGCTTGGACTCTTCCCTCTGCCTGCCTTCTCCCTTATACCTACAATAAAAATCTCCACACTTTGAAAAAAACAGAGTGACAAAGAGACAAACTGTCTTTCATTTTAGAGTTTATATCAGCAGATAATTTTTTTTCTCTGATAGACAATATGCTCTTTATTAGACATGGATGAACATAGATGTGCTGGTTTATTTATTTATTTATTTTGTCAACTTCACCTGAGCCAGAGACACCTGGGGAGAGGGAATGTCAACTAGAGAATTACCTTCTTCAGAATAGCCTGTGGACCTGAATGGAGGAGCATTTATTTTAAAAGTAGAGAATGATGTGGGAGGACCCAATTCATAGTGGCAGGGACCACTCCTAGGCAGGCTGTCCTGAGTTAAGAAAGCAAGCTGTGCATGTCATGGAAAGTAATCCTTATCTATAGTCCTCTACGGTCTCTGCTTCATTTTCTGCCTCCATGTTCCTGCCTTGATTCCTGTCTGACTTCTCTCAATGGTGAACTGTAGCATGTAAATGAAATAAAGCCTTTTCTCCTCCGAGTTACATTTCCTTGGTGTTTTGTCACAGCAACTGAAATCAAAGAAGACTATTAGATCTCTAAGTCTTCCTGAAGGGCTAATGGAACCCCACACATTCCCTAATGACTCTTATGACCAGTAGTGTTTTTTTTTTTTTAATCATCTATTGTTGCACAGAAAAGTTCTTTGAAGGAGGGTACAAGCTACACTAATTTGTGGGTATAAGGATATATATTTAGAACAAAGTTAGGTATTATGCTGGGTAAGTAGAGTGACTCTAAGAACTTCATTTTTTAAGGTCTGTAATCTCACCAGATCTAGATAGTTGGCTAGATTTCTAGTACCAGGCATGATTCCTCCCACTTCCCCTCAGCAGGCCTCAAGCATTAGGTACTGTCAAATTATGAGTACCATCATTACATATTTAAATTTATCATGTCACGGTGTTCATTGTTGTGATTTATAGGCTGGACTAAATTGAACTCTCAATTGCTTCCGTCCTTTGACTGCTTTAATATTACTTTCTGGTAGGAGGCTTTCAGGTCAGATCCAGCTCCAATTCTCTAATTATAGAACTTACCTTCAACCCCTGGAAGGCAACCAAGGACAGCAGAAGTAGTCTCCTCTGACTAACAACTGAAAGGATGTTTCTTATGCCTAGTAGTGGGGTTTTTGTTAGTCTATGGACGTTGGCTGTATAGATTGCCCGCACAAGTGATATAACTTTATTTACTATGTGGTGAGATCTCATATTTAGATAATTATTTAATGTAATTTGCTCATGGATTTCAAGTCCATGGCTGATTCATTACCAGGTGGCTTTTACCAAGGTACTTATACCCTTCCCCTCAGTAAATACATTCTTAGGTGGCACTCTACTTGACTAATTTAGCTTATATCCCCCAATACATAGGCAATGGTACCACAAAAATGTTCTCTGCTCTTTTAATTCAGCAAATACTCCAGAGATTTTCTAAAAGCAAGAGCCATTTTTAAGTACTGCTTGGTGAAGTCATCTAATGTAACTCTTTTTATCTTTTAAAAATTTGGATAGGTCAACTTTTGGAAAATAAATGAAGTATTGTCATCTGATCTGGAGAACATTGCCATTTTTCATTTATATTATCATTTCTATATCTATGTTTACACTGTACTTTCAAATGCCTCCAACTAACATCCAGGCAATGTTTAATGAATTATTCAGATGAGTTCATTAACAGGCCATTTAGACACCAAATCAGCTCAATAAAGTGGTGTGCTCCATAGCTTCAATTTCTGTATTATTCCATTTACTTGTTCTTGCATACACAGTGCTGATGTCAGCCTTTCTTCAGAGAATAATTGTAAGTGGTTCAAACAGGCAAATATGTCTGTACTGTGTGCACATTAGCAGAGCCAATTCCAGACATATGAAGTACCTAACGGCTGATGTTCTTTCCAGAAACACTTAATGTTCTTCTTACAATTCAGTCAGATGAATGAAAAGTCTTTTGCATAAATGCCAGTGGGTATCAGGATAAAGTAGTAGTGTGTACTGACTACTTTTCTATTCATGAAGCCAAGAAACAAGTTAGGATTCAGTGACCTATCTGTAATAGTCTACTGTTTGAGATTTTACTAAATTCAATGAAGCCTGTCTCTAGAATCTGGTGTTTGATTCCTGTCTCCACTAACAGTGTCCTACATGATTGTCAGGGTAAACACGGATGCATTAAGTTTCTGTGCCTAACTTAACTCTTTTGTAAAACAGTGATGTCAGCATTACCTAGTCCAAAGACTTGTTGAAAAGGTTAGACACATTCATAATTAATTGTTAAGTTTTCAAAATGGTAGTGGGCACAGATGTGCTGTGTATTTGTTGCTGTCTTTATTGTTTTTGGTTCTTTTTTAAAGTACCAGCCACAAAACATTTAACCTACATATGTTTTACCTCCAAGATGTCCTGGGGTAATGATAGAGTTGAGCTTGTAGCAGTGGCCAATCAATAACCAGTCCAACTTTAGGTTCACACCTCAAGAGTAACCCAATGACTAGTTCAATTGCTATCACAGAGGCTTCATCCAGAACTAATGAGAGCATATGCAGAGACCTACAGCCAAACACTAGGCAGAGACAGGGGAACTCCCCAGAAGGGTGACGGGGTAAGGACTGAAGGAACCAGGTGGGTAAAGGATACCAAGAGAACACAATTCACAGAATTAATTAAGCAGGGACTCATAGGGGATCATAGAGTCTGAAGTGATAATTGTGGTCTTTGAGTCTGAGCTAGGTTCTTTGCATATACGATATGGTTGTTATCTTACTGTTTTTTTGAGACTCCTGTCAGTGAAAATGGGGATGTCTCTGACTCTTAAGCCTGCTCTTGGGACCCTTTTTCTCCTACTGAGTTGCCTCATCCAGTCTTGATATGAGAGTTTGTGCCTAGTCTTATTGTAATTTTGGTTATGCTGTGTTTGGTTGATATCCCTGGGACACCTGCTTTTTATTGAATGGAAACAGAGGGGGAATCGATCTGTGAAAGAGGGTATGTGGGGAAAGTTTGGGAGGAGTAGAGGGAAGGGAAACTGCAGTTGGGATGTAATGTGTGGGGTGGGAAGAATAAAAGAAAAAACCCCAACAAAACAAAATAAAACAAAACAAAACAAAACAAAACAAAAGCAATCTTCCCCAAACAAATGAACAAACTAATACAAAATAAAGTACCCTAGATTATATTGAATCATATCCTGTCTCTGACTTTTCCACCTAGGAGAAGCTCTAACCCCCAACCTGATTGTATATGCATGTAGAAGCACAGGAAAGTCAATAAGGCTAAGTGATTTCTTAGGAATGGGCCCCAATTTGTTACAGTTAAGACTTTGATAGCAAGAGCAAAGGTAGCAATACACACACATGTGACTGTGTGAGGACAGGAGGTTGTACTTATATGATTACTTTATATATGATTACTTTATTCCTGTGATAACTATATGCTAGTCAGTAAGGGAACCCTCATAAGATGCCAAAGTTGCAGAGCCTTTTATTTGGACTTTTAGAACTGTGAGAAAATATATTGCTGGTGATTAAAGTGGCCATGTGGATCTTTTTCTATCTCATTCTAATCAACATTCTCAGTCTCTTTTGAAGGTTAATGCTTTCTTGTACACATAAGCAGAATTTTCTTTCAGAAATGTTATTTCTATGTGCAAAAATTTTAAATATGCACTAAAATTACTACCATGACTCAATATATATGTTTCATCACCTAAGTTCTACTTTCTCAAATAGTCATAGTAGACAATTAGGTTATTAAAAGTTAGGATTATTTCACAGAGATAATTCATCTGGTATAGTTACAAACAAGTAGTTTGTGAAGGTATAGTATAATTCAATGGATTTAAGGGACATAGGATGTATCATTTAAAAAGGAGCCTATTATTCCAACTTTTCTATATTTTATTGCAGATTTTGTTCCTATTAATGTTTTATTTAATTAAAATATAATTACATTATTTCCTCCACTTTCTCCTTATCCTATCTCTGTTACATCTACCTTTGTGCCTTTGCTCTTTTCTAAACTCACAATGTCATCTTCTTTAGACATTTTCGTAGCTCTTATATATAAAAAGTAATCATATAAGTACAACCTCCTGAATATGTTCAGTGTTATAGTGGTTGCTAGTGGTCCAAAAGTTGGAGACATGAAATAATTATGGGTGGAGGTGGAGGGCGTGTGATGGTAAGAGAATGAGTCTCAAAGAGCCAGACAGAGAACAATTGTTTTTTTTTTTTTTTTTGGGGGGGGATGACTAATACAGCATGAAAAAAGAGAACAAATAAAATGCATTGCCTATTCTCAAACTACAGAGGTCTATTTTTACATGTTCTTCCTGTGTCTACACATCATCACATATGTGTATTGTGCTATATGTTTCCAGAAGGCCCCTTCTAATTATATTTAGGAGATACAAATAAGATGAGTAAAATGGATAGCTTCATTTGATAAGATAGTTAAACTGCTTACAGAGACTATAAAGCTCAAACTTTGAGAGTACGTACAGGAATTTTACCTGAAGATTTTTAAATTAATTAATTATTTTATTTATTCACATTCCATATGTTGCCTATCCTACTGGTCCCCCTTAAAGAGCTCTTCACCCTATCTCCTCTCCCTTTCGCCTTTGAGAGGGTGCCCCCGCCCCGCCCGTATTCCTCACCTTGAGGCATCAAAGATCTACAGGATTAGGTACATCCTCTCCCATTGAGGCCAAACAAGGCAGCCCTCTGGTACATATTTATGTGCCAAGGGTCTCAGACCAGCCCATGTATGCTTTTGGTTGGTGGCTTAGTCTCTGGGAGCTCCCAGGGTCCAGGTTGCTTGACACTGTTGGTCTTCCTAAGGGGTTGCCATTTCCTTTAGTTCCTTCCCTCTTTCCCCTAACTCTTCCATCCCAGACCTATATCCAATGATTAATTGTTAAGTATCTGCATTTGTCTCAACTAGCTGCTGAGTAGAGCCTCTCAGAGGACAGCCATGCTAGGCTCTTGTGTGCAAGCACAACATAGCATCAATAAGAGGGACAGGGAATGATGCTCATCCATGTTCCCTGAAGATTTTATTTGCTGTCTTAGGAAAGTCACAATTGTCCTTGAAAATATTTGCTATATTTGAATAACTGCACACGTCTTTACTGCTATTTGAGTGTGAAAGTATTTTCTGTTTTGCTTTAAACCATTCAGTGATAAATTCCATGTACATATATTGATAATACATAAAAGAAACAATTGATAAAAATACATGCATACTGGTCAATAATTATTTTTAAGGTTTTTCTGTGCTTTAACTGTGTGGAATTTTACATCAAACTCTATGTAAATGTAACTTGACCTGATGTAATTGTTGTCTTGGAAGCTTACTGTTGAATAAGTTCATCCTTTCTAGTTCTTTCTGAACTCTTAACTGACTGGTTCAACTCGAGCTGTTCTGCCTCACACTTCTCTCTAAGCTGGCTGATTCAACCTGGCTTCTTGTGTCTTCTCACCGAATTGTTCTGCTTAGCCTCAAACTAACTTTGGCAATTTGTTCTAGTCTTCTGGATCCTTCTTATTTTCTGGCTTCAAGTGATTCTGCTGACCTGTACTGAACTGCATGAATCATGAACAAACTCAACTCCACAGCACTGCACTCACTGTACTGACTCCCAACTGCTTAACCCAACTCCACTAAACTGAACCCAACTAACTGAACAGAACTGACTCCCACCTGACTGACAGAACTGACTCTCTCTTCTTGCACTAATCTTAAAAAGCCTTCTTTCCTGCCCTCCTGAGAGTTGGGTATACTCTATCTCTCTGACTCTTTCTGTCCAATATTTCTTTGATTCTTCACTTTGTATTCACCTCATTTTGGGGACTGAAGGTGTATACTAAGGACATGTTGGTATTCCAGACAGAAATATTAAAGGTGTATGGTATGTCTGCATTCCAACAAGATCACACAGACCTAGAGGTCTTTGGATATAACCATAGCAGCCATGTTGATGGAATAAATTCCTCTACAAGTCTATGCCTACTTTGATCTAGTCTAAAATGAGAAAGGTTAGAAAATGATCAAACCAAATCCTAACTCACTCAATGATCAGGTAATTCCACTTCAAGTCACAGTACATTATTCCAAACACTATCTTAACAGTAATGTATATATGGGAAAAGACTGTATGTATGTGACATTTGAGTATTTTACAAACACAGACATGGAATGAAAATTGAGGCATGTGCAAGTGTCACGATGGGTGAATTATAAGTCTATGTTTTTGTTGCTATGGAATAAAACCTGAAGCTGAGTAATATGTTAAAAAATAAAGAGGCTTATTTAGCTCTCAGTTTTATAGGCTGAACATTCAACCACATGTTCACTCACATAAACAATCTTTGCTATGGGTCTGTGGACTCCATCACCACCACACAGCAGCTGGAGAAATCAGCAGGACTTGGGTGTAGGAGATACTTAAATTTTTGGTGAATCATTTCTTGAAGTTCTGAAAACATGACAGAATGTATACTGAGAAGCAATTGATAGAATTCAATTCTTCATGCTCAGTTGTGGACATATTATTATAATTACTTCAAAGATAACTGAATGTTCCTAAAATACTAAGACTGGAGCATTGCCATTTCAATGATTATAGACCAAAAGAGTAACGCCATCCTACTGGTCTTGCCTTTTGAAACAGGTTTCCCTCAAATATTTACTTTCTGACTTTAACTCGCCCTGAAGTTTTCCGAAACACAAGAAGCCAGATCTCTCACACCAAGCCACAATCCAAACTTGTGACCTCCACCCCTAAAACCTCAGAATACACATTGGGTCAAAGTATATTTCAATCTTATTTTCAATGTTAGTAGCCATGATGACACAGGTCACTGCTGCGTCTTTCAGTGTTATTTTCTTAACTGAAGTCTGAAATAGGCATTTCACACCTGGTTACTTTTTATCCTGTTATTCACGGCCCTTCATTGCATTCTTTATCGTGCTTGTTACAATCTTAAATATGTCATGTTGTGTAATAGGCATTCAAAATGCAGCATCAAAATGAATAAACGTTCAGGTAAGACAATTCTGACAATCGAGGAAGATTTTGAGATTATTTGAGTGGAAGGATGATAGATCAAATAACTCAGCTTTGATGGAGCATTCATGCAATAATAGAATTGGGAATGTTTGGAGAATTTTGCAATGATACACACAAGGAAATGGTGAACTGCTAACATGAGGATGTGTCAATGTATGCACTGAGGTGAATTAATGTGAGATGTTTATTAGGCAAGGTTGTTTGACTAATTGATTAGATGTAGATGGATTATAAAGAAGGAAGAAACTGGGAAATCTAGGTCTTGGCTTAGGAACTGAGAGAAGGAAGACAAGACAATGGGTACTAAGGGTGAGGATACTGAATAGGGTCGTTAACCTGGGAAATACGTCTAGACTATCGAGTTAAAGATATTTGAAAACCTATTGGAAATAGTACTTTTGAACATAAAGAGAATAGCACCAGTGTGCTTCTTGTTGAAATTTGCATATGAAATCTGGTCAACCAAGAGAATCAGAAAGGAATGAAATGTGAAATCTTTAAAACATTCCCTTTAAGGAGTGGGATGAAGGTGAAGGCTTAGAGGATACTGGACTTGTGCTTTCTCCTTATTCTTTTCCAAACACTCATTGTTCATTCACCTTGAACACTGCTCAACATGTCTTGTTTTTTCTCACATCATAGCTATTTACAATCTTCTGCTGAGATTGGATAGTTTCTTGCTATGCCTATTCAACAGATAGTGTCTGTTCTTTAATATACTTTGTGAATATTTTCTTATAAACCTTTCAAATTGCTCGAACAGACTTTTTTTTTTTTTATAATATTGTACATTCTCTGAGGGAAAAAAAGCAGTTTTGGGGGTGTATTGCAAACTTTCAATTAATATTGAATGAGTTGGCTGTGATAGATGCATGGGTATCACCCATCATTCACTCTTCTTTGTATTCCCGTCCTTTACCATATGTCCTGTAGTGCTCTCCCCATCATATATAGGGTTCAATCATGTGGCTCTCCTAGGTCAGTATTAAGTGGAAGAATTTTTTATGCCTAATTCTCCAGAGAGACTGACGATTTCTTTTTGCCTGTTTATTTGTTCACTTTTGCTTCTGCAACCCTTCTGAGAATGACATGTTTGAGTTTGCCTGCTAATGGCAGGAAAATGTTGTAGAAAAAAATTGTGAGCCATTCCAGTGCATCTAATCTAGAAACTGTAGCTTCAAGTATGATCACTGTATGATGCAAATTTTGCTTTGCAATGTTTTAATGACAGCAAATTTATCTTCTGAATATATAGTAAGTTAATCTCAGTGATATTTCATACATACTCTCTAAAACAAAAAACAAAATCAGCTAGGCAGTGTTCTTTCATATGAAAAGCTACTCTTTCTTATTTGATGAAATTTTAAACTGTTTTTTTTTTTGTTTGTCTGTCTATCTATGGACCTCATTCTCAACAGCTTTACAATTATAAAATTATGATTTAAAAAAGGGCATATATATGATATATCACAAAGGGTTATACATTTACATGTTTTGTGAGGTCAATATGCCATGAAACCATTATTAAAATTAAGATAAACAATGTATCAATCACTCTTATTAATCTGTGTTTTGTTTGCTTTTGCATTTTTACATGCTTGCTATAATGCTTGAAAGTGACAGAAACTATGCTCTTATGACAGAGTTCTAGAACTTATCCATCTTGCCCAACTTACTATAGTAAATAAATAAAATTTCCCCATTCTCATACCTTGTTTTCTTACAAAACTACCATTCTATAAGTGACATTTGGTAACGTTTGTCTTTCTGTACCTAGACTTTATGCACTTAGCATATTAGTGTTGTTGTATATGATAGAATTTCTGTATTTGATTAGGCTGCACAGTATTGGCATTTTCTTTATCGACTCATCTCCCAATGTATATTTAAATGTTTCCACCTCTTGACTTTCATGAATAATGCCACACCAAATGTGTATTTGCAAATATAATTTCAAGAATTAAACTTAATTTTGTTTCGGTATATAGTAAGCCCTGTATCTTCCTTGGAAGATTGGTTCTAGGACATACTGAAGTCCCAATAGATATTCAAGTCCCTTCCACAAAATAGCATACTATGTGATGCATGGAACCTGTAACATACACACTATCTTCTGTATAGCTTAAATCATTCTATATTACTTATAACACCTAGCACATAATAAATGATAGGTATGTGGAAGTCATATTATATAATTTAGGGAGAATAGTGGGAGCTCTTTCAGTTCATTGATCTTCAGTGCTAATCGCATCTGGAGATTCATACTTGCTGACGCCTAGAAGTTTGTGCTCTAGGCATCCTTTTAAGCAGTCAAGTTGGTACTCAAAACTGCATCAGGAGTGGGTTGCAAATCAAACAGCAATGAGACTTCACTTCACACTTGTTAAGATTATATTGGAAATAAGACAAGAATATCAATGACAAAAGACAATAGGTGCTGCTGAGGAGATGAAAAAAGGGGAAGCAATTTATATTACTGATGGGGATAGAAGATGACCCAACCACCTTATAAAAATTTGTACAGGCAATGACTTTGGCACAATGATATTATGGTCATACCTAACTGACATAATTTTAAGATCCCTCTTTCTAAAAAATAGAAAATGAAAGGAACTCTTAAATTTTAGGGAAGAAAGAGATAAACTTATTTAGTGACAAAGGATGGATTTACATCCTTTAGCACAGTAGGAACAAAATTTTATTTACTCTTATTAGTCCTATAATGTATTTCAACCATATTCATGACTTTCCCTGACTGTTTCCTGATCCATTCTACATCCCGTCCTTCTCAATTTTGTGTTCACTTTAAAAGGAATATTTACCATGTACAGTAGATGCTGTCCACACTCAGATGTGTGGTCTGCAGCTTAAGCTTGAGTCTTCAACTCATCAGGGTTCACACCCCTGAAGAAACTGACTTCTCTATCAGAAGCTATCAACCACCAATAGCGACTTAGCTAGGGTTGTGTCTTCATACCCAGCCCTTCTCTTTATTCTAGGAGTTTTGTCTTGCCTGAGCGTGTCCAGGTCTTGTGTGTGCAGTTTTAACTTCTGTTTAGCTATGGAGATAACTATCATTCAGCTACATGGTAAAAGCTGGTAGTGAAGAAAGTCTTCAGAGAAGGAACTAAAAACTCAGAGTGTCAGAGAGAGTCCTCTTTAGATCTGTGGCCAGTATCTGAAAAGGAAAAAAAAAATCTAGAAAAGAAGAAAAAAGAAGTTATGGTTTCTGAGCTAAACCTGGGAAAAATGCACAGGGTTAATTTACAGGTTTCTTAAGTGATTGCATATGGATAAGGGAAACAATTGGTATTGTATTAAGAGAATAATTATTCCTCCCGTCTTCTTAGTCTGCTCTTTCATGAATCAGTTTTTCTGTGATGATCTCATAACCAGATAACTGAGAGTCATGGGAGGTTGTCTTCATCTAGGACTAAGATATTTCATTCTTTTCAACAGGAATCCTAAAGGGTGGCATTGGTGATATCTTCTTTTCTCTTGTTAAGGCAATGAGAGATGGATTTCAAAGCTGACGAAAGGGAAGCATTCACCTTAACAGACTCTAAGCCTGATATCACCAGTTTAGCTAACAAGAGGACCTAATCATACTCACCAGCTTCTTCCCTGACCTATGGTCCTTTTTCTACAAGGGTATCCTTAGTCCTTTGATCTCAGTAGATTTCAGTTCAGTGGCTTTTCCCTTTTGCAGCAGTCCTGAAAGTATTTCTTTCCTGTTTAAGTCTGGTTGGTGCAATTTCTTTGCAAATGTAAAAAACAATTTCAATCAGAGATTAATTAGAAACTAATCAAACCCTGGATGTATACTTGTTTTTAAAATTATTGTAATCAAATCCAATATGAAGAGGAAAATGGAAACAATTTCATGCAAATTCTTGTCTGAGAGACATTTTGAAGTCAGTCTCCATTGCTCTCGTTTCTTTAGAGGATTTTATGTTTAGCCATCTCTTAACATACTAAATTGACACTTTAGAATTTTGAAGGGAGTACTATTTTGGGAATTAGTTTTCTTTTTCTTTCAGTTAAGCCTTAGAAATTTTACTAATATTGGAGTAACATTAGTTCATAAAGACTGACTGTATTAAAACATAAGAGTGATTTTCTTCAATTTCTTTGACATAAAGGATTTTCTAAAACTCCCCTTCTTTTGACCCTTCTGTTGCTCCTCCTCTTTCCTCTCCTCCTCCTTCCTTGTCATACAGAATTTCAGAGGTCAAATTTAGAGGAGGCAATTTTATCCCCTTAATGAGGTCTCTTTTATAGATACAGTAGCAAAACATTGTCATTAGGAAAACAAAAAATCAAAACAAAATTTTTTGGATCTTTGCTAACTTTTGGAAATATTGGGAGTTTGGTGAAAAAACTTTGGATCTTCAAAAACCTTTTAACTGATTTTATTATTCTAACTCAGTGCTAGTCTCAGTTTCTAAATAGTTGCTTTTTTGGAGGCCAGTAACTGTTTCTTATGCATGAGGGAATACTAAGCACATTTTTTTTTTCAAGTGTGATTAGAGTAAAGTAGAAGTAAATAAAGCTGAAAGAGAATCTGTCTTCCTGAGATAGAAAGGATCTTCATATTTGGTGGTACTAGCTCTCTTTAGGCTAAAAATACCACAAAGAGTGCTTTCTTTCTTATGAGCAAACCAACTGTGATAGCATCCCTCAAGCC
This sequence comes from Mastomys natalensis, assembly GCA_021653895.1. Taxonomy (NCBI): domain Eukaryota; kingdom Metazoa; phylum Chordata; class Mammalia; order Rodentia; family Muridae; genus Mastomys; species Mastomys natalensis. The sequence continues at coordinate 960,975 of JAJTUV010000349.1, forward strand.
TTGAGAACCTGTGCTTTGAATATACTTATTATATCTTGTTCATTGATTACTAGGCTGTGTCTCTCACATTGACCCTAATTCTGATTTGGCATAGACTGAAATAGTATTCTTCACAATTACAAATCTGTGCTAATGCACTTGTATAGGTATAGAGTATTTTGTGTTGAAGCAGGTCTTAAAAATCTCTTCCCTGTGGTGTAGTGAGCCAAGCTGAAGGTACTCTTAAGAGTATCATAAACATAAGAATTATGTTGCTTGAAATGCTAGAAGTTGGAGAGGAGTCAGGACTCGGAAAACCTGATTACTCAGCAGTAAAATTTTAATGAAAATACCTAGGTGGAAAGCAGCCAGGTGAAGACCACTTTGCTAACTTTTCTTAAATGGCTTCAGCAGGTGGCGCTAGCGTGCTTTTAATGACTTTTTTTAATGAGCGTTAAGAAATGGCTAGAGTTTTTCTGTTTTCTTTAACATCCCAGAGCATTGGCAGTTCTGTAGGAAACTAAGGCACATACCCATCTATGTATATGTATAGATACATGGATATATAGATAGCATTTTAATCATGAAAGAATTCATGCATTGCTTCTAAAGAAACTGCCTAACAACAACAAAAATCCTGTATTTGAAGTTATCCAGCATAACATTAAAATGCTTCAGTTTTCCAAGATTTTGGTTAAGTTCTAGATTAATTCAACTGACAACAACTACATTGTTTTGCCAGGGGAACACTAAGAAAATTGGTGGTCTGCTACAGATCAGTGTGTCTTGTACAACTTGAATTTAATTCAGCTTAATGGAGCAGGGCCTGGGAATCTGAATTTCTAACAGGTTTCCTAATGTTAGTATAGATGGCCCTCTTGTTAAAATTGGGGTAGGACTCCATATCTGAGCTACCTTCAAGTCTGGTCATGCTTTCTTAACTGTGTGACATTGGCAAAGTCATTTCATGACTTTGATAATGCAGTTATGAACCCAGTAGTAAAACAAGGTTTCATGAGATTTGTGGATTTGTGCACAGTAACCATCTTAAGAGCTTAACATATACAGAGGCAGATGCTCACAGCTAACCATTGAACTGATCATGGGGTTCCCCATGGAGGAGTTAGAGAGAAGACTAAATAAAGGAGCTGAAAGAGTTTCTGACCCCATAGGGAGAACAACAATACCAAACAACCAAAGCTCCCAGGGTCTGATCCACCAGTCTTGGAGCACATAGGGAGGGACCCATAGCTCCAGCTGTATATGTCGGGGATGGGGGGATGGCCTTGTTGAGCATAGGTGGGAGAGGAGATCCTTGGTCCCGTGAAGGCTGGATGCCCCAGTGTGGGGGAATTCTAGGACTGTGAGGTCCTACAAATTCTGAATTTTCTGTTAATTTTAATTTACAATATTTTAATTATGAGCTGGAAAGATGGTTCCTTGGTTAAGCATGCTTACTGCTCTTACAAGGACACAAGGTCAGTCCCTCTGGGTGCAGTAGGTGTCAGCATTCTGTAATGCTTTAGGTGATTTGATATTTCTGCCCTCTGTGACCCTTGTATACTTGTGCACACTGATTTGCAATTAATACCTCTTCATGCCCCAACTTAGACATAATTAAAATAAAAAATATTATGTTTAGCATGTTTCAGATGATTTTTAAATTGAATCCACTGACTTCCAGATTTTTAGCAGCGATTTTCATACAAAGAAACATTTTATTTCATTTAGACTTTAGCTTATGGCTTGACTTTTAGCCCCAAAGTGAACCCTGAAGTGAAGAGAATGCTGGGTCTCTAGACCTGAGAACAGACAACAGATCCACAATCTGGTGCAAATATTTCACGGAGAGAAAGAAGGAAGAAAAAGTTCTAAATCACTTAATTACATAACAGCGACTGAACAACCACCAGGGAGAATCGAGAGTGCAGTTGTGAATCATTTAATTCTGTGACCTTAAGCTAAATTAATGTTCTAAGGGTATATGGTAGGCCACTTAGCCCCTCTTACTTCCAGTGGGACTAGCCTCAATTAACATTGGCTCTTCTCAGGTCTAAGACCTTGCTGATATATGGTTTCTTGTTGACCTCAGTAAAACTCTGCCACCACATACAGTCTGTCCATCTGTATCTCAGCAGGGCACAACAACTTACAGCAGTTTACTGATTGGGCAATTGCGACTTTAGTAATTAATGCCTGAGAGTGCAGCAGCTGAGCAGTCTGAATAAATGCCTTTTTAATTACAGGAATTTAAGCAGGGTGAAAGATTTTCCTGAAAAGGTGATGCCTTGACTTTTCAAGTCAATCAAGTAAAATGAGCTCTCTTCTTTTAGTGCTAACTTGAAAATCCAACCATCTCTTGTCTTATTTCAGCTCCAGAGTTCAAAGGAGAGTGTGGGTGAGTCAGTTAAGCTTTTGGAGTTTCGGTGTCTTCACTATATAGTGAAGGTCTCATAGAACCTTCTATTAGGGGTCACTGAGACATAAGGATTAATACATGGAAAGACAGTTTGGGACTATGCTAAATCACTAATGCATGTGCCTGAACTTCTTTGTTTTGTTCTGGTCTGTTTTTGTTTTTTGTTTGTTAATTTTAAGGAACATTATTCTGGATGGAAGAAATGGCTTCTAGATTGTTCCCTAAACTCTTTAGTTGTTGTTACTTTGTGATTTCCTGAGAACAAACTTTTAATTCAATTATCTGTAACCGCCTCCCGGTCTGTCTGTCTAGCTCCTCAGTAACGGCCGTTTCAGCTCCTTAGTAATGGCCATCCCGTTCTGCTATTTGTAATGGCTGTTTTGCTGCTCCTGTCTGGGTCTGCGGGTCAGGGTCTACAAGAGAGAGAGTGGGGATGGAGGGGCGAGAGATGCAAAAGATGGAGACAAGACAAAGGGTCTAATCAAGTCTCTCTCTCTCTCTCTCTCTTTTTTTTTTTATTGAAAGGAAAATCCTAGGAATTTTTACCCTTTAACACGTGACTTGCTCACGTGGGCAAGCTCAACTGAAGGCACTATGTCATGGCCTAGCAGTGTGGAGACCACGTGCTCCTAGCTGCTAGCAGCACTAAACAGTAAAACAAGGATGTTTATCAGTGCTCAGCTGTTTCAGGCTGTTGAAAACAAGTCTCTTCAGTCCTTCTTAGAAGGAGTAACAAAATACTCAAGGGTGCAAATATGGAGACACAGTGCAGGACAGAAACTGAAGGAGGGACGTCTACAAACCATTCACCTGGATATCCATCCTATGTGCAGTCACCAAAGGTAGAGTTTGATGTAGATGTCAGGATGTACATGCTGACAGGAGCCTGATATAGCTGTCTCCTTAGAGGTCTGCAAGAGTCTGACATACTCAGAGGCAGATGCTCACAGCTAACCATTAAACTGAGCATGGGGTTCCAATGGAGAAGATAGAGTGAAGGCTGAAGGAGTTGAGAGGATTCGTGACACCATGAGGAAAGCAACAATCCCAACCAACCAGAGCCCCCAGGGTCTAAACCACCAGCCTGGGAGCGTTTAGGGAGGGACCCATGGCTCCAGCTATATATGCAAGGGAGCTATATATAAGTGGGAGAAGAGATCCTTGGTCCCATGAAGGCTGGACGTCGTGTGGGGGGTAATACTCGAGGGTGGCGAGGTGAGGTACGGGGGACGGTGGTGAGGTACACCAACGTGGAGGCAGGAGGAGGGGGGAAGGGATAGTGAGTTCCTGGGAGGGAGGGGGGAAATGGGGTAAGGAGAGAACATCTGAAATGTAAAAAAATTTCCAATAAAAAAAAAAAAAAAAAAAAAAACAAGTCACTTGTCAGGGTATATGGCTGGAGATGGCTGTAAAGATGATAGCCGCTTTTGGCTAAGAGTCGGCTCCCAACAATTATCCATGAAATTTTACTTGCTTCAAAATAATAGTTCCCTATAGTAAAAATTTGGGGAAATCTTTTATTTTTTTTTGGTTATCAATGTGGAGTGATATTAACTGATTATTCTAACTCTTCTGGCAATTTTGTAAATATTTAAATGTCTTGGATAATTAGTAGTACTAACAACGTGCAGTTTTCTTACAAAAGCAGCAACCATCTCTTACATTTTTCCCGTTAACCTTAAAAATGACAGTGAGCTCTTAAAGATGCATTATCCCAAGAGAGAATGAAAATGTCCCACTTCAGTCACAGGAGGAGGGTCTATGCATATTCTGTGCTTTGCTAATGGGATCTGCAATAAGTTGCAGCCATTGCATCACATCGATCTCTGATGTCCTGGATTTTCCTCATTGAAGAATTAGATTTAAAGTGCTCACAAAGTTCTTTTACATCCATACAACTTGCATGTAGCAGACAGGAGTTTCAGTTCTATATCTTGCTTCTGAGAATCTAGCCCTCTTCAAATCCAGGAGAGGCAGCTGCGAGGTCTGGGAATGTGCTGAGAAAGAGAACGAAGAACAACCAAGTGAGGAAAATTTGATACTGGGAAGCTCCCAAGATGTACAAGAGCATACCTCTCATGCTTCAGCGATAAGAATTCTGTCAAAAAATATATTGTTTTCCCTGCTAAAATTGTCTATGGGTTAGGAGCACTACTTCGTACTGTTGCCAACACAGCTTCCAACCAGTAGGCTGGACCTTATTACTACATGGAAAAGACACTAAAGTTGGAACCAATCTGATCACCTCATTAGACTAACACTGATTTATCTCCCTAGTTCCTGTTATGCAAAAAGAGAACATAGGGGATGTAGATAGATATGTGAGTTGCAAAATCCATTAGGTAACAAGAATCTCAAGTTATAAATATTTATAAGGAGAAGGAAATAGTGGGGAACCAGCCAGTTGGCAGAAATGGCAAATTGGAGGTGAATGCAAGATGGTTAGAAGATGACTTTCAGCATTCTTGCTTCTCAGATTAGAATACAAGATATCAGCAGAGACAGGAATTGCAAAGACTGCTTAGCTAGGTGCAGGGCAAGGCAATTCAGGGACCTGTGAACTATCTGTGAAGACATAGGAGACCTTGAATTTTTGATAGTCATGTCTCTGCTTTGTGAGTTCTGAGATTATAGATATCTGCTACCACTTTTGGTTTATGTAGTGCAAAACAGACAAGGACTGTATGAACTAAACTCCATTCACAGTCTGAACAAAATCTTTCTATGTGATATCCTTTACATAGTTTAATATTTAAAAAGAATTGAATAACTATTATTCAACATGCATATATAATTATAACCTATGCATTAGAGATAGGAAAGAAAATATTTATACCTAAGTAAATTAAATTAAGATTGGGTAGTGGAAACCTAAAATGAAGTCCCAAATAATGTGGGAAATGGATTCCCAACTGGTCATATCTTGTAACCTAACAAAGATTATAGGACTTGGTCTTGGTTTCATCCTCTTGAATTGTTAATCAAAGGTGTTCCATGTAAATCCCCAAACAACACAGGCACTTGCCAAGATAATAGGTTGCTCTCTGCAATGGCCACAAGGTCCAATTGCTAAAGAGAACATTGACATAACTTATTAAACATGGAGTGACTGAGCTGGTGTTAAATAGAACCTTTACCTCTATCTTTTAGTGTCTTTGGTAGAGAAAGGTATTCTGCAGTATTTTTACCAAGAGAGAAATGTAAACACAAACCCAGCCACAAAATCTTTGATCTACAATCTGTCTTGCCTGTAAACTATGCTAGGGCAAAGGTGGCACAAAACTTGTCTAATTTGACTGAACACCCACTCTATGAGATGGAACCCATACTCTACAAGGCTTAGATGACCAAGAACCAGATGCAAGATAGCTCAGAGATCTAGGGTAAAACTAAATACGAACTGGTCTAGAAGAAAAGTAACAATAAAATGACTTCTAATGCTATTCTACTATACTCTAAATCAGTTCCTTATTCAGCCATCATCAGAGAAGCTTTCTCTTGGAGCAGAGAACTACACAAAAGACAATGTAAAACACAGCTTGGAATTGAATGTCTCCATCAAATCTCTTACCTTAGAGCTCATGGAAATCATGGAAGAGAAGGTTTTAAGAGTGTAAGAGTCAGACGGGATGGAAGACTCCAGGATAATAAGACCCTCTGAATCAGTTTATCAAAACCTATATGAATCACAGAGACTGAAGTGACATGTACAGGGAGTATATGGATCTGCACTGGGTCCTGTGTGTACATATTATGGCTTTCAATTTAGTATTTCTATGAGATTCCTGAATATGTGAACGAGTGCATCTCTGATTTTAGTGCTTTCTCTCAGAACTCTTTTCCTGTTTTTGGTTTGCTTTGTCTAACTTCAATATGAATTTTTTTTGTTTTATCTTATTATCTTTTTTGTTAAAACATTCGAGGCTACAATGAAAATAAAGTTTTCTTGCCTTGAATTGATTGATCTATTATATGTTAACAACATGTGATATATAATGCATTTGCTTATTTAATAAGTATTTACTTCGAGAAAGGAACCTATATACTTAAAAGTTGAGTAGAGTATTTAAGAATGTTATGCTTAAGTGAGTCGTGTGTGTGTGTGTGTGTGTGTGTGTGTGTGTGAGTGAACATATGGGCAGTATGTGTAATCATCAACTTTGGTAGCCATGAATTCTATGATTATAGTGTTAATAAACTATGAATTAAATATTTTGAACAATATTGAATCTGTACTAGCATGTGCTGATATCTGTTATATTGCTTAAACAATGGAATCTGGACACTATTTAATAGGATCTGTTTGTATTAAGTGCCATAAGTACTTAATTACTTAATAATACTTAATCACTAATAGATGTTAGTACATAAAACATAGCCTAGTTGATTTGCATGCATTAGGATGATTAAATCAGAATCACGGTTTATGGGTGTGTGCCTGATGAAATATCCTGCAAGAAGTTAGCCACAAAGAAGTTTATCAGACGACAGGAATCTTGGGTTTATATCTCCATTGACAATGCATAACAAATTTTAACACCCAAGAACTCATTGTAGCAAGCAAAATCGAGCAGAAAATAAGTTCACTCAGAATATTTGGCAAAGAAGTATTAAAAATGGATGATTTACAAAGATTGGACATGGTTAGTGAAGCATAGGGAATTGTTCAGACTAGTAAGAAGAAGATATTCTACTTTTAAGCACAATTAAAGGGACCATCATGAAGGTCTGTGAGTTTGGAGCCACCATGCTGAGTCCAAGAGATTAATTTGAGAGTAATTGAGATCCTAAGATGCAATGTCAAAAAAAAAAAAGTGATTGACAATGAATGCCTGATGACATTCTGCTATATCATAGATGTGTGTCTAGCCCAACTGTCATCCAGAGGCTTCAAGAAGCAAGTGATGGAAACAAATGCAGAGACCCATAGCCAAACGTTAGGTAGAGCTCAGGGAAGAGGAGTAAGGACTATAGGAGACCAAGAGGTCAAGGACACTACAAGAAACCCATAGAATCTACTAACCGGGGCTCATAGGGGCTCACGAGACTGGACTGCCAACCGAAGAGCCGTCATGAGACTGATCTAAGCCCTCTGCACATATGTTACAGTTGCGTAGCTTGTTCTTCTTGTGGTCCTCTAACAGTGGGAACAGCAGCTGTCTCTGACTCTTTTATGGATTTTGGGACCTTTTCTCACTGGATTGCCTTGTCCATTTTAATACTAGAGGATGTGCCTAGTCTTCATGGAACTTTATACACATGTTTCGTTGGTATCTGTGAGAGGAGCCTATTCTTTTTCTGAATAGAAATGAAGTGGATGGGGGCGAGAGCAGAAGGCAGTCGAGGGAGGGAGACTGGGAAAAGAGAAGGGACAGGAAATTGGAGTAAAAATGTAAAAAAATTTCAAAAGGGGAAAAATAACAAAAGAAATACAATGTCAATATAGGAGAGAAGGGCGTGGGGGAGATTTCTAACCCCTTTTCACTCCAGATCTCCATTCTATACAAGGCATTCACTCTGGTGGAATTTACCCCGGAAGGAAATGTCCTTATTTTGCCATGAAAAACAGCCTCCCTATGTTCCTCTGCTGGGGGATGTGGAAAGTGGGGACCAACCAACATAATGATTTTGGTGATATTTAAGTAACTAAACACAAAATCTGCAGCATTTTTCTGAAAATGATACTCATACGTTACATAGCTGAATTTAATAGTTAGAAGTGACATTAAATAATTTAGTATTAAGACTTGATCTTATGTTAATTTTCATTCTTAACTTGGCTAGAAGTACTAAAATCCCTTCCAATGTGAAAGCTATTTAAATGTAGGTGTACTGCTGGCTCTGCTTGGGGGGTGGTGAAGTATTTTCCTCCATTACCACTTTTCACTGGAAGTAGATCACATTTTCTGTTTCCTAAAATAATAAGGTTTATTAACAATGTTTCCACTTTTAGAGAAAGACAGCAGAATGATTATCTTTTTCTCATTTTGTTGCAAAAATACTGATACTGGATCCTTCATTCTTCCTCCTTGGAAATATAAGAGATGTGATTGTACATAAAATCATAAATCATTTGGCTTACTAACTCTCCCAAGAGTGCTCTGTAAAAACAATAAAAAAGCATATTTATAGTACTCAGCTCAGTGAAAAATTTCATTTCTATCTAATCAGTGTTCTTCAGGGTCTGATCCGTGTCTCTTACACTAGGCAATAATCCAAATGCTAAAGCAATATTTGTTTAACACCCTAGTAAATGATGTTGTTATACACTCTTGTTAGCCCATATAAATTGTGTGTTATGTTCACTTTCTCCTGAACTTATCTTGACTCTACTCAGCTTTAGAAGCACCTAGAAAATGCACTTCTCTAATCCCGCAGCTAGAGAGGCAAGTGTTTACTAGATTTAACAACAAAGATTTGTTTTTTAAATTTAGCAGAACATGAATGAATTTCCAGAGATTTCTTTCCCGTAATCACCTGACTGCTGAGTGGAGCACGGGCCACTGAAAGGCTGGGAAAGAGAAAGATTTAGCAAAACTATCCTAAGGTCCTGTATGAGTTGGTTTGAGGTATATTTTTATTTTAATATGTTTTTACCACTGTATTCATTGTAATATATAAAAACAGGAACTATGTGCACCCATTGGTTGTAGTTGTGTTGGATTCTCTCCTTGGTACTCCATTCAGAACAAGGAATGATTTTCTACATTTGTGTTTGTCAATTTGCTGAACATTACATAGCTGATAGCTTTTGTCTAGTACTACTATAAATTGAAATCTATATAATAATAAACAGTTATTTAGTATCTTCTTGGGCATATTATTGTCTTTTAAGGCTAAAGTAAACAAAGTTAACTCTTTCATAAAGAATAATGGTAAGTCATATTAATTAATTCACTTACCTCGTTAAATATTACTTTTGAGGTGAAATATTTCATTTCTTGGTGCCTCAGGCTCTGAGTTTTGAGAATTAAGATAATAAGTGTTATTTGTCTATAATAGCTAATTAATATTAGTTAATAATATTTCATTACTTCTGGTTTACCTAAAAGAATAGTCAATAACTTTATAATCTAAGAGAAGTTCTTTGAAGCAGGAGATATTGCGACTAATGATCAGTAGAACTTGATTTTGGAATATATTCAGAGGTGGTACATTACTGTCAGGAAGAAGAATCATTAACCAGAAGATGACTAGCACCAGAATGTGAAGAAAGAAGAATATCATGTTTGAGAGATCCAATGACAAAGCAGAGATGGGATAGGAAAGAGTGTAATTTGGCTTGGGAACAAATTTGATGTGTGTGAGTGGAAGCAGTTTTTCTGAAGGGAGAAACCAAGAGCCCATAAAATTAGGAACTTCTTTACCTATATATATTTAATCAAAGATATAAATATTCTGGCCACTGTGAATCTCTTCCCCATAAAAGAGCTATTTGTGTGCATGTGTGTGTATTGTGTGTGTGTATGTATGTGTGTGTGGTTCCCAAAAAGTGACTTATAAATATGCTCTCTTTGCATCAGGAAATGAACTAAAGATCTTCAGCAAATGATTCTGTGAGAGGGAGCCAGAGGTCTTGATTACTATACACTAATGTCTTTGTGAAATTAGTGAGAATTCATTCTCACATACTTACTTCACACACACACACACACACACACACACACACACACACACACACACACTCATGCACACATATGGGCTCTTAAATGCTAGTCATACTATCAGGTTCTATATAGACACAGAAATTTAGAAAAGTCTAGTCTTCTTCCTCACAGATTGCACAGTCCAGTCCAGGAGAGGAGACATACTACTATAGTCAAACAGTGAAGAGCATGCCTATATAATTCTTTACATGTTTTGAAAAAGAACATTTATAGGTGGTTATGGCACCGATGCCTCACATCCATCTTCTGTGCTTTGAAGGCAAGGAAATCAGACAGTGAGAAGCTAAGTTAACATACCACTGCTAAAGGCCCAGCCCAGGCTGTATCTTTCTTGCTGTTTTTTAATAGTGACATTTCTGGCATGCTGGAAATGGGCAAAGTAGGGAAGGACTGATCTGAGCTTTCAAAGAGAAATAGAGATATTTCTGGTCAATGAGAAGTATAAGCAAGATTCCAATGTAAGGAATAGGATGTCCATGGGAGCATGACTCAGCAGAACTGCACCCAAGGTTTTCAAGAGCTAGCACTGCTGGATGTAAGTTCAGAACTATGAACTATGTAGGCAGATCACAAGGGATTATGCATTATTCTGAACATCCTTACATGAGGCATTTCTGTTGCCGGGCTAACCTCAGTGAGCAAAGTATCACATAGGATACTTTGACACCCAACACTTATGTGAAGAATTGACTTCAATATATTTATATTGTTTTACTGAACATCATCTGGGCTGATAGTGATACTTCCAAGAGCCCAGGAACACCTAAGAGATTCCAATATCATACATCAGAAACCTTCTCCTGATTTATTGATCAGGTCTGAACAAGAGACTCCTCAGACAAATAGCCTACTGCTATTGTTCTGGTTACCTCTGTCCCCCTAGAAGTGTAAGGTAAGTCCCTATCACTAAAGACACCATTTACTTCAGAAATAGAGCCCAAAGATCAGTGAGCTAGAACTGACCTGAAAGCCCTCTCACTGCAGACTTGCTTTCGTAGTAGCAGAAGGTACCATGCTGTAGTGGGGAAGTATTTGAAAACACAGCAGCATGGCTCTGCTCCGGCTAGCTCCCTGGCTGCCGCCATGTTCCCATTCTATGTTCCCATACTAAGGGAGGCTGAGGCACTAGCCTAGGAGCACCGGTCCTGGGTCCACAAAATGCTAAAATGTTAGCATGGCAGCTGCCTCTACTGATCAGCTTCGTGGAGACCATGACCCAAAAGCCAGGGAATAACCACCATTCCCATGCAGTAGATAAAACAATTCTAGGCCTAGCAGAAATAAGACTCTTAATGCTTAAAGATTATCCAATGGATTTATATATCAGCAAATACTCAATACACAAGATGACTACACAATTAGAATTGTTACCCAATATCTAACCTTTTCACATGAATAACTACCCAAGACTTCTAGAGACACAGACGTCTGCCTCCATCTTGCTTCTCTTCCTTGTTCTTCTCCACCCTCCTCTTTTCTTCCTCCTTCCAACTCCAAGCTCCATCTACCTCTTCTACTGCCCAATCACCGAGCTTTACTGCAAATACAATGGGCAGGAAAATTCCTGCCACACCATGCAAACTTCCAAAGGAGAGAAGTGACCAACAGTCCTACCTAGATATGATGCCTATGAACCACACCAATCAGCATAGCATGAGAAACGTAACTGTACAGTAGTGGAACACGACTTACTTCCAGTATTAGGGAAGCAGAGACTTGCAGATCTCTGTGAGTTTAAGGACACTTGTCTTCATACTGAGTTTCTGGCCAGCCAGGGATTCATAGAGAGACCCTGTCTCAAAAACTAAAACAAACAGAAGAAGAAAAGCAAGGAAGTATAAACCTAGGTTCAGGCACAAGGATCTGAGATTGGATGATTGCAGAGGAACTTTATTGTCCATGGAATTAAAACAACATAAATTTAAATAATTTTTTTCCTGACTTATGTGGTTTATTTTTCTTTCATTTTTTCTGAATTGATATTTTCTTGGGTAGGATAGTCTACCCCCACACAAAGACTCTGTTTAGAAAACAGGAATCAGATGTATATGTTTTCAATGAATTCATTAAAAGAAAAAATAACTTCTTTGGGAAAAAACAGATTATTTTAAAAAATTAAATAGTACATTCTATATCCTCTTCCTAAACATAGAGATCTCTAGAGGGGAAAAGTGATCACGAAATGGAGATTTTTATCTCTCTGTGTAGTGTTGTTAAAGCAGAAAAGAAATTCATTTCATGAGGCCGTGTTGCATAACAAACGAGGCTTATGTAACACAAATGTTCTCTGGCCTCCCCAGTTTATGACTACCACACATCATCATGAGCAATTTTAAATATCCACATTACCAAGGCATCATCTCTGTGTGCTTGAATGACAGAAATTAGCATTCCTCAACATGTCCCTCAGCTATTTCTAAGAGCTCCACTGTAAGCTGTCACATGAGTACTCAGAAATAAGTCTCCTCATTATCCTGCTTCAGCCCCACAGATACTGCCGTAACACAGCTTCTGCAGATGTTGTGTGCTGTGACACTGCTACTGGGCTTCATACTGTTGCCCTTCACTAATGGTGACTTCTGACTCTTGTGACCTCTACTCTGCCCTTGAGAAGGAGGACCTAGAGCTCTGCTTTCTTTCTCTCTCTCTCTCTTTCTCCTTCTTCCCTCTCTCCTTCCCTCCCTCCCTCCCTTCCTTCATTCCTTCATTTGTTTATCCTTCCTTCCTCCTCTGCGTCCTTCTTCATAAATAACTAAAGATGAAAAGTTTGTACTTTAATGTAGAATAAGAAAAAAAGCATGCTTTAACTTTCAACTTGATTTCACTGAATATTCAAAAACGTAGGCATGTTGCACAATTTACCATTACTACATGTGGATATACTGTGAGTCTATGAGCATATTCCTTTTCAAGAAAATGTTACTAATCTACTGATACTTGACTTTATTTCTCAGCACCCCAACAAAATTCTAGATTTGGTCTGAATTATGCATTCCTTTTCAATATTACATATTTAACATTGCACGGAGGCCATTACAAGTCCACGTTGTGTTCTGTTTTACCAAATTCAATATTTTTGCATAGTAATCTCTCTTGCAGGGGAAAGGAAAGTATCTTTTGGTACCTTCCCCTTCTTGGTGTTCCATCTATCTAGAAATACTCTTTAAACAGACACATTTACTTTGATAAGAGCATGCACTATTGGGCAGACATAGAGAGCAAACTATATCTAGTAAAGAAGCATTTCTTTAAAAAGATGGTCAACAGACTATCAGGATATATAGGGTGTCCATGGCTACAATGCTGAAATTATGACTTATATTTCCCTTTCAGGAAGAGTCATAGGAGGATGTTTAAAAGGTGAAAGCAAAAAAGCCAAACGATATCAAATATAACCCTTTTAGATACAGTAAACAATTAAAATTGAAACTCCAATTCCACTCTCAGGCAAGATTTCCAACTACATCTAGTTTGAAAATGATCTCAAATTTCAATGATATTATTGTTATTTAAAGATACAAATAATATAAAAGAATATATGTATATAAAGAAAGAGAGGTTTTATGATGGAAGACTCATATTCTTCCCTCTGAGATGTCATTGCCATTAGAATAGTAGCATTTTTCTTAAAATAAGGTCTGCATAGTGCACTTTAATATAAATGTAATCAAAACAAATATGAACAAGAATTAAATTTAAATATTCACTATTAACTTTACAATTTTATGGTTAATTAGAGTATGCCTTCCAAATATTTAATATAATCTAACATAACCAAGTAAAATATTACTCACCTATTATGTAGATAAATATCTTATTAAAAGGCAATGTAAATCTTTTCATTCTTTTGAGTGAGGAGGAGAGAGCTTCTAAAGTGTTTCTTCTTTTTGATTCTTATAACCATATACAGGATCAAAAGGCCAAAGTCATGTTATGTATGAAATGGGAGAGAGGAAATATTTAATGCTAAGGCTGGCTAGAGCTCGAAATGTCAGATTGAATTCTCCAAATCAATACCAAAAGCATCACCTGTTGACTGCCATCTCAGCCATGTAAAATATTGATGAGCATCCTTCCAGGTTCTAATCTTGGCAGTTTGTCCAACATTGAGGCAGCAATTTCCAGAATTTTCTGGTTTATTGGTGCCAAATTCAGTACCATTATACAGTCAGATTGGCTCAGGCGGAGTGGAGGTCTACCTATTCTTCTCAATTTCCTAGTATTAGGTTGGCTGAACTTCAAATGTGTGCTTCAACTTTTCCACAGCTTAACTTGTGCTTCTGTGTGGGTCTCCTGCTCCTGATTGTGCACCAGCAGTCTCAGGGAGCAGGGTCTCTAGTGGTGGTGAGTACAGCGGGTATAAGTGACCCAGGAGAATGCGTCTGAGGGCAGCTCGTTTATTGAAATAGTGAGGCTAGTTTATATAGCTCCAATCAGTGGAGAGGGGAGGAAAAATGACAAGGGAGGAGGTGCAACAGTGGGCAGGGGCTTTCGGAGCATAGGAGCTAGATTAGCAGATTGTGGGTTCTAGTCACATGATCTCCGGTGAGGAAACAAAAACCTAACAGGCTTTACCATGAGGTGAGGTGGCCTTTGTATCTGTGGAGTTGAGTAGGCTTAAACCTTATTTGAGCAGGGAGTGGCTGTGATCTCTGAGAGCTGCTCTGAGAGCTGTTGGGGTATGGGAAAAACTCTGTAGTCCCTCAAATTGTTTGCCATCCCACATTTCGGAACCTAAGTTTTGTCCTTTCTGTAGACAGCTTAGAGTCTGGAGTCAGGGACACCACACGATGCATGTTATATATTTATTGTATTGTTATAGTCTATTGTCATAGCATTTGTTGTTTTGATTTGTAAATTTGTGACAAGTCACTAGTGTTCTAGCCTTAATGCTCTCCTTTCTTCTTTCTGGGGCTTGATGGAGCCCTAAATCCTGCTATGTTACCATTGCAGCTGATAGGACAATTTCAGGTCACATTTGTATGAATAGATGTGTTTTGAATTATTTTTTTGAGAATTTCATACACATGGCAATGAATTTGATAATATCTATCCATCCCTCAGCCCTCCAATGCCTCCCAGCTCGTATAGCTTCCACTGAAACACATGCACTCTTCTTAAATTATACTGCTTATAGTGAGAGAGCCTTTTAGATTCAAGGCTCGCCCTTGGCTATCTAGTTATTAATAGAAGGTGAACTTTATGATTCACTTTATTCAGAACTGAGAAAGAAGAGGGAGACTATGTCATAATTAGTAATTGTACTACTCTTCAACATATTAGCCTAACATACAATCTTGTAACGTCAGATCCTTCCATCTCTCCCTCTGGGTCACCTCCTTATCTTCCTCTGTACAATTGTGTTGAAGCACTAATACTCTGGGGTTGTAGTGAGAGTCTCTAGGTGAAGTCTGACAAAAAGGATTGCCAACAAGAGAATAAAGGGAAGTGATAGAAGTCAGCCAGGCAGGGTATTTATTCCCCAGTTGCCTTCCATTATGTGGTCTGCAGCTGGTTCTATTTCTTGATTGAAAATAAATCAAGAGACACAGCTTGTTTCTTGTAGGGCATCTAACTCAACTTGATTTTCTGTCATTTTATGTCCAGTAACTATTTCTTTTCCTTTCAAGTTTAAGTTAGTAAGAACTTATTATACCTAACATGATCTTAATGTCTCTTTTGGATTTTGATAGTTGCATCTTGGTAAATGTCCTTTTAGTTTATAAGACATTGTTGTACTAATCTGTTTTGTGTGCACTGTGGTTCTTCTTGGGAGAGATACTTGTCTATGTGTGTACACATACACATCTGTATACTTCCGCATTATAGAATATTCATTCATCATTCATGAATTCAAGAAACTGATTTTGTTGTTTGTACTTATCATTAAAAGCACTGAAAGAAATATAATCTCTGCCTCTGAGAACCTCACAGTCTAAGAATAAGGTAAAGCCCGCAGGCCAGTATCCCACATAAAAGAAGATAAGTACTATAGCAATTGAGAGAAGTGGTACGAATGTAGTAATATCTGCCTAGAAATGCCATCAAATACCTTGTAAATGTGATTTTCTTTGATTTTAGTATGGAAGGATGAAGAAAAGTTTTCTCTCTGGGTAAGGAGGTGAAGGCTGAACAATATTTGGGCTTAAAGGGTCAGACTTAAATTGTAAAAACAAATGTTAAGAGTCCAATATTACCTTATTGTACTTACCCAGGAAGTCTCGTTGAATTCTGTAATTCTACCTGTTTACTTTCAGAGATTATACAGCTTACAGTCCGTATCCAATCTGAGCATTATGAAAAACTACTGTTATCTAGAATAGTATGTTTAAAAATACAATTCATGTCAACCTTAAGATCACTGACAAATGAGTTACTTGCCAGTATTTAACATATAGTGAAATGTGGAGTGATGTAATTTTCTAACACACTTCTTGAAGCCGTCTGATAATAGATTAAGCACAAAATATTTTTAAAAGAAACAAGGATAAATGAAACACCATGATTTTAAAGTTTAGCTATAGAACTTTCAAGCTTATGTTAGCCTTAGACATGCTAATGAATGGCCCTACATTGACAGAGTAAATTCAGCAAGACAGTGATATCTACATGCTTTCCACATTTACCTTGAAAACCAATATGATAAAATATGGCTATTGTTCAATGTTTCCTTGTTGAACTGATAAAAGTATAGAGAAAGTTGTCATTCATGTCTTTTTAAAGTACAGCAAGACAACAAAAATGTTAAATAATCAAGATGACAGATTCATATAGTAAAAGTAAAATTATTTTTAGCAAGACAAACCTATGAAATAGTCAAACATAATTGTGATAGGACCTGATTATATTGATTCTTCAGTTCCATTAACTTAAATAATGATTTTCCTTTTTTTTCTGCTTCCCTGTGTTCTTTTGCGACAGGGATTCTCTGTCTAGTTCTGGCTGTCTTGGAATTCACTCTGTAGATCAGGCTGGCCTCTTAACTCAGAGACCCACCTGCCACTGACTTCCCAGTGCTCAGATTAAAAGCATGCACCATTATGCTGGTTTTGGACAATGATTTCATAGGACTTTACTGAAGATTATATAATATTGTGTTAGAAAGCAGTATCTTTTATTCCTTTATATTTTTAGGAACTGAGATTTCAGTTACGTTCAAAAAACAATTGCTGAATATCAGATATTTGATTACACTAACAAAAGAAGGGAAATACAATGTTTTTACACAGAAGACTTTGTAATAGCATTAAAAGTATTATTCCTAGTGTTTTTATACCTTGATAGAATGAAGATAAACTCATTCTAATTTAATAATAATATTGTAATCTATAATGAAATAGAGATCTTACTAATCAGCCCCGAATACTATAATTTTGGAGTTTTTTAAAAGTACAAGGAATGGTGAAAGATTAACAGAAACAAGTCACAAAGGATATATGCATCTCCAGTGAAAAGAATCCTTTCATGGCTTCCTTGTGAAACTGCATTTTCAAGCTTCGAAGCCTGTTTCCTAATGAGACAAGTGGCATGCTATAAACAACTGACATAAAAGAAACACAGCTAGAATCTGAACCTGTGGGAGAATGCTCTAAATCACTGTTGATCAAATAAATGCAAATTAAACCAACAAGAGTGATATGGTATGTTAAATTTATCATACTTGAGTAGTTACCAAATTCATAAAAATTGCAAGGGAAAATGAAGTAAAACTTGCATACTCTTAATACAGATGGAATTGTGCATGGGTCTAGTCTTTTGAATCTTTAAGAGAAAAATGTGTCAAGTATCTTTAGGCATTCATACT
Organism: Mastomys natalensis; assembly: GCA_021653895.1. Classification (NCBI taxonomy): domain Eukaryota; kingdom Metazoa; phylum Chordata; class Mammalia; order Rodentia; family Muridae; genus Mastomys; species Mastomys natalensis. The sequence goes on from JAJTUV010000349.1 coordinate 978,844, forward strand.
TTTTGCTACAGTAATATGTCAAAATACTCAATGGGAAAAAAATCAATATGTGCCAAATACAACTCTATTGGTAGATATTTATAGATGAAATATTGGAGACAACCTTAACCTTAACCGTCAACAATAAAATTCAAGAAATTTTTTATTAATAATGCATCTCCATTAAAATGTATTCACATATAGTTTTTATTTAATGCAGTAGAAACTTTTATGAAACCATGATAGTGGCAAGATTCATTCCACAAGAAGATCTAACTTAGACCTAGTAATACTTTCTGGGAGTCATGAATAATTTGGTAAATTTTGTTTCTGTACATTTCCCATTATCTTCTTATGTTTCTGTGTCTGGAATAAAAGAAATCACAAATTAGTAATATCCTAGAGTTAGGAGGAAAATAAAATTTATCCAGGACCATAAATATTACACCAATAAATGAGTAGCTTATTTGGAAGGTTAAACAGGTGAATGAATGAAAACCAAAGGTATACTAGAGATTTGAAATAGTTTTAGGATTACTTTGGAGTGACTCAGCTCAACAGAACCATGGACTGGGACTAGGAAGATGGCTTAATGAGTAAAGCACTTGCTGTGAAGTTCATAAAGGCTAGAGGTCAAACCTTCAGAATCCATGTAAAATCTTAACAAAGTAGTGTAGGTCTGTAATGACAGCACTCCCTTGTATGCTAAGACAGGAGGTGAAGACAGGAGAGTGCCCAGGAAGTTTCAGGCAAGGTAGCCTTATATGCGATGGTAAACAGCAAAGAGGCTTTTCTAAAACTAGATGCAAGGTTAGACGATACCTGAGGATGCTCTCTGACCTTTTACGTGTGTATCCTCACTCACATGCATGAATGTGCAAACATGGACAGGTACACATCAGTTATATACATAGAATACACACAAAGAAATGACATGTGAAACTAGGATGGGTCATAAGAGACATCACTGGGAGAGCACATATAACGTTACCGTCACATTCCTTACCTGAGACAAACTTCTACAAAAGTCTATGAAAGACGAATTAACAAGAGAAAAACAAATAAGTTTATTAATCCAGACAGTGTGCATCATATGGGAGCAAGGCAGTTCAAGGCTATATTTTAGGAGTCACCTTTAAATAGCACTTTAACAATGGACAGTCAATTTTAATAGATGACAAGTCAGAGGAAAAGTGATGCCAGGTTTTTGACCAGAGGACATGATGGGCAGATAAATTATAGGACTCTAAGGTGAAAAACCAGCACTATAAAGACAACTTAAAATCCCAGCTGACTCAGAGTGGAAAGGAGGTAGAAGTCTGGCAGAAACACATTTGCCTTTGTGAACCCTTGTTCTGACTTTAGACAATCTAAAAGAGGCAGAGATTTCTGTTTTTATTTTGATTGTTTTGTAACTCACAAACTTTCAGACTTTGGGAACAAATATTTTGGTTTCTTCCAATCACTTGTGTGTTCTTTAACATATAGCAGAAAGATTACATTTCCTATATGTGGTGGCTTGAATGAGAACGGCCCCCATAGATTCATATGCTTGAATTCTTAGTAGAATTATGATGTGTAGCTTTGTTGGAATATATGTGACCTTGCTTGAGAAAGTGTGTCAATGGGGGTGGGTTTTAGGTTTCAGAAGACCGTGTGTGGCCCAGTCTCTCTTTCTCTGCTGCCTATAGATCAGGATAGAAAGCTCTCAGCTCCAGGACTATGCCTGTCTTGTGCTGCCACACTCCTCACCAAGATGACAATAGACTAACCCTCCAAAATGATAAGCACGTCCCTATTAAACACTTTCCTTTATAAAGAGTTGCTTTGGTTATGGCATCTTTTCAGAGCAACTAAGACATCATACAGTCAACACTTGCTCTGGGAAATTTGCTTAGTAGGTGATAGGTCAGGCAGATTTGAGATGGATATAGTCTTTAAGTATACACTGAAAGGTTCTCATTGACAAAATTCTCAATCACTGATGGGGAATGAAGATGAAATGAAAGTGATGGCAGGAGGGGAGAAGGACACAAAAGGGAAAAGACTCAGGAAAGACAAGAGACAAGAGCACATTAAGAATAATTATACTAAGTAAATGGGAAATAACTCACTGGTTTAAAATTCCACTAAGTCTCCAAAATCTGCAGTCTCAGTAATGACTGTGTCCTTGGTGGGCTGTAGAATGTCCCACATTATTTTTCTCTGCTTTGTCTTGAAACAGGGTCTTACTGTGTAGTCTACACTGTCCTTGAACTAGGATGTCCTACCTCACCCCCCAGTGTACCATTGATGCCAGACATTTTTTTAATTGTATTTTCCATATTTAGAAGGTATGTATGATCAGTTTGGGGAAATTTTTAGTAAATATTGTAACTGTTACATTTTCTTTGTTTCTTATGTTAAGTGCACATTTTTTGACAATGAATTTATTGCCATACTAATTATGAACACAGAGATTTATGGATAGTGAAAGGAGAAATTTCTTTAAAGTCAATTTAATTATACTATTTATAGAAAACACGTTGACTTTTTATGGGGTGTTTGGTTTCACAGATGCCTTTACCTTTTTGTTATACAGCACAGCAGAAGTCTGTCTCGTGTTCAGTTTGATTTGTTGTGATTTCATGCTTTTGACACCCTTTCAGCTCCTCACAGTGCAAGACATCAGGATGCCTTTGTGCTCAATTTGAACATGAGCAAGTCACTGTTTCAGAAAATATGCTGCATAATCAAACAGTATCAGTGAAGAAATGCTTGTAAAGTCAAAATGCCTTTCCTCTCTCAGAGCTCAGGGTCTGAACAATTTCTCATATCCAAAACAGTAACGCATAGTGGGCATTTTCTGCTATGAAACCCAGTTAGTATTTTATTCTGTTTTACAATCATGAACTTAAATAAGGATGTGCCAGTTGCTGAAATAAACTTTTTTTTTTTTTTTACCAGTTTGTAGCTATTTCATAGAACTCATATTATGCCATTTTTAAAAATCAATCCTCCCCACTCCATTCCTCCTAGTCCTTTGATCCACCATCCTTCCCAAGATCCATTCCTCGTTATTTCTCTTCAGAAAAGAACAGGTATCCCAGGGATATCAATTATTTGGAAATGAGGCAGTTTGTGAATAATGGGTTAATTGTAATTTCAGGAGAATATTGGTTTGGTCCCTCCCTCCAGCAACTGATGGGAGCAGACTGCAGTGACTCAGAAACCAAATATAAGGTGGAGCTCTGGGGAACCCCACAGAGAGGGAGGGAGGATTGTAGGAGCCAGAGGCTTAACAAAATTCAACAAGACTAGGCACAAACCCTCATATCAAGGCTGGAAAAGGCAACCCAGTAGGAGAAAAAGGTTCCTGTGAGCTGGCAAAAGAACACACCCCTACTCCCACTGTTAGGAGTCCCACAAGAAGACCAAGCCACACATCTGTAACATATATACAGGGGACACAGCTCAGACCCGAGGAGGCTCCATCATTGCTGTTTCAGTCTCAGGGAGCCTCTAGGAACCTCAAGGAGCCTCTGGGAGCTCAGGTCAGTTCATTCTGTGGGGTGTGTTCTTCTGGTATCCTTGACCCTTTGGCTCCTACAATCCTCCCTCCCACTCTGTGGAGTTCCCCAGGTCTCCACCTTATGTTTGGTTTCTGAGTCGCTGCAGTCTGCTCCCATCAGCTGCTGGAGGGACGGACCAAACCAATATTCTCCTGAAATTTCAGTTCACCCATTATTCACAAACTGCCTCATTGCCAATACCATCTACTGTATGAGTCTTCATTGGTTTCCATTGCATAGTTGATGTAGTCACAGATGCAAGGAAATGAAGCCTTTAAAGTTTCACTAAATTGTCATAATCACATACCTTAAGGTTCATTTAGATGATTTTATGTTTAAATGAAGTAACATGTTTCAATTATTATTAAAAAAACACTAAATAATCTATTGTTAGATTTATATGAAATCAGCTAGTTTATGCATCATATAGGGTGTCATAAAATATAGCTAAATATGATTGATAAATAAATAAATGCACAAACATGCCTCTAAGAAATGTCAGAAGAGAGGATTTTTGTGTGGGTAGTTTTATTTTATTTTTTTTTGTAAATAACATATAACCTCCAGGGAAATGTAGTGGTGGGATTTTAACTTTATTATTATGCTGAATATAGACTGTTCACAAATGTTATCACTCTAGTTTAAATATTCCACAATTAGAAGGATTCTAAGAGGGATTGAACCACAAATAATATGTGATATAACTGGTTAGTATTATTTTTGTGAACGGAGAAAACAATATTCCTGAGGGGATGAGGTCAGTTTAAGCACTCAAAGAACATGAAAGCTCACATTCCTCAGAAGGAATTTTATTGCATGAGTGGCGATTTTATAAGGACCAGGTCTTTGTGTAAAGAAATGGCGTGGTAACAAAAGAAACAGGTGATGATAAATTCTGAACTTTTTACCTTGTTTTATAACTGAGTTATGATCTTGAAACATGATCCCTTGACTGAGTATCAACCCATGAATCTGGGTTAATAGGTTTTTTTGTCATTACTGCGATTCTAATTTTATGTTCCTTTGAATGTTTTCACAGTTAATTATTTATTTGTACTGAGAAACAGGGAGGCTAGTAACACAAAAACTTAGAAAATACAGTGTGATGAATTTTTTGCCCCTTATTCTTCACATACCTCAATCTACATCATTTATCACCAGGTTTTGCAATGGCTTCCAACCTGTTTGAATGTTGGTTATTTGATTCTTTTGGCAAATGGAATAAGGAGGAACTGATTATTGGCCAGTCTAAGCCAAAGCACCAGGAAGCTGTGCTTGTTTGCTCTCTGATAGTGATTTTTGCTACCAACATGAGCAAAAGGTGTGTTTGCAAACTTATCAGTTCCAAGCAGAAGATGAGACAAGTGGAATAGAGCTATCATGAGCAACACTGGGCCAAGTTCAGACATCTCCTATCCTGCAGTATAGACATGAGGGAATCCAGCTTAGATCTAACTCAGTGAAATTCTCACACTACCTGTGTATGTGTGAGCTAAACAAATGCTTGCCTTCTAAATCTCTTAATATGCTTTAGTATTTGATATGTAGAGATTTTGTACCATAGTTAACTGTTACAATGCCATCTCTTTGAAATAAACCATGAATAGACTAGATATTGTGTATATATATTAATATTGATTAATATGACTTTAAAGAAACCAAAACACTGACCAAAAAGCTTCTCAAAGTCATATTTCTTTAATTACATTAGGTAACAATCATTATTACCATAAATATACTGTGATATAGGGGATATAAAATTTTATTGATGCAAATAATTTGTAAAGTAAAAAATACATTAAAAAACGATTTTTTTAAGGGAATGGTAATTCCAATTTTACTAAAGACTATCATTCTTATATCAAAATGTCTGCAAACTTACACTTTACTAAAATATAAAGTTCTTGGAAATTGCTTCAAATCCTTTTTGGAAACAAACTCTCAGAGAAGAAAGAAATTAAAAAGTAACTTTTCTGTAAGCATGTTTTGTCTTTAATTATGTTCTAGGGAACCAGAGAAATGGGGGATTTACTTACTTGTATTGAAATATATTTGTTAAAGTCATAATAATTTTAAATAAATTTCAAGGTCAAATAACTTATAATAAAAACAATAAATTGTAGTCCCAACAAAGTACATAGTTTTATGAAATTTATTTATTATTTGAAGTGTATACATTAACTTAAACTAGATGTAGAGAAAGGAACTCTAAGATCACATTATTAGGGATGTCTTTTCTCTCATTCTGTATAAGTTTGGCTACATTGGGATGTGTTGACAAGTGAAGCAAACACTGAAATGGAATTCATTCACATATCAAATAAGTTAGCCCAGGGGATGCTCTTTTGTAGGCAGCATGCTAATTTTGGAGGAAACAAATTCATACTGAAATGTATTTCCTTAACACGTGCTGTATTCCAAGCAAAGAATTTAGCATTTAACATTTCCATGCTCATTTTATTATTTATTTATTTAATGTGGATGCACACATGCATATGCACATAATGTATATGCCTATGTAAATGCACATGTATGTATATTTATGCATGTAGGTGTGCATATCATGGTGTGTGCAGGCCAGAGGACAACCAGTAAACATTTACTCTCTTATTCCATCTTGTGGGTCCTGGGATCCAGCTCAGGTTGTCTGATTAGGTGGCAGGTACCTTCATCCACTGAACTGTTCTCTTAGCAAGATCATTTTAGTTTCATAAATATTTGAGTTGGAATCTATGATTATTTTCTGGTCACTTTAGAAAAGTCCATGTTTTGGTGTAAATAGGTAAATAACTCTTGACTGAAATAAAATATCCACTGAATCATATAATGAAGATTGGGATAGAATAGAATAGTAATCATAGACTAGGCTCTAACTTAGAGATTAGGACTGAATATATAATTTGTGGACCTAGCACAAAATTATGGAGACTATTTCATAAATTATTAAAAAATTTAAACCAATGGCAGAAGAACATTAAATCAAGCACAAGACCCTGGTAAGGGCAGGCTCTGTGTGACTCCATTGTTTGAATGGCCATGTCTGCTGTCATAACGCTATAACAAGAAAAACATGAGGTGCACTTTAAACAAGAAAGTTTACTCTCCACATTACTTAAGAGTAGCATGAATGATATCTGTAGCAGAATGATGTAGGTTCTGTCAAGACTTCCCTTCCTGGGTTATAAATAACAGTCTTCTTGGAGTGTCTATGTAGCAAAGAACATAGAAGAAACAATCTCATTATTTTTCCTGAGGACTCATAACTTAATTGCTTCCAAAGATTTGACCTACAAATATCAACCTATTTGTGGTTAGTATTTCAATGTATGTGTATTTCTTTTGGGGTGGCAAGAAATATGTTACTTAAGGTATCAATGTGGATAGACATTGTTCAGATATTAGGAAGGGAGCTGGATGACTTGACCTTTAAGTCCTCTTTGTGAACCTGCTGGGTATTTGTTAACATCACTGTTTAAATAGATTGGAAATGTAGAAGACATCATGCAATCTTCTCAGAGTTTAGACGGTGGCCATATCATCATGATTGTGTATGTAGGACCTAGCAGATAATTTACAAACTATAGGCACTGTCAGAACAAAACTCAGATCTCCAGAAGTCTAGTTCAGGATTTAATCTACTGTATCAGGCGAATTTTATAAATATGAAAAAATTGCTAAAGTTTGCTGCTTCTGGTAGAGATCACAAATAGAGCCAAAGGGGGAATTAACAAGTTAGCTGGAGACCGTTTGACAAATGCTACACTCCAAGCATAGCTTGACAACTGCTAAACATGCAAAAGTGGAAAGGCTGCATGAGAAAACAAGTATTTTCATTTTCTTTTGGAAAAAAAAAGTTCATTTAGGATGCATGTTCTTTCCTACATGAGAGCAGGTAATAGCGTGACACCTGGGGTCTTCTGATTCACTTTAACCCCTACCAACCAAGAGGATGAGTCCCTCACCAGTAGGTCGCCCCCTTGAACTTCTTCAAGGTTTTGTTGTTTTAGTAATAGTTTATCAACTCTGTTTGCTCATTATGTTATTTGTCTGATTCGTGTATCAAATAATGCTTTAGATATCTAGCTAAATTATTAAATCTTTCTTAGTACTGTAGCTGAGCTTGTACCTCTCAGGTTTTTTTTTTTCTTTTTTTTTCCAGCAACAGAAAGTGAAGCGTTTCCTGTGCACCCAGGTCTATAAAATGAAATGGTTCTTTTGATGGAATAGTTATTTGCAATTAGATATAGCGCTGAAGTAATTGCATGATGCTTGATAATTACACTCTCATAAAACCAGGAATGATACCCACTTCTGCCATGTGAGACTGTATCGTGGCTGCCTGTGTTTCAAGTTTACCTGGCTTTTGGAGATTATCTGCAAACCTTTCTACTGAATAATAACTGGAAGTAGGGATTGGGCCAAAATAATTTTGAATTTTTGCATATGCCCTTGGTCCTCTCTCCTCACCCATTCCCTGTTGAGAATGAGGACATCGAAGTACTAATTGAATGTCTGGGAACATTCTTGTTTACACTGATGCACAAGTCCCACTGGTCTGTCTCTAACATTGTCCTGCAAGTAGCACATATTTAGCTGAGGCATATCCGGACTCCCTGCTGTAATCAACCCTCTAGAGAAATTTAATTTTAATTAAGTGAAGCACAGTGTTTACTTTTGCTCTAGAGCTGATTAATCAGAACTTTGCTATTTGTGTTGCAAAAAAAATGGAGATAAATTAACTATACCTTTAATTAGACAAGGGGGAATTTATTTCTCTGTCTCATGTCTACACAAAGCAAAAACACTTCCCTGAAACTAAGAGAGAGGGTGATTAAAATCACCACAGCAATTGGAGCAGGGATTGGGTTTCTGAGTATTAACACATTGAGTTGTGTATTCTGGATGCTATATTCATCAAACTCATTGTTTTGTAAGGATTGTTTATTTCATTTATTATTTTAATAATCAAAATTACTTGTTAAGCAATTATTTATTTCTAACTTTATTTTAAAGCAAGTATAAGAGTAGTACATAATTCTGTGGTAAAGTATAATGGATAATGTATACACTCACTTAATAATGATGAAATAAGGATAATTGGCAGAACCATCATCTCAAATATTTGTTATTATTTGTGATGAGAGCATTTAAAATCTTCCACATTAGCTATCTATATATTACCTTTCACTATATTTACTCTTTTTTTCTTATTCTTCCTAACTTACTATAGTTACTTACTGGTTGAGTTGTATCTCCCCATGTTTTCTACTCTCTGCACATTCCCACTTCTGATACTCAATCATTATTTGATTCCACATTTTTGTGAGATTAAAATTTTAATATTATATTGTAATATTCAATATTAGTGAAGTTCCCACTTTATTCTCTTTCTGGTTCTAATTTATTTCATTAAGCATATACAATTCACCTACATCCTCTGAAGGTAAAAAATTCAGTCATTTTATGTCTACACAGAATTTCTCTATGTATTCTTTTCTTTGTCTATCTGTTTGTCTCTCTCTCTTTCTCCCCCTCCCCCTCCTCCATCTCTGTGTGTATGTGAGTGTGTGTATGTGTTTAATCCCCTTATTATCTACTGATGACCATTTAGTCTGATTCCACACTGACCATTGTGAATGGAAGTACATGGATATACTATACATGGATGTCTCTTAGACAGACTGATGATATTCCTTGGGCTTCTTGCATTGTTAGTCCTGTCTTAAATTTTTGAGAAACATGTGTAGAGTTTGCATCATAGTAGCAATAACTTAGACTTTCATTTCTGCAAATCATGTATGAAGGTTTTCCTTTTACCCACATCCTTACCTATTTTGTTTTTCTTCTTCTTGTCCCGGTGAAACTATTGTCTTAATAGTGGAGTGTGATGCCTTACCATGTTTTTGCTTTGTATTTCTCCAATAATTCATTTTGAGTTATTTTTCACATATATGTTGGTAATTTGTATGTCTTTTGGAGATGTATGCCTCTTGTTCTTTTTTTAAGTAACCAGGTTTATTTGCATCTCAGTGACTTATAGTGCAAGCTCCAAATGTTATTTTTCACTTTTAGTTCCATCCATTCTTACAAAAGGGCAAACTTGAGAGAAGCAACAATGAGGAAAATGTTGTGAACAAGGAAGTTTCCGCAACTGAGCTTGATGTCTTTAACTACCGGTCTTTACTGAGCGATACCTAAGCTCAATTGAAAGTTGGTGAGTTTGTCTTTGGCTCTCAGAGTGTTCAGCATTTTCTCCTAAATGAAAAACCCAATCACAAAAGAACACACATGGTATGCACTCACTGATAAGCGGATATTAGCCCCAAAACACACAATACCTAAGATGCAACGCATAAACCTCATGAAACTCAAGAAGAAGGAGGAAGACCAAAGTGAGGGTACTTTGTCCTTTTTAGAACGAGTATCAAAAGATTCAACCAGAGCTCCCAGGATCTAAACCTCCAGCCTGAGAACAGACAGGGGCAAGCTGTCCTCTGAGAGGCTCTAACCAGCAGCTGACTCAGACAGATACAGACATCCAGAGCCAAACAGTGGATGGAGCTTGAGGACTCTTAAAGAAGAATAGGTGGAAGGATTGTGGGCCCTAAGGAGATAGGAACTGCACAGGAAGATCAACAGAGTAAACGAACCTGAACCCTTGGAGCTCTGAGAGACTGAATCACCAACCGTGGAGCATACCTAGTCTACACAAATCTATCTCCATGGGCTGAACCTAGGCCTCCCTGCACATATGTTGTAAATGTGCAGCTTGGTTTTCATGTAGGTCTCAAACATCTGGAGTGGGGGCTATCCCAAAACATGCAGCCTATATATGGAGTATGGTCTTCTAAAAAAAAAAAACAGTTATTCAGTTATTCATGGAATATTATTTTTTTTATATCTCTTGTATTCAGTTTGCAACTACCTCATTGAGAATTTTTGTATGTATGTTCATGAGGGATACTGGACTATAACTTATATATTTTTGTTGGGTTTACACTTGATTTCACTATTTCAATATTATTTGCTTTGTGAAGGAGCTTATCGTGGTTCTGAATTTTTTTAAACATAACTCAAAAAGTATTGCTTGTTTGAAGGCTCTATAGAATTCTTGTATAAGTATATCTGACCCTTGGTATTTTGCTTGTTTGTTTCTTTTCATTTTATTCTGTTTGAATGCTTTTTAAATTTTTTTGATTTGCTGAAAATAAAAATTAAAAAAAAAAAAGAAAAACTCATAACTTGGGATGAATATCACAGCGAGGTGAGTATCTTTGAAGTCTATACCATGTCCTGTTCTCAGAGTGGAATTCCTTAGAGAAGAGGGTTGTCAGAAGTCATCAGCTTTTGGCCTAAGAAGAGCAAAGAGACTTAATTACCAAAAACGATAAGCTTCTGGACCCCAGAACATTAAGAGACAATTAATGGGCAGAGGTTATTAGCCTTTGGCCTCCATCCATCTCTGTGTCCCACCTTAGTACCTGATGGTTGGGTGTAGGACCCCAGCAAGTTGCCTCTTTCCTGTGTATTCTTATGGGAGTTTGGTGTATCCTATTTCTGACTCACTCTGTGAAATCTTTCTCTGATTCATCACTTTGTCTGCCCCTCAATTAGAAGTTACTAGCAAACATTGGTGTTTCCTGCTACAAACTAATTTTATGTTCGTTGTTTGAGATTTAAGATGTGCTAAGGACTGAGCCATATCACAACTGGTAAAGTTTTGTTTTCTCAGTAAATGACATAATCTCAGGGTACACAGTGTGATTAAATATCATGGACAGATATGTCTGAATTTGAATTTTAAATCTATATGCATATTGATCCCCTTATTGTTGAAACTTTTCACCCTGAATATTTCAGTGATGTGATAAAGAGGTGATACATAGTAATGGGGAACATTATGGTCTTCAAGAGACCTGATAAGTTTTCTTCAGTGGATGACACTGAACTATATCAACCACGTCAAGGTATGTTTTGTGTTCAGGAGTAGTTTGGCAGCATAATAAGGGAATCCTATACATACATATGTATATATGATTATATATATGTATATAGTGTTATACAAACATAATATACAAATATATGTATATATATATGTATGTATAAGATTCCCTTATTTTATATATATATATAATATATATATATTAATAATAATATATATTATTATATTATATTAATTATATTATATATTATTATATTTATTAATATATATAATTAATTATATATTAATAATAATAATTATATTATTATATATAATTATAATATATAAATAATAATAATATTAATAATAAATAATAATATATATGGGAATTATATATAAGACAATGTATATTATATATACACATATATATATACATACACTTTTATTTGGTTATAGTAGTTTGGTTGGTTTTGTTTCATTTGTTTTTCTTTTTGTGCTGTTATATTTTAATTTTTAGGTTTTAATTGACTGTCATTTTATAGGGCCTCTTGTTCTTTTAAAATTATACCACTGTATTGTTGAGCTGAGTTGTTTGAGTTCCTTTTACATTCTAGACATTAACTCATCATCAGATGTATACTTTGAGAATATTATTCCAATTCTCTGGTCAACATTTTTTTGTTGATTATTTCCTTTTCATGTAGTGATGATAGGTTCATGATATGATATAACATATCTGTTATTCTTGCCTATACTTTTGAGGTCTTTCCTAAATCATTAATTTCTAGAGTAACATCAGAAAGTACTTTCCCTAAATTTTCCTGTAGTGTTTTATAATTTTGGGCCTTTTAAAAAAGGATTTTTTTATTGAGTATTTTATTTACATTTCATTTACCCCATTTACCCCATGCCCAGGAACCCCTTATCCCATCCCCCCTCCTCCTGCTTCTGTGAGGATGTGCCCCAACCCAGCTCCCCACTCCCACCTCACCACCCTCAAATTTCCCCACACTCAGTGTCCAGCCTTCATGGGACCAAAGATCTCCTTTCCCACCTATGCCCGACAGGGCCATCCTCCCCTCCATAAACTGCTAGAGCCGTGGGTCCCTCTCTATGAGCTCCCAGACTGGTGGTTTAGATCCTAGGAACTCTGGTTGGTTGGTATTGTTGCTCTCCTCATGGGGCCATAGATCCTTTCAGTTCCTTCATCTCCTTCTCTCTAACTCCTCCATTGGGAACCCCTTGATCAGTTCAATGGTTAGCTGTGAGCATCTGCCTCTGAATATGTCGGACTCTGGCAGACCTCTAAGGAGACAGCTATATCAGGCTCCTGTCAGCATGCACTTCCTGACATCCACATCCATGTCTACCTTTGGTGACTGCACATGGGATGGGTATCCAGGTGGAATGGTCTCCAGACGGCCCCTCGTTTAGTTTCTTAACAATTGTTTTAAATTTCATTAGTGAATTAGAGCTAGCCTCACCTTGACAAAAATGCAAACTGGTTAGCTATAAATACAAACATTTAATTTCTCACAGTTTGGCGTCCCAGGATATTGGTAGATGCATTTCCTGCAGTCAATTGGATGTTTATATTTGGTGTATTCTTATATGGTAGAGAAAAAGCAAGTTCTCTTCTTAAAACACAGATTCTGTTGCATTCAGGTCTCATGGCTTCATTTCATCATAGTAATCTCTTCAAATGTGTTTATATTGGATGCTTGGGTTTCAGCATTTCATTTCAGAAGGTTTATGAATCATGTAAGGCTTTGTATTTCTTATAAGTCATTATATTTATCTACCTTTAAAGGCTAGAGACTTTAAAGTGGATGGAGAGTTTCCAGATAAACATAATATGGTTTTTCTATCACAATGTGTTGAATTTTGAGAGATGATCTGGAACCTTTTCTCTGCTAACCCAGACCCTGTTAAAGCTGTCTGTTTTCTAGGCCTTAAATGTCTACCCTTTAGTTTTCCTTCATTGTGACAGAACTATCAGGAGCCCAGTAAACATCTGTCATCTGACAATACAGTTAAGCCATGAACAGTGAGGAATAAAACTAAATTTGTATCACAAAGAAACCTTCTTACTCTATATGGGGTATTTGGAATTCTGAACATGAAGATTCAGGAAAACATAATCTCTTAAACCAAGTGCTGTTTTTCATGATAACATTTGAAAACGTTTTTCTTTGGACATGAAGTATATTTCCCTGGGAATATTTTCTAACAAAGGAAGTATCTCATTGTAGGAAATAGACACAGAAAAGGACCATGCGACAGACACAAACACACACACACACACACACACACACACACACACACACACACACTCACTCACACTAAGCATGTATGCACAATATTTTTGCATTTATACAATACCCTCTGATTTCTCTGCTACTTTATCCATATGATTTTTGGCAGATAAAATCATAATACATACTGAAGTGGTATCTTTCCAAATTTACAAACATTTTAAAGTAAAAGTTCAGATCCAGCATGATGGACCCCATGCTGAAGGAAGTATTTAAGGTGCTCTTCAGTTGCTGATACTTTGTCCTCTATGTGAAAACCAAGGCCAAGTCTGGTCTGAGTAAACTTTGAAAGCCTCCACATTGGCTCTTTCATCTAAAAGCTCTTATATTTATATTTTTATTTTGTGGTAATTCATTTTACTTGTATTTTTGCAAAAATAGCATAAAATTTGACATTTACTCTGTTGTGTGTGTTTATGTTATATATGTTTGTGTGTGTGTATGCATGTGTTCATGTACATGCTCACAGGTGTGTGTGTCCTTCACAGTGTGCTTGTGAGAGAAATAAATTTCAAGAATCAATTTTTCCCACTCTGTGGATCCTGGAACTGAACTCAGATCTTTAGGTCTTTTAATGGCTGTGCCAACCCAGAACATTTTTGAAGTATTACTTGAAAATTCTCTTGTAAAATGAAGATATTAAATTTAAAACTCCAATATTTTACCTTAATTAATTCATAGCAAATTGTGTTTCATGAAGCTACAAAAATCTGTTGGATAATAGAGCCTGTGTTTTATGTAAAAAAGAGACAAAGAAGTTAAAAGTTAAACCATATGTTTATTTATTGTAGATATAAAGTTTAAGCTTACATGAAAAATTTTAAGATACTGGGAAGAGTAGTAGTTCTCATATGTCATATATTGCTAGTTTATGTCCTTCACTCAACAACTCTTTATGGAACAGTACACTATGGGCTGAATGCTCCAGCCTCAGTGTTGTTTGTGAAATGACAAACATTAATCAACTACGCACAAGATACAGATGGTAAAAAGGGGAACTATGTGTTATTGTGCCTATAACAGAGGTATTTGACCTAGGTAAGAAGGTAGGAGTGGGAATAAGATTTTTAACTGAAAAATAAAAATAAGTGCTGTTAATGACCAAAGAAGAGGAGGTATGTGGTAGAAAGGGGAACATTTCACAGTTTAGTTGTTTCTACTTTGACCTGTCCATCATCAGAGAAAGGAAAGCCATAAGAAGCAGGCGACATGACCATTATGTTTACAAATGTTTTTCTAGTTGTTAAAGCTAATCTCTTCTTTATAGCAATCAAAATGAGAGGAGAGGGTAGAGATCAGCAGTCAGCCATTCATGCACATGTTAAAAAAAAATCACTTAAAATATCACTTTCATGAACCTAACTTTGAAAAGAAGTTTGCAAGATATATGCACACACATACATGTACACACAAACATATACACATATGCACACATGTACACACATACACATGAACATACACTTGTGCACATACACATAACACACACATATCATATATTTTAATGTATGTTCACAAACACACACATTTAAATGGTCAAAAATTTGTTTCCTATTTTGAAACAGGCTCTTTGTTTTGATGTCTAGAATCAAACCTAGAACTAAGCAAGTGCTATATTTCCAGCCCTTCATGATTATTTCAATCTTTTAAAATATTTTTAGATTGCTACCAATACTCAGAAATACTCTATATGCTTTAAAATAGATTTATTACAGTAGAAGTGATGTCATAGTACTGTCTGTATATCTTACTGTGGTCTGACCTGCTGTTTCATTCATGCCCTTTATCTGACCACATTGCATCTGGTGTCCTGTCACATTCATCTCTTGGTCCTTAGGTTTCTTTGCCCTTCATGATCTTAGCAAATTTTGAGTAGTATTGTCTCATTATTTTGTAGTATGGTACTCTATTCTAGTGTTTGACATTTTCATCCTGCACTCATATTAAGATGTACTTGAAATCATGGCTGGGATTTTGTGTCCCTCTTGGAGCCTTGTTTCAGGAGGTAAAGATGATAAATGTCCTGCTGAAGATGCTAATTTTAAGTGTATATTTTTTTCTTTCTCTCTTTTTAACCAAAACAATCCTTTAGAAACAACATGTATAGTGACATTATAATTATTCTCTCATAATTTTGCCCACTAGATTTGTATTTCTGATCTTGCCTAAGACAATTATGAGTGCTGTGATTCTAAAATTGATCATTGCATATCTGAATTTTCCTCCCATTTATTAACTAGGATTTTATGGTAAATAAAGCATTCTATTTCATCTTGTTTACTTGTTCAATTATATTCTTAGCATAAACACAGAAACACAGTCCTACTCTATGTACATTGTGTTACTACCATTATTTCATCCTCTATTTTGTGCAAAATTTGGATATTAAGAGTTGCTTAACTTTATCCAGAGTGTTTCCAAAACCCATCTCCACCCAATCTAAAAGAGGGGACTTCCACCCCTAGACCAAGCAGAGAGGGGCCACCCAGAACCCCCTCTGACTGGTGATCTGAATTCTTGCTTAGGCTGCGAGGCTAAGTACTGCAAGGGAATATAAATAAAAGTTAAAAATATCTCTCTGGGTTCCCTGAGGGACAAGCCTGACTGCATAGGGGTTGATGTCAAAAGTATCCCCTCTCCAGGAAAAAGACATTGGGATGGGTATGGCCTCATGCCTCACTGGACAATGACAGGAGGACCAGAGCCATTACAAGGTCCCCTTCAATTATTGGAGGTCAGGCCTCTATCCCCGACTTCGAAAGATTAGAATTGCCACGGCCCTTGATCCACTTGGAATTGAGCTTTGTACAAGGAGATAAGTATGGATCAATTTGCATTCTTCTACAAGTTGACCTCCAGTTGGACCAGCACCATTTGTTGAAAATGCTGTCTTTTTTCCACTGGATAGTTTGAGCTCCTTTGTCGAAGATCAAGTGACCATAGGTATGGGGGTTCATTGGAGCTCTCAGAGACTGAATCACCAACCGTGGAGCATACCTAGTCTACACAGATCTACCTCCATGGGCTGGACCTAGGCCTCCCTGCACATATGTTGTAAATGTGCAGCTTGGTTTTCATGCAGGTCTCAAACATCTGGAGTGGGGGCTATCCCAAAACATGTAGCCTGTATATGGAGTATGGTCTTCTAGCTGGGTGCCTCATCTGGCCTCAATGGGAGAGGAATCACCTAGCCTCTCAGAGACTTAAAGTGGCAGGGTGGGGGATACAGGGAGGAGGGGTACTCAGAAAACAAGCGATGCGGAAGGATTGTGGGAGGGGGTGACTGGGACGGGTTATAAAGTGAATAAGTAAAAAAAAATAAATAAATAAATAAAAAAAAGAAGAAAAGAAACAGGAAGAAGGAGGAGGAGGAGGAGAAGGAGAAGAAAAGAAGTAACTTTCCTTCCATTCCTCTGTTTCTTCCTCTATTCCTTCTTTTCTTCAGACAGTTCTGAATAAGTGATGCTTAAATCATAAAAAAAAAAAAAAAAAAGGCATGAAGGACGAAAATGCTAGGAATTCTGGAAGGATGATGTAGCAATTAATTAATCCAGCAATTCAATGTCATCATGTACAAGCTCGAGTCTTTCCATCAGCCTTAATGTTTTGTTTTTTCCTCCTTCAAGATGGCTGCTAAATCGCCAACCAATATGCTGTTGTGTTATCATGTATCAAAACTGGAAGGGCAAGTTCTCTTCTAAAAGAGGGTTTTTGGTGGTGATGGAGGTGGTGGTGGTGGTGGTTTTGTTAGTTTGTTTATTTTTTCTTCAACTAGGAAAGACATGTTTTTCCCCAGAGTCCCCTAGCATATACCCAAATTTTAACTGTAACAGGCGATTAAAAAAAATAAGAATCTGTAGGAGGAGCTAAGGAAGAGGGGGAGTTAGGAGTGGAAGAGAAAAAAGGAAGAGGAGGATCGAGAGAGAGAGCAGAGATGTAGGAGCGATGGAGATGGGTGTTCACGTGTCTGTAGCAGTCAAAGGTAGTTGGTATAACTAAGTTGGGTATTGGGTTACACTTCTGATTGTATGGGTATCTTGTTACTGATCATTGCCAAATATATAAGCTTTGATTAATCTAAAAAAAAAAAAAGAAAGGAAAAAAAGATTGCTTCAAAGATTCCTGTATCTTATGTTTCATGATCCATTATCATTCAGTATTAAATTCAGTACTCTGAATCTGGCAAAGCCTGATAATCATAAGTTATGGTGTACTTCTCCTAGTCATGTCCTTTAGTCAGTCACGTAGTTTGACTTGAAGAATTTAGAATTGCAAGTAGTTGATCAGCACACTGATTCCCAAAGGGAGCTTTCAGGATGAGGATGTGAACTTGCTGATGGTCACATACTGACTGAAGCATAAGTTATTCTTATGGTCAATCCCTCCAAGATTTGAATTGAGGGAATCCACTAGACCCACAAACTTGGGACTCAGATTTGAAACAGGTGGAGTTCAGCACTGGTTGTTGGCCTACCTTTGCCAGGTCCACACTTTAAGATTCATGCCATACAGCAGGTCTTTTATAGAACATTGCATTAAGTGCATGGATAACATAGATCATCAGGACAGAATAGAAAGCATCTAGTATTGGAGGAAACAATGGTATAGAGCTCCAAGATGTAATGGATGTGGGAAGACGAAGGCACAGCCATGTGCATACACATCAATTTTCATTAGACAGTTGAAACAGAAATTTAGAAACAGAAATTTAGAAACAGAAGGAAGGTGAACTTAAACAAAACTTCCTTTCATGTAAAGTTCAGAGATGGTATTATAATTATTTTAGAGACTTTTTCAATCTAAAACACTTTTCTGACCCATGTTTTTAGACCTGATTTATTTGTTGAGAAGCAATAAAAGAGCAAGGAAGAACAGGTAGCTTGAACTTTCTTCAGGGGTAGTGAGCTTGCATGCTTCTTTTGCACACTGGTGAGTTGAATGAAGAAGATGGTAGAGAGAATATCTGGTATGGATGCATCACCTGTCGATATAAAAAAAAAAAAAACAAAAAAACCCCTATGGCCAATAGAAAAGGTTAGAATAGAAGGTAGGACATCTGGTAGGCAGAAGGATTCTGGGATGTAGCCAGGCACCAGAGGATTTCCACAGGACATGAAGGAGTACAGACTCTTGAAAGCTGAGCAGAGGGAATCAACCACACTTGGATTAGAATAAATGTAATGTTAATTTATGGGCTGGTCAGAGAGAAAGCCCAGCTATATGGGCTAGGTATCTGTAAATATATTTGTGTCTCACAGTCATTATTGTGGGAGCTTTAGGCCAGGAAGAAAAACATGCACCTTATAGAAAATACCTTTCAACAGAAGACCATGATTGCAAAGCCTGTTTTCTATATAAAAAGAGGACCCTTCAGTCTTTAGTAATAAGTTATCAGAGAATCTGTCTATTTAATAGCATATCACTCTTGCTGTAAGATACAGCTATAGTTTTTTTATGTAAAATGTGCTTCTTTATACCTCAGAAGCATCCAACTTGATTGACAGCAGAATATTTCATAAAAGAGAGAAATGAAGAAATACAGCAATTTAAAAGCATTTTAAAAAGAGTACTGGGTAGAAAAAAATTTCTATTAAAATTGATATTTAAGTGATAAAAGGACTGTATATTTGAGTATATTTATCCATATTGTAAGATGATAATGTATGACATTTGTGTTTAATTTAGACAAAGCTAATTTTGAATATTTATTTCATTTTCTACTAGTTATGTCCAGTTTTCTGTTAGAGTCAAATTTCTATTTGTCATGTACAGGGTATAAATCTTGGTCTAACTTATATTTGCCAGTATTATTTATCAGAGACCATGTTATAAATAAACAGATAATAGTAAATGTATTTTATAATCATCCTACATTAAAGAAATTAAGGATGGTAAACTTTTCATAAAAGTATGAATGGTAGAAATTATACAGAAAATAGTTACTCCAAAGTACAGCAGATATCCACTGTGTTGGATAATTTTTGCCTTTGGCTTTAGCTATTAATAATTTGATAGAGAGTATTAGCTGTATCAGGAGGCAATTACAAGGTAGAATAATATATTGAATAATGTTTTACTTCTTAAAGATGTTGATCCAGGCATCTAGCTATGAAGAAAAATTGGTCATAATTGATTGATGATTTGAAAGAGGAAGTACTTGTTAAAGGTGGGAGTGTGTAGCTTTACAAGTATATACTGAGCTCTAGTCAGAAATAAACCAATTTTATCTCTTATTTTTCTTTCTTCTTTCCTCAACCTTAAATATAATCCATTTTTAGTGGAAATACTTTAATAATACATGTTGATTGCTAGTCAAGGCAGGAGTCGCATCAAGTCATCATTTGAGAACTTTTGAGTGATAGGTATAGTTCAAATGCCTGAGAATCTAAATTGATTCTGTAATATAATTGCTGGAGGATCAAAAATGAAGATAATGATTTATGTCCATATGCAACTTCTTTCAGTTCCATGTCCATCATTTCAGTGAGATAGAAATGCATGAAAAGTTGTCAAATAGATGTTGACACTTTCCCATGTTATGCAACTCTTATGACTTTGATAGGAATATTTTATATTATTTAGTAAGAATACTGAGTTATGAATACTCCTATTTCTGGTAAAATGATAGTATTGATAAAAATATATTCATAAATCAAAATAACAAGAAGTTTCTAGCCACATCCTACCATAGACATTAATATTTATGTCCCTAGATAGTAAATATTCTCTGTGCACGTTAATGTTTTGCTTCTAATTTAAGAAGCAGCATTTGCAAGCTTTGTTGGCATGCATCCATGCCCTGGGAGCACTAACTAGATCAGATTTGCAGATGGACAAATTGAGGATCAAGTAGGAATTGCATCCCTTGTAACATTTGCAGGGGCATGTGATGCCTCTTTATATCACTCAAAGTAATTGTCTAATAGCCTAAAGCATAAAGAATATTAGGATATTAATGTAATAAAAATAAAGATGTGTGACTGTGAGAAATTTGGATCCCTCTGATTCAGAAATGAAACTGGTGCTTTCTTCTTGACTGCTACTATGCACCCTGACAGAATCCTCATGAGATTGCAAGGAATGTGTGCCCAGACTCAGAACTGAGATGGGTTCTTTCCCCACTCTTGTTACTTTGCATCCTTGTGGAATCCTCATGAGACTGCTTCTTGATGGAACCAGATTGTTTCAAGTGCTGGTTACTGACACAGAACACCTTTGTGGGGGTTCATTATATTAAGAGCTACAGAAAACTGCATTACTACTGTAATAGCTGCTGGGAGAACATATTTCTGAATCCATGGAAGTTGTTTTTTTCTTTTTTTTTTTTTATTGGAAATTTTATTTACATTTCAGATGTTTTCCCCTTACCCCCTTTCCCCCTCCCTCCCAGGAACTCACTATCCCTTCCCCCCTCCTATTGCCTCTATGATGGTGTACCCCCACCCACCCTCCCCTGTACCTCACCTCTCCCACCCTCGAGTATCCCCCCACCCCACGACGTCCAGCCTTCATGGGACCAAGGATCTCTTCTCCCACTGATAAATGGCTCCCTTGCTGGAGCCATGGGTCCCTCCCTAAGCACTCCCAGGCTGGTGGTTTAGACCCTGGGGGCTCTGGTTGGTTGATATTGTTGCTTTCCTCATGGTGTCACAAATCCTCTCAACTCCTTCAGTCTTCACTCTATCTTCTCTGTTGGGAACCCCATGCTCAGTTTAATGGTTAGCTGTGAGCATCTGCCTCTGAATATGTCAGACTCTTGCAGACCTCTAAGGAGACAGCTATATCAGGCTTCTGTCAGCATGCACTTCCTGACATCCACATCAACCTCTATCTTTGGTGACTGCACATGGGATGGATACCCTGGTGGACTGGTCTGTAGACAGCCCTTCCTTCAGTTTCTGTCCTGTACTTGGTCTCCATATTTGCTCCCTTGAGTATTTTGTTACTTCTTCTAAGAAGGACT
The DNA here is from genome assembly GCA_021653895.1 of Mastomys natalensis. Taxonomy (NCBI): domain Eukaryota; kingdom Metazoa; phylum Chordata; class Mammalia; order Rodentia; family Muridae; genus Mastomys; species Mastomys natalensis. The sequence continues at coordinate 1,000,570 of JAJTUV010000349.1, forward strand.
GAAGCCCCCCCCCACCAACTTGTTCATCATTCTTCATGAGCTTTATGTGGTCTGTGAGTTGAATCTTGGGTATTTCAGGCTTCTGGGCTAAAATCCAATAATCAGTGAGTGAATACCATGTATGTTCTTTTGTGATTGGGTTACTTCACTCAGGATGATATTTTCTAGTTCCATCCATTTATATAAGAATTTATCAAATTCATTGTTTTTGATAGCTGAGTAATATTCCATTGTGTAAATGTACCACATTTTTTTGTATCCATTCCTCTGTTGAAGGGCATCTGGGTTCTTTCAGTTTCTGGCTATTATAAATAAAGCTGCTATGAACATAGTGGAACATTGTCCTTGTTATATGTTAAGATCTTCTGGGTATAGGGTCAGGAGTGGTATTAGCTGGGTCCCAGAGTGTGATATGGCCAATTTTCTGAGAACCGCCAGACTGTTTTCCATAGTGGTTTGCACCATATTGCAATCCCACCAACAATGGAGGGCAGTTCCTCTTTCTCCACATCCTCGCCAGCATTACTATCACCTAGTTTTTGATCTTAGCCATTCTGACTGGTGTTGAAGTGGAATCTCAGGGTTGTTTTGATTTGCATTACCCTATTGTAAGGATGCTGAACATTTCTTTAGATGCTATTTTGGCCTTCGCATTTCTCTGTTGAGAATCTTTGTTTAGCTCATACCCCATTTTTTTTATAGGGTTTATTGGTTGTTTAGAGCCTAATTTCTTGAGTTCTTTTTATATATTGGATATTTGTCCCTCTATCGATGTGGGATTGGTAAAGATCTTTTCCCAATTGTGGTTGCCATTTTGTCCTATGGCAGTGTCCTTTCGCCTTACAAAAACTTTGCAATTTATGAGGTCCCATTTGTCAATTTTTTGATTTTAGAGCATAGGCCATTGGTGTTTGTTCAGGAAACTTTCCCCTGTGCTGTATTCGAGAGTCTTCCCCACCTTCTCCTCTATTAGTTTCAGTGTGTTGGTTTTATATGAAGGTCCTTTATCCACTTGGACTTGAGCTTTGTACAGGATATAATGAATGGGTCGATTTGCATTCTTCTGCATGTTGTCCTCCATTGTAGCCAGCACCATTTGTTGATAATGCTGTCCTTGGTTCACTGGATGGTTTAGTCCTTGTCAAGATCAAATGACCATAGGTGTGTGGGTTCATTTCTGGGTCTTCAACTCTATTCACTGATCTTCCTGCCTATCTCTGTACCAATACCAGGCCGTTTTTATCACTATTGCTCTGTAATACAGCTGAGGTCAGGGATGGATATTCCTCAGAGTTCTTTTATTGTTGAGTGGTTTTCGCTATCCTGGGTTTTTTATTATTCCCAATAAATTTGAGAATTTCTCTTTCTAGCTCTGTAAAAATTGAGTTGGTATTTTAATGGGGATTGCATTGAATCTGTAGATTGCTTTTGGCAAGATGGCCATTTTTTACTATATTAATCCTGCCAATCCATGAGCTGGGAGATCTTTCCATTTCCTGAGATCTTCTTCAATTTCTTTCTTCAGGGACTTGAAGTTCTTGTCATACAGATCTTTCACTTGGTTGGTAAGGTTCACCCCGAGGTATTTTATATTATTTGTGACTATTGTGAAGGGTGTCATTTCCTAATTCTTTTTCATCCTGTTTATCTTTCACGTAGAGGAAGGCAGAGGCAGGCAGATTCTGAGTCGAGGCCAGCCTGGTCTACAGAGTGAGTTCCAGGAAGCCCGGGCTACACAGAGAAACCCTGCTCGAAAAAACCAAAAAAAAAAAAAAAAAAAAAAAAAGGAAGTTTTTATTTCAAATCCTGTAAACTACTAGATTAAGGGTGAAATTCCAGAATACATCAGGCCCCCATTACAAGAAGATAATATTAGATAATAGGATAGTGGTAAATTCATAACATTTACTCAACTCAATGTGTATATTTCTTTTTTTTTTTTTCGTTTTTTTAAATTTATTTAATTATTTAAATCAAACCATGATTTATTTATTCACACAGGAGTTATAAACACAAAAAGGCAGGATGTGGGGAAGGGAAATTGACACGGAGCATAGGTGTTCAGGGGAGTACAGATATCTTTCAGAACAGGGCATTGGTGGATGAAGGTTCTAAATAGTGTCTCTTACACCCAATGGGATGAAAACATTTGTCACATATCCAGTATAAGGAATGGATGTGATGTCTTACATTATGCATTGATAAATGGCATTCCTTGACAAGCCCTGGCCTTTTACTTGAAGGATCTGTATGTGGTAAAGATTATATTCTACAAATTGAGTATATTTTTTTATTTTTATTATCAATTTTGGAAGGAAGACATACACATATATGTATGTCAGCGACACAGAATGACCACCAAATAGTGTTCTTTTAGGCATTATATTCTTACTTGGCATGCACATTGTTTCCTGGTGGTTCTATATATGTGCTGTCATACAGTCTGCATTAGAGATGCCATTGCTGTTACTCCTCCCACTTAGGAAAAAAATCTAAATGAGGAATAATCATCTCTTCTCTTCCATGCAGCCATTGGTCCATGGTATGAAGATAAAATACTGAAACAAAAGAGTTTCACCTCAGTTGAAACCTTGATGACTCAAAAAGGAGAGCCCTGTTGGTAGTTATTATGTATGGTGGTCACAAATGCAGTTATCTTTGTGTTGATTTTTCAAATACACAAAGATGTCTATAGAATAATCATAACCTGGTACTATGCAGAGAAGCAAATTGGCATCAGATTTCTTGATCCAAGTTTATGTTAGAATTATTAATTTCAGGGTTTCCATGTAGCTACGTGAGTACTGTGGCTTGAGTCTGAAATGTCAAAGGCTCACATGTCACAAGCTGATAAGATTTGGGAATTGACTGGATAGGGTGCATTCTAATTTCACTAACGGATTATTGGGAGAAATGACTGAGACTATGTGTTGCTAGTTGGAAGAAGTCTCTCTCTCTCTCTCTCTCTCCCTCTCTTTCTCTCTCGTGCTCTCTCTCACTCTCTCGCTCTCTCGCTCTCTCACTCTCTCTCTCTCCCTCCCTCCTTCCTTCCATTCACCACACTCTAGGAATATCTGCACCATTATTTTACTCCTATTGTTTCCACATCATAATGTTGCTGGGCCTTACTATAGATCCACAGCAATGAGGTCAGGTAAACATGAACTGAACTTCTGAAACCATCAGCCAAAATAAAGTCTTTCATTACTTTAAGTTGTTTACTCACATCTTTTGCCAGGGCCATAGAAATATATTTAATGCAGTTGGATTTACTTTATGATTATGATTATACCTTGGAAATAATAGTAAAAATGGCAAGTTATATGTCTCCATGTGTGGTGATGTTATATGTCAAGTTATATGTTATATGACAAGTTATATGTCTCCATGTGTGGTGATGAATGCAGGTGCTTTTAAGTTCAGAGGTGTTGGATCTCCCTCTGGAGCCAGAATTATAGGCAATTGTCAGGTGCTTAGTGTGGTTGCTGGGAATTATACTGGGGTCCTGTGCAATTGCAGTATATATTCTTATCCACTGAGACATCTCTCGAGTCAATAATAACCATTTTGAAGTAAGAAGTATAGTATTTAATAATTAATTCTCATTGTAAGTCATCTGGCCCCAAGCACAGAAAATGTTCATAGGTAAGTAATCGGCTATCTCTAGCTAAGTTATTACTTCCTGGGGGAGAAGGCACAGACTTTTCTACTGTCAGTCACTGTAGGTAGAGGATAATAATGGGCTGGAGTTGCTAAAGCAGAAGGTGAGACAGACCTATGACACTACATATCCAAAACCTTAAGTATTATACTATTTGTGTTTAAATATATCCTAAGTTTGTGTTTCTGGAAGTATTTAATATCTAATCTCCAATATGGAAGTAAACTTAAAAATATGTATAATAAATACCAGCAGAAACTCAGTGACAAATTTATCATTTATATAAATTATTATTTGAGGTTTATATTATGATTTAGGGAAATGAGCATAGTTATAACTTACCCAAAAAGCATAGGAGAATATTTTACAGTCTTTTTTTCCCCATAATATCATAAATAGTTGGAGAACTTGCTTATTAGTTACATAGTCCCAATTTTCAGAATATTAGCATCCAAATGAAAATGTTCAGGTCTATTAAAATATTCCAATTTTAAGACCTAAACCTCTGGATGAAAATTTATTTTTGTGCCGTCCATTCATTCTACATGAATATTTATTGAGTGCCTGAACTCTTTACAATGCAGAGGAAATGAGTTCCCAGGTCCACAGCTGTAGTTTAGAGAACCTCCAAATTGTCTCCCCACTGAAAGCAGAACTTGTATAGCTAGCTAGGGATGTGGCTTTGAAGGATGGAAGTGGTGTGTGCTCTTACCTGATTGGCCTTGTACAACTTTCCAACCTCACTGGTGTGCCATTTTTGCCATTGACCTCTGTGATGGAGATACAGCATGTCTTCAAGACAGCCCTGCTATAGCTAATGTAGCTCGAGTAAAACTTGTAGCTTCTCATATGAAACTTACTTCTACTACTCTTCTAATGGGCACTTGTGCAATATAATGCTTCTCTGTTTCTATGAAAATCCCCTTTCCATTCCCATGGTTCAGATACAGTTTAAGTCTGTTTCTGAAAAGTGTTGGAATGTTAGGACTCTTTTGGTGTTGTTGGGAGGAGAGACTTGTAACAGTTGGGGCCTAAAGGGAGCCCTATAGGTTAATTGGTGGCGTGTTCTCAGAATGGTTTATGACTCCCAGTGCTTCTCTCGTACTGTTTTGCAATGTGATATTTTTGTTTTTCACATGAAGTTTTTCACATATCATCATGTAGTCAAGACCAGAGATGGCCAATTCTTGCATGCCATTTAAAGTCCCAAACTATGATCCTGCTTACACTATGATACTCACAAAGAACTAATAGCACTTGCTTAACATCTGCATTCTAACTTCAAATCCCAGGCTCATTTGCATAGAATAAATAGACTTACTAGAAGATGCCCTGAGCCCACTGCAATGAAAGATATCATCTTTGCTTCTAAGGACTTTGAGTGGTGCTTGTCATTTGGTTATCACTAAATAAAATAATTGATTCCTGTTGTTTGATGACAGTGGTGGATGCTGTGGGAGTTTTCCAGTGTTTGGAAGGCCATAAACTTTACCAAGGTGGCATTTATGGCTGTGGGCATATCTCTGTTCATGAGGGAATCCAAGAAGATCTTCAGATAGTTATGGGTCTGTTTTTCTGTGTGGTTTGTGAGTGTTGTCCTGGGAGCATTGAGTCAGAGCTTACCTTTATATTCATCCTGGAAATGTTGTCAAAGGGTGTGACCTTAGCTGTGACTCCCTACTTTGAATATATGAAACCTGAAGAGGCCACCTCCTATAGCCAGACAGGAGCTCCAGTGGAGCAATACAGACACCAACCCACCCACAAATCTTTCAACCCAAAATTATCCTGTCTACAAAAAAATGTAGACACGGGATGGAGCAGAGACTGAGGGAATGGCCAACTTGAGACCCATCCCATAGGTAAGCACCAATCCTAAACACTGTTAATGATATTCTGTTATGCTTGCAGACAGGAGTGTGTTGTCCTCTGAGAGGTTCCACCCAGCAGCTGATACAGACAGATGCAGACACCTACAACCAAACAGTGGATGGAGCTTGGGAACTCTTATGGAAGATGAGGAAGAAGGATTGTGGCCCTGAAGGGGAAAGGAACTCCACAGGAAGACAACAGAATCAACTAACATGGACCCTTCAGGCTCTCAGAGAGTGAACCAGCAACCAAAGAGCATACATAGGGTGGACCTAGGCCTCCCCTCACATAAGCAGTAGATATGCAGCTTGGCCATCATGTTGGTCCCGAACAACTGGAACAGGGGCTATCCTAAAATCTGTTGCCTATCTGTGGGATATGTTCTAGATGGGCTGCCTTGTCTGGCCTCAGTGGGAGAGGAAGTGCTTAGCTTCACAGAGACCTGAAGTGCCAGGGAGGGTGGGAGGGATGTGCAGGAGAGGGGTGTATCTGATCAGTGGAAAAGGGGAGGGAAAATGGGGACTGATTCTGGAGTGAGTGACTGAGAGGGGGGCAATGAACAGAATGTAAAGTGAATAAAGTTAAAATTAAATTAAATTAAAAGAAATAACCTCTTCCTCATACTCTCCTTGAGCACTCTAATAATAAGTCACTCTCTTTGTAAGGACATCATTCCTACTCTCTCAGCTACCTCTAATGAGGCTCACTCCATACTTTGGCCTTCCTCCCTCATATACACTACTACTCTTATGTGTATATGCTCTCTGGGGGACAAAGAAGCACTACAGTATGGAAGCTAACTGCATCAGAGTTATCAGTTCTCTCCAGTTCTCAGGTTTTTTTCCATCATCACAGAATTGCATTTACATCTGTGCTTGATATGCAGGCTTTGTAGGCAGAACTCTATGTATTGTGTAAAACTCTAGAATAAGCACACCTCCTGCAAGGAGTGGGGGCTACCTGAGTTTTACTTAAGTTAAAATAATAAATGTAAGCAGGAATCAGCATATTAACATTTCACAAATGTCTGGGGTTTTGTTTTAAGGAGTTCTGGTTGTTCTTGCCCTGTGTCCCGTTGACCGATAATGCAATAGATAATGAGATGATGCTATGTTCCTGTATCAATTTAGTGTAAGAGATAAAGTATATATATATTATATATATATATATATATATATATATATATATATATATATATAGAGAGAGAGAGAGAGAGAGGAGAGAGAGAGAGAGATCAGAAATATTTAATCTTAGGTTCTCCACTTTAGCTTATTGCCTTGTATTTTCAAAGTGCACTTGATAAGTCTGAGTTCAAATATACAGGTGTGCCTTAGAAGATATACTTCAACACCTTTGACACTTTACCAAAGAATTTTCTATGAGATTGAAAAGGCAAAGTGAAAAGGTATAAGGATGACAGTAATTATGCGCCAGTTGCTTTCAAAATATACTACTGTTTATTATGGAAAATCTAAACTCAATAAAAATAAATATTGAATAAAATGATAGTTTTATTTATTCAGAAATTATGACAACTGGGTAATATGGGTCACAAATTTTAAACATTACTTTGGAGTTAAAGTGTCCTAAGCTTAGATCTTGAATTTTTGTTTATTTGATGAATAATTTATGTGGACAGGCATCTATTCACTCTGGTAATGACAGAACAAATAAAGATTTCTACTCAAGTCTAGCTTGGTGATCCAATAATCTTGTTGGGGTGACTAGCAGGAGTGCCAGTGACTCAAATGCAGCTGTATCAGGAACACCTACCCCAGGATGGGCCATACTCATGAAACTTGCATTTCTACATATCCTGGTAAAGTACACTGTGGAGACTTCCAGTGTTGTGGATAGCCCCAGCCTTGTATTTTGATCCTAGTTACACCCCCCTGAGAGGGGATCCAGAGGAGGATTGAATCAATGTTGTGGATAGCCTCAGTCTTGTATTTTGATCCTAGTTCCCAGTGGCTAGCCCCAGGCTTTTATTTTGATCCTAGTTCCACCCTTCTGGGAGGGGCTGCAGAGGATGATTGAATCTCTACACAGATGACATCTTGTGAACCTTCTGTCCAATTAAAACCTGTAAAATAAAGGCTAAAGCTAGTGATTGGGCAGTAGAAGGGGAGGAGGAGAAAAAGGCTTAGGGGAGGAGAGAGTGAGAGAAATTTGATATAAAAGGAGGTAGAAGTAGAAGCCAGAGGGAGAAGAGAAGGAAGTCGCCGGGGGAGCAGAAGAAGAGGAAGAAAAAGGAGAGCAGAGGGAGAAGCAGGAGGAAGTCAGAAGCAGAAGGAAGCCTGCGGTAGAAGGAAGCCGACGATGGAAGACAAGCACGCTGCCTGGATGAACTGCAAGTTATAAGGGATCTCATAGCCGGGGATTAGAGTAGTGTAGTGGTAAATCTGCCCAATCTAGGCGTGCTATTTATACCATAATTATCGAGTTGTGTTTTCCTTGACTGGTCTCATTCGGGTAGGAGACTTACAGTGAACAAATTTGGCGGATTAAATGATTCCCTCTACTACAAATTGGCGCCAAACTTCTACAACATTCCAGAGCCTTGGAAGTTTATTGAGCTTCTGAGCTATTATATTTCTGTCTCTCCTTGGATGCTAGATGCTTTAGTCTCACTCCAGAAGAGGATACTTTATCTCAGAAGAAATAATGACCTAACATGAATAATTTATGATTATGATATTGACATGTCTCTGTTTTCTAATCTCTAATAGTCATAAATATATGATAATATATAAGATCTTGCTCATCTTGTCTATCTGCCTGACTGTCTGCCTGACTGTCTGTCTATATGTTTGTTATCTGTCTGTCTATTTATTATCTAACAGTCATCCATATGTTATCTATAATCTATTCTCTCTCCCCACTCCCTCCTTCTTTTACTTTGTAACTAAGTAATATAGCCTTCTCTAGAATACAAATTGGTTATCTAGTACCAAATGAGTATATAATATCTCATTATACAGACAGAGCATGGAGCATGTTTTACTTATGTATTTAGAAATATATACTATATATGTATGAAACAACAATTAATGAATAAATGAGGCCATGAACTTAAAGAGAGTATGGACATCATGTGACAGGATTTTGAAGAAGAAAAGAGAAGGAAGAAATTACATAATATAATTTCAACACATAAAAATGTTAAAAAGAAGTACTTTTTAAAACTGTCACAGCATTTTTTATAAAACATTTATTTCAAAATACAGTCATAATTGAAAACATTCTTCCTTTTTGAATCCACACCTCATTTTCATATATCTGTTAGATATTTATTTCTGCTGGAGGCAAACCAATTGTTAAGTGCTTTGAGTTACAAAAGAGAAATCTTAAAAACAGCAACATAAATATAGAAGTGGGGATATAGTTTAGAAAGTGCAATAGCTTGTATTACTCTTTTAAAATTTAATATATTTCAAATTTTTATCTGGATGATTTATTTTAGCACCCTTTCTGCCTGTGCTGTAAATGAAACCGGAAGGAAAAATGCCTGATTGAGTGATTACAACTCCTATTTCTAGACAAGTGTACCCCCTCACCGCTCCTAGCACACAGAGGTGTGAGCATTCATGCCTAATCACCAAAATTCCATTTCACACTAGAGCAGCAAATGTTGAGTTTGTAAAAAATATGTGTATTTCTCCAGTGACCTCAGTCAAGGTCATGGTATTGTTTTTCTCTTGGACTCTACAGTATGAAATGATTAAGTAAGCAAGGCCAACCAAGATAATAGAGCTACCAAGCTAGAATTTACTCTAGTATGTAAAGTGTATCGACAATGTATGCTTTTATCATTCTTTCCCTGAAACCAGTACTGATAGGGAATTCATGGAATGAAGGAGGAAAGAACATGCTTAGGAACACATGGAAACTTTTGACTTCCAACTGATATGTGTTGTATCACATGAACTCAGTCCTTTTTGTGTACGTTCATTAAAAACCTCGAAGTTCTCTACTAAGCTAATTGACTATATTGAGTGTGAGAAAGGTATGTGTGCTTATGAATAATGATTTTTTATATCCCGGGGCCTGGATTGCTTCCTTTGTCTTTAAGCCATCAATCTGTAATTTTATATAAAGAATTGGGTCAACTGAGGTGCTCAGCTTGTAATGTGAGAGTTTATTTCTCTTAAATCAGCTAGAGTTGTGACCTAATGTTATTCTGGAGTCCTCAGACATTGGCTATGGACTGTTGAGCTATACCAAGCTCTGGGCTGTACTTCTGTTTAACCAAGAGGTCATTGTTCCATTCTTATTTTATTCCTCTCCTAGAAATTCTTATTGTGTCTAAATAACCTTCATGAAGGTATATAATAAAATAAAAATCATGTAATTAAGTAAATATGAAAGGCTTACATTACTCTAGTGAGACTAATATTTAAAAGACTTGTAAAAAGGATGTAATGATATAATAACTAGGAAGTTTTCAAATCCCATACTAAGTGAACTCTAACATGACCTCGCAGTTCTTCATGCCATCAGTAATCATTGCTATCACTGTATTGTGAAGTAACCTGACTTTTTGGGCTTGAGATGTGTTCTTGGTCATCACTGGTTAGAAAGCATGAACAAAATCTTGCTTGATATGTGATTATGCAGAAGCTAATTCTATGAAGGCATTATTTAAAACACGAGGTGCAAAAAAGAGAAATTCACATAGACCAGCTTATGGGTAAAGAAAAAAAAATCTGCTATTGTCACAACAGAGTTTTCAATGTGTCCTAAATTACAGAATACTTAAGTAGCACAAAGCATGGTTGAATTGGAATGCTGAAATGCAAGAAGGTCTTGAGGATTTACTATTAAGAGAACTTTGAAGTCTTCAGTAGCTTGAAAACATTCTCCTCCTCCCTCTCCCTCTCCTTCTCCCTCTCCCTCTCCCTCCCCCTCTCCTTCCCCTCCCTCTTCCCCTTCCTCTCTCCTCCCTTCTTTCCCTTCTCTCCCTCTCCTGTCTGTCTCTCCTGTCTCTCTCTGTCTCTCTGTTTCTCTGTGTTTATCTGCTTCTCTATCTTTTAATATACTGATATTTTCATGTGGTATTAAATTTTTGTTCCTTGCAAAAATGATTTGGTCTGTTGTCTCTGTGATAGATTTATAGTCATGTTAAAATCAATAAATAGTCATGAAGAGCATCTCCCTAATCACTTCACTGAATATCATCCCATTAATATGTAATACATTCTGGGATAAAAGTGCAAAATGTGTTAAGGGAATTCTCTATACAATTTCTCTGTTTCATATTTGCAGTACATTAAAAATGTATTGAGATCCAGCGGCAAAGGAATCAGTTCAACATTGTTTAACTTGGTATTTCAAAAGTTCCTATAGCTGCAAAACTATTAAGTCCAGAGTATTTCTTTGAAAAAAAAAAAGTTATTAAAAGGAAAATCAATTTTTTGTTTGGCAATTTTTCCAAGAATAACAATACTTTTTTGTGTGAGGAAGAATAATATGCACATGCAGACATGAATAAGGAAATAAAGGAGATTAATGAGTTGATGTTCAAAACATTATTTGTTAATGTTAAACTTCATTTTATATAGAAATATCTAATTTGGAATGCCTTTTCCCCCAGATATTAAAGTTCTAGAAACTTTCCCTTTTTCAGTTTATGGAAAAAAAATCAGTTCACTAGCAGCTATTGATTGCCCACTTCTAAGTGTTATAAAGGATACAGAAGTAGTTACACATTAATCTCTGTCAAACAGAATTTCCCTTGTGGGAAATCACATATGAACTCATGTGTGCACCTTCATATTCAGGTCACTCTCAAACACATACAACATTATGAACACATACTCATGTCTCCAAGACAAATTGTGAAACATGCTAGAGATAGGGTCAAATGCTTACAACAAAGAAATTACAGTGAGCAGGAGATACAAGCTTGAAAATGTAGATCAAAAACAAGGTTTAACATGTAACCTGAACCTAGAACGACAAAATAAAACTTAAGAGGCTGGTTATGGATGGAGATTTTTGCAGAGAAAAGTTTGTATATGGTCAGAAAAGCAGAAATTTCCTTTCTATCTTTCAGAATTGGAAATCCAATTGACACAACGTGTGAGAGATATGATAGTATTTTCTTTTTCTTTTTCTTTTTTTTTTAAAGAGTGGATATTTGCCTTTATTTACCTTCTTCTACATTTTTTATTGGATATTTTATTTATTGACATTTCAAATGTTATCCCATTTCCTGGTTTCCCCTTTGGAGACCCCCTATCCCATCCCTCCTCCCTCTGATTCAGTGAGACTGCTCCCCCACCCACCCACCCTTTCCTATCTCCCTGCTCTGGCATTCATCTACACTGGACCAAGGGCCTCTCCTCCATTGATGTCTGACAAGGCCATCCTCTGCTACATATGGGGCTGGAACCATGGGTCACTCCATGTGTACTCTTTGGCTGGTGGTTTAGTCCCTGGGAGCTCTGGGCAGTCTGGCTGTTAGTATTACTGTTCTTCCTACGGGGTTACAAACCCCTTCATCTCCTTCAGTCCTTTATTTTCTATAGGCTTAATGTCATCCTCCAATTGTATGTTGAAACTTAAATCACTAAGGTATCAGGAGGTGGAAACTTTTGGAGGTGTTAGGTCATGGGGTATAGATATTAAGAAAATCATGTATATACATAAAATCCTGGAAAAATGTCCTACTTCTTTCACAGTGTGCAATTATAGCAAGAAGGAAGAGATCTAAAAAGTAGTAAGCATGCATAAAAATCTTTTGATGTCTTGACTTTATAGTTACAAAACTCTAGAACTATAAGAAATGAACTTTGAGATGCTATGGCAGGCATAACATTAGAACTAAGTAATCAACAAGGCATAAGACATATTCTGTAGTTCTAACAGTTTCACAATGCAGAGAGAGAGAGAGAGAGAGAGAGAGAGAGAGAGAGAGAGAGGAGAGAGGAGGAGAGAGAGAGAGGGAGAGAGAGAGAGAGAGAGAGAGAGAGAGAGAAAGAGAGACAGACAGAGAGACACAGAGAGAGAGACACAGAGAGAGACAGACAGAGAGAGACACAGAGACAGAGAGAGGTGCATGTCTAAGTGAAGGCATCACTTAATTCTTAGTGGGGCTTATGGAGAATAAACTCTCTTGGAGTTCAGAGAAGATATAAGAGACAGGTGATATTTATAGCTGTCTCCTTAGAGGTTTGCAAGAGTATGACGTACTCAGAGGCAGATGCTCACAGCTAACCATCAAACTGATCATGGGGTTCCCAATAGAGGAGTTAGAGTGAAGACTGAAGGAGTTGAAAGGATTTGGACACCATGAGGAGAACAACAATACCAACCAACCAGAGCCCCAGGGTCTAAATCACCAGCCTGGGAGCACTTAGGGAGGGACCCATGGCTCCAGCTATATATGCAAGGGAGCTATATATAAGTGGGAGAAGAGATCCTTGGTCCCATGAAGGCTGGACATCATGGGGGGGATACTCGAGGGTGGGGAGGTGAGGTACAGCGGTGGGTATGTGGGGGTACACCATCATAGAAGCAAGAGGAGGGGGGAAGGGATAGGGAGCTCCTGGGAGGGAGGGGGGAAATGGCGTAAGGGGAGAACATCTGACATGTAAGTAAAATTTCCAATAAAAAAAATCTTGTTTAATGATTTGAAAGTTGAGTTGTTTGTTTTCTCAAGAAGGGCAGGACTTGCTAAGCAAGGAGGAGTAAATGGGGGTGTGTATGGAAAACAGTGTGAATACAGACAAGAAGCTGCTGTTAGCTCATTTGTTAGATAATCAATTCATTCAATAAAGTTAAAACTGCATGCTTATATGGTAGACAAATGCTGCAGAGAAGGTACAAAATCAAATCAGAAATACTTGATCACTATAATGATTTACATTCAACTTTACCTGCTAGGCATTTGTCAAAGGAATCAGATACAGTCTTGCTTAATCCTGCAGATCATGTTTCAGTTTCTCACACCCTTATGGAATTGTCCAAGCAAGGCAGTGAAATCCCTCTGTGGGGGACTAGAAGGACCTTTAACTTATATAACCAAACAACCTCTCTGTCTCTGGGTGTCCACTCGGTTTTTAATGCAACTTCCATGTAGACATCTATGTTGCAGTGTGTTTGTAATTAGTAAACTGTCGTAAGTCATGTTTATCCAGGTTCAGTTTTATGTCTTTGGCCACTACTATCATCCTAAGTCAGAAATATTTCCCTTGGCAACAGGATTCTCTGAATCATCTCATGATTTTAAACAAAATCCTAAAGGATGTGCCCCCTGTGTTTGATGGAGAAGTCAGTCCTGACAAATGTCAGAGTCTATTCTAGCAGAATTTTCCATTGTTTACTGTAAACACTTTCTTGTGTTTTCTAAAAGTGATGAATAAATTTTATTCTAAATGAAGCTATTTTTCTTCATTATCCCAAATAAAATTAGGCTTATGATGACCCTTAAAAAGTCATTACTAGGTGCTTTTAAATAACAACATAAAACAAATCCTGAATGCTGAGACAGGCAAGATGAAACCGATTGTATATTTAATCATTCTGCAAGTTGTAAAACATTGCAAGAGTGTAATATGTCATTTTTATTTAGGTCAGTGATTTTTAAACTAAGCTTAAAGCCATAGGGGTTTCTCATGGCATCATGGACTTTCTAGGGAGGGCAGGTGTTAAAGGCAGATAAGGATTGAGAGATTTCTGCCCCAGTCTCTTTTTTTCCTCCCCTCTCTTCCTATGTTATCCATAGAAAATTTTCTCATCTATAACACATACAGATAAACACACACAAGATGATTAGAAGAAAAGACTGTGCTACAAAAAATGCTTCAAAATTACCAATCTTATATAGCTTCCACACACTACTTATAACATGAGTATTCTATACTGAGAAAAGAGAAAATTAGGCAAAAGCTGATTTCAGTGCTACAAATCCATGTGGAAGGGAACCAGTTAGTAGGAATGTCATAAAACTGTTACTCCAAAGAGAAAAAACAATAAAGTAGAAATATTTATTTTTACTATCTTCTTTTCTTTATTTGAAGATAGGCATAAGTATAATCAGACATCTCTGGGTAGGTTTAGAATCTGAAACTTTGCAGTCTATTATATACATCAAATATTCAAAGCAAGCATTCAATAACTCTTATCAATAGCATATTTCAGGGTGAGCCTGGATGTTATCAGAAAGTCTCTTTTTTCCCAAAACACCTTTGTCTTATCTAGCCATAAATGGAAAAACTAATTGTAATCCTAATCCTGAGAGAACTTTTTCTTAAAAAAAAAAATCCCAACCGCCCCCTCCAACAACCCATAAACAAGCCCCCACAAAACAAGTAAGCATACAATAGCAGCAACAACAAAACTTTCTATAATTATTTCTTTTCTAGAACTAAACCCTTGCTTTTAACCTTTCAACAAAGCTATCATTTTTATACCTTCTTCATTCTTTGGATCTTCTGAACAATTCCAAGGTGTTAAGAGTGTCATTGATAAATTCTCCACCAAATGCATGGTATTTTATATATCAAGGGGTGCTTACCACATGAGACAACATACATTTTTGTTGTTGTTGTAGACACAATAAAGAAGGCTGTTTTACTAGGGACAATATTTTATTACTCAAAATAGAATTTTTTAGCATCACATTCTAACTACAGATGTCTAAATGTCCTTCTGTTCTTATATTTTGTAAAAAAAAAAAAAAAAAACCCCACAAAATTACTAAAAGTTACAGTGACTTAAGTATTCTAAATCAACACACCTCACAAATCCAAGACAAAACAAATATTTTTCTAGCACATTTTTTCTCAACATTCTCTTTTTATAAATTCTTTAGGTATTTTACATCATATACCTCTCTCACATTGGTTCTTCAGGTCTTTCCTATTCATCCCTTGTCCTTCTGACCTATCCCAGACCTTGAATAAAAGGTCCAATTTGTGTTATCTTTATACTCACTGGAGGATGGTCAAACCCTCTGTAACCTGCCCCTGAAATGGAGCCAAGTCATTGATTGCCCTTCCCCACACCTGCTAGGAGACATTTATTGTGGAGAGTGGCACTTCAACATCCTATCAGTTTATAAGAGTTCTCTTTGATGGCTTCCTGTTTAGGCTCATACTATTTTGGGGAGGGGGTAGAGGATTGGGGTGGAGGTAGGGTTGACACAGAAGTCCGAGGGTTTGGATGGAGGTAGGGGTTATCATAGATGTCTTCAATGTCCCTCTTACTTAGCTGTGCATCTCTAGTCATGGATATTTCTACCAAAGTTGCTTATTTGTTCTTTGTGGTCAATGGGAGCATGGATCAAGGGCTTCCACATCATTTCTTGCAATAACACATAACACATACAGGGCTCTTATTTGCAATGGAGCTGGGTCTGGCTCTCCAATGCATCTGGGATCACAGACATCATCATGGCTTAAAGCTCAAGCATGCTTCATGGACATCTGCATGGTCTTCGGTGGCAATACTGGCCACAGACATTAACTGAAATAAGACCACAGACCTAGAAAGCACAGCATGGACATCACCATGGACCCACTGGCAGCTCAGGCCATCCACATCAGTGGAAAGAGGAGGAGGGGAGATTATAAAGCTCATAGGCAGTACATGACGCAAAGGCAATAATTTTTTCTAGACATAACAGGGTAGTTGCATGTAAGAATTTACAGGAGTTAGGAAATAATGTATAGGGCCAGTATAGTCTCAGGCCAGTCTAAATTTCAGCACAGAGAAAGGAAGTAGACATCGATTCCCATACCTACATGAGCAGTTGATTGCTGCTGAGAGAAGTGATTTTCTTTAAGGACATAATCCATTTTGGGTTAAACCTCTCCCAGTGAAGATCATATATACTACTGTATACACAGACAGTACAAACTGTTCTTGATTATATTTTGGGGGTATGGGACATGAAGTTGAATGTGGCGAAGGGGTGACAGATCTAGGGAAAGTTGGGGGAGGGGTGAATATGATCAAAATATATTGTATGAAATTCTCAAAGAATTAATACAATAGAGAAAAATTTACTTGAAATGTTGCCATGATAATGACCTTGACCCTAACCTCTCAGTATCTTTAAACACTACAAACATTGGGCATGTGAGTGGACTCAGTGGTAAAGGCACTTGTCATCAGGCCTGGCAACCTGGGTTCTATCCCTGGGTCCCATGTAGTGGAAGAAAAAATTGAGTTCTGCAAATTGTTTTTTGACTTGGACCTAGATGCTGTTATACCCCAAACTAAAAAAAGAATGAATGACTGAATTAATTAATTAATACAGAAACACGTTAAAAATGGAAAGCTTTCAAACTTCACAGGGTTATGGCAGGATTATCAACATAAGTTGGATTTCTCCATACTAACTCTCCAAGTTCTCTGTTTCCTCTCTACAGGTGTCATGAAGCATGATCTCACCTTCATAAACATGCTTGATTTGTTTTATAATGAATGCCACATTTCTTTTGCTCAATATAATGTGGAAGATGCCTCTTCTACTTGGTTTTGGTTAGTCTTTTTTTTTTTTTCTCTACTCTTCTCATTTACAAATGCAATTTTCTGTGTGTGTAAGGTGGCTTATTTTCCTGATATCTTCAGGCAAAAAGTTCTAGCTTGTATGTGGTAATCCAGCCATGAGGGTCATTGATACATGCCAACACCTGCCCTTGGCAAAATATCCTTTGTCTGAACCATTTGGAACCAATGATGCAGAACTAGGAGTTTTCTTTCTTTCGCAGTCAATGCTCATTTGTTAGCTTTGTGGTTCTGTTGCTTTTCTGTTAACATATTGCTTTCTATATAGAGTCCTTTTCCTGTGGCTCAAGATAGCTTCCAAACAAACAGGGCTATCAGAATGTCTGATTGCTAGTATTTCACTGTAAGAAGGAGAAATCATTGTCTATATTCGAACCCTCTGTGTTTACTTTTACTTGAGAAACATAGTGAGTTCCTCATTGTCCCCCAAGTGATCAAGTTGCTCCGTCACGTACTTCATTAGATATATCTCAATCCTACCTAAGTTTCAGCCTAAGGTAGATAATCTCTGTTTCATTATTCCAGATCCGCATAACACTATTATCCTCTGCAAACACCTACTCCAGTCTCAGAGAATCCTTGATTAAACATTTTAATACTAGCAGGGATGTCTTCTGGGAACATGTTGCCTAAAACTGTTAGCACTAAAGGGGTGCCTTAAGTCAACTTTGGCTTTTCAGCTGTTTATTCTGCTTTCTTTTTTAATAGAAATTAGCAGAATGTGTCGTTTTGTCTATAAATCTCTTATGTGTTAACCTCCCCTTTCCCTCTAAAGTGTGGCTTTATGTTCTCAGAAAACATAAGTTCATCCTTGCTTCTGGATCCAGGCTCCAGGATAACTATTGGCAACACACTGTGTGGGGCACAGGCTGAGCCTTAGCACCTCTCCTTATTAAAGTTTGTCAGAATCATATCTACCATTATGGTTTAGAGTACTGGGATGATGAATCTTGAAGCTGAGGAATCCCAGAAAAGAGCATGTAAAAGTTAGGGATTCAGGTCTTAGAATCATATAAGCAAATAATTCCATTCCAAGGCCAAAAATCTGAGCACCACAAGGAGTATCACTGGTTCATGTCTTGCGGTGTAATAGTTCGAGATTCTGGAATTCTGATGTCTAATGTAGAGAGAAGGGTGACCTTCCTCCAGGAGAAACAACTCAATTTCTTCTTCCTTCTGTTTTTATCTTCTTTATTATTCTCCAATTGGTTGAATGGTGCTTGTTTCCAGTGAGGGCAAAAATTAACCACTTAGTTCACCACTCATATACCAGGTTCTTTCAGAAACATCATACAGTCACTCCCTGAAGTAGCCCATTACAGATACTCTGGATAAATCTACATACCCATTTAAGCTGTCAAGTACAGTTAACTGTCAAACTTCAATCAGTGCAAGAAGATTTGAATGTGACAAGGGAGTAGTGAGTGTCACAGTTTCCATACTTATTGTGGCATAGTCTCAGCCTTATTTCACATGGCTGCAGCATTCCATTGTTATTGAACACATTTTCACATAAGTCTACCCACTCATTCATGAGAAGGTTATTGCCTTTCTTCTTTTCTCACTTGTACAACTTCTTTATGTATGTTTCCATACAGGCTACAAAAAGCCACACCCTTGACTAAAGAGCATTCCAAAAGAAACATAACTAACTCATGCTCTTAGCCCATTTTTATTATCCCAGGCAACTGAGAACTATGGGTTATGTCATTCATATCTAAATCAACAGTATGGCACAATGAATTAATATAAAATATTTTATTTTATTCTGTTGTATAGTTAAATACATATTCTTTAAATTCAGGTTTTGTTCATGATGGATAACTAAAACATTTTACAAGATAAATGGCAAATCTAACAATTTAATAATTTTACATCTGTGTAAGATCTCTATTATGTCTATATTATTATTATTATTATTATTATTATTATTATTATTATTCACATGTCTCCAACAGTCTAATCTTATTGAAACTTTAAATACCATGGGATCTTAACATGCCTTGGATGAGAGGAGATAGTAAATATGTGGTGATTTAGAAACTTTCCCAATGAATTAATACTTTAGTTACTTTCTGTGGTAATTTGAATATACTGACCCAGGGAGTGGGATTATTAGGAGGTGTGAGTTCCTTGTTGGAGGAAGTGTGTCATTGTAGGGGAGCTTTAAGACCCTCCCCACACCACATGGAGCACAGTCTTCTCCTGGATTACTTTGGATGAAGATGTAAAATTCTCAGCTCCTCCAGCGTCATAGACACTGCCATGTTTCCTTCCTTGATGGTAATAGACTGAAACCCTGAACCTGTAAGTGAGCCCCAATTAAACGCAGTCCTTTGTAAGAGTTGCTTGGTCATGGTGTTTGTTCATAACAGTAAAACCCTAAGACACTTTCTCTTCACAATCTGCCTGAGTAGTAGGGAATTGTGGCTCACATACACTCCCTCTAGGATCTGTCTTTGTAAGATTAGGTGCCTATGGGGTGTGATCTAAATCATTGAAAAATATTACTTGTATCTTCTGTGTTGCCCAAAATGCTTTATAGATTTCTAGTGCAACATTGAAATGACTTGCGTGAACCATGGCACGAAGCAGTTTCAATTCTATTAATTTTAATCACTTACAGCACATTTAAATTTCATGTATGCAATTGACTTGAGCCTCATTCTAGTTATTTCTCCTCTGCTGCAGACTAGGATGGGTTTCTATTTCTGTGTGTAAATGTTATAGTTCTTGCTGTTTCAAGTGCAATTCCATTTTCAATTGTGTTGAAGGCAAACACATTGAGGTAAAATTATTTTCTCTCTCCTGAGATTTTATTTGTCCCTTAAAGTTCAACCAACACAGTGCAACTGTAGATCATTTCTTTGGAGTTGGTATATGAGCATGCATTGGGAGACATTTTCCTTATTGTTGATTGTATTTGAGTATCCTACACCAAAGTCTTCTTTGTCAACAAGAACCAGTCACCTTTACAAGAGTCTTTTCTGTTTCTTTCGCAGAATCTGCTTCCTTTGACTTAAAACCACTCCTCTTTGCCACTTCTATCAAATGGAAAGAATTCCTGCTCTTTTCTTTTTTTCTTGGGAAGCTTGAATCATGTCATCTCATGTTTATAATAGAACTCACACTCCTCCAGATTTTAGCTCTAGTATGGGTGGTAGCTACCCCCTTTCTTAAAAAGAAGCTCAGTTGGATAAGAAGAACCAACAGAAGGAAAGGAACATCAGCTTTGTTCAGGGAAGTGGAACTGGGTATACAAACCACTCTAGGGCAGGTCTATGTTCAGGAAAAGTTGAGCAACATATAATGGACATCATTTTTTTCTAAGCTGCTTTAACTTGGATAGAGTTTGCTGTATTTTGGGAGAGTTGTGGTGATGTTGTGGGTTTTTGTTGTTGTTGTTTTGTTGTATTGCATTTTAATTTGTTTCCTGAGAAAGAACTTAAAGTTGGGTGGGTAGGGAGGCAGAGATGAGAAGAGGATCTGTAAGGACTTAGGGGGAGGAAAAAATGGGTCAAACTATACTTCAACTTAAAATTATTTTAAATAATAAAAATATGTGAAAGAGACAGCTCTTTGTCTCAGTACTTTGGGTAGGTTTCAGTCTGTTTTGTGAGAAGAACAAAGCCGTGCTCAGGATACCAGATAAAGTAACAAGGGTGGAGCGATGCAGCAACTTTCCTGAAGTACACTGCCTTTATCAAGGTTAGTGGAGGCGGGGGGGGGGGTGGGGGGGGGGGGTGGGGGAGAGGAGCTGCCACAGGTGTGCTTCTCATAGCACAACAGGTAATGAAGCTTGAAATTTCTTAGTGATGCACTGGAGTGGAATAAACTGTTTTGTACAGACTTGCAAAACAAGCATTGAAACATTCGCCCCTACTGTGGCAATCTAGTCTAATTCTTCTTGGATCGTGTCATACATATTTTTTTATTGGTTTTGAGTCAAGTGAAATAAATAGATCTCCAAAAAGCTCGGAATGCTTGTTTTTTTCCTCTATAAATTTTATTTTGAATATTTTCTTCTCCTACTTCTCAGTTTACCAGATATAAGAAATTACAATTTTGGTTTCAAGCTGGAGTGACTTCTTCTTCTGTAGCTAGAAGGTTTAAGAGAACTTTTAATTATTATTTAAACTAACCCAAGACTGGTAAACCAGATCAGCTATTCTTATTTCTTAAGATTTTACAGAGCTTGTGAGCTTTTCTCTACCCACAATTACATGTATATTGATGTCACCCTCGTTACTCTCATGTTGACCACGTTTGTGAGTCTTCATGGATATAGCTTCTGACATTAGTAGGAGACACAATCTTCCAGAAAACTCTTTGTTCGTCTGTATCTTATATACATACATGTGAAATATATAGACTGAGCAGGTTGTGTGTGCATATATTGTGTGGTGTGTGTATACATACACACACACACAACACACATATATATGACATGTATTTGGGAATCAACACACACACACACACACACACATGTATATATAATGGCAATTAAAGAAAAAGAGGACAAGGAAAAAGGCATAGAAGGAGGAAAGGAAAGGGAAAATGATATAATTACAATCTCAAAAATAAAAAATAAAGGAATATAATGTGTTCTATATCATTCAGATTATTAAAATCATTGCATTTTGACAACATTTAGAAATATAAACAAATTTTTAAAAGACATTTTAAGTGTCTAAAGTATAAGGATTATTCTCTTGTTAAATAATTCTTATTTCTCTTGTTTTTACATTTTCCTTTTCCTTATTTTTGTGTATTTGAGTGGTCTTAGTTTTATGTGTCCTTTCTCCTGTCTTAGTTGATAAACATCCCCCTTCTGTTTGACTAATTTGCCTTGTATTTTAAAATGACTTTTGGCCACAGTGTTTCATTGTTTAACATATTCACTGTTTAGAACAATGGAAGGACATTGCTTTACTTAGTAAGGATTGCTGCCTCCCATCTACTCTGCCATAGTTGCTTAGCAACAGCTTTATCTGGTGCTTACATATCTTATCAAATATATACTACTCTTACTGTATCAGTCCTCTTAAATCTTAAAACATGATTTTCCTCACAAATCTTCCTGTAATTTATTTTACTTGTGTGTGTGTGTGTGTGTGGTGTGTGTGCATGCACACATGTGTGTGTGCACAAGCTACTGTGTGCAAGTGTATGCACTAACGTGTGTGCAGATGTGGATGTTCAATGTCATGCATATGGAAGTCAAAAGATAAGCTTAGGTGCAGATTCTCATTGTTCATCTTGTTTGAGATAGGGCCTCTTTGTGTCTTTTGCCTCTCTATATACCAGCCATGCTAATCTGGAAGCTTCTGGTTGTTTCTCCTGTTTTCAGCTGCCATTTTGCCATAGAAAGACAATGCTTATGAGAGCGTGCTGTGGCCCCTGACGTGCATGAGTACTGGCAATTGGAACTCAGGTTCTCATGCCTGTGTTCCTGGGCTTTACTCAACAAATCTCTTTCCTTTGCCAATTTTATTTCTGAATATCCTGATTGAGCACATGAAATTTTAAATTCAACTCTTTTTACTAAACACAGAGCCCCTTGGTTGTCTTAAGTTTGTGTAGATATAGCAATTTCAAGCTTTCATTTTGCATAGTTTGCCACCAGTCTTTCTACATGCATCAAAATGCTACACTCTGAGTTACTGAGACCAACAGCTAGCTCTCCATGGCCAAGATATTCATGCCAACTCTTGTGTGTTTATTCCTTTGGTTTAATGAACTTTTCACCTGAAGACTTCCATAGTTCTGCTTATATAGCTTTGGTTTTAAAAGTGAATATTCCAAATTCTCTGCAGAATTTCAATTTGCTTTGTTGAAAAGTGTTTTCAGGATATTTAATCCATAAAGTTGCAGGATGTGGAATTTTCCATACTTAAAAGAGGCATGTATTTCTTCTGAAAGTTCAGCTGAGTGCATATCGATGGGCAATAATATTTACACATCATTATTGATTGAATATACTTATTTACACTTTATTAACATGGCAGGGATTAAGTTAAGTGATAAAAATGAATGGTGTGACAGTGCCAATCATGTTGCTGCAATGTTCTTGGTTTGTATTTTACTTCTGTGTGTTTCAGACTTGGATTGAATCCAGAATGTCAAACTTCCGGTATATGCATTTCTCTTTTTCCATTTCATAGTCCAGTAGTACTTAGATTTTACTCTGACAATATTTCATTTCACTTTGCCTTTCTTCTGACCTTTCCCTTGCATGTGTATAAATAAATATTTATAGAAACAACACATTCCACGTGTAGAATATTTCTTACTAGACACTTTCAATATAAGCGTCAGAAACCACAGAGGGCTGTGTTCTTTCTCTCTGTGTATGAGCTAGTTTCTAACACTTTGAAGATTTGTGATCTTCTGAGTTCTTACCGGCTCTGAGGTGATTTCATATAATAGAAAGGGTAGGAGTTATGAGCTCTCAAGAGGTGAATATTGAGATGAATCAAAGGCTTTAGCCTCTTGTTTCCACTTGACTTTTCTGCTTCTATCTCCCTAGCCTCCTCTTCAACATATGATATGAATGAAAATAAGATATGGAATCACGGTCTACTGATGAGTTCTCTGGAATACAGTTTGTGTGGGCTACCTCTAGTAGTCTTTTCAGAAACTAGCTCAAGTTCAATACCCCTGGGACAGAGCTCAGAGCTGTGTATTTGTATGAGCGTTCAGATGCTTCAGCTCTGAGTCTCATCTGCAACACTCCTTAGTTGCAGAACTTAGTTTCCAGATGGATCACCTACTCTTAAGACTCTTTACATAGACACTTTGAAGTTCTGTCAACCTTTAATCCACAGAAATAAAAGGGTTACATATATTAGATATGACAATGGAACAGAGATTTTTTTGGATAACCTCCACGAAATATTCACAGTTGCCATATGGAAAGCAACACCATGTACTGACTTAAATAATTTGTGTCTTTTAAAGATTATAAATCTATACAAAAATTCAAATTATATTTTAATTCCACAGAAAATGAAGATTTTTTTCATGTCAATTTTATTTTTAAAAAGTATTAAATAAGTATCTTTTAATTACTTTAACATATCCTGCATACACTTCAAATAATTTCGTTATATAAACACATAAGCACATTTTGTAATTTTGTTGGTTAATAAAACACTGTATTAAGGTGATTTGTTATTAGGCTACAATTTTAACATAATACCCTCTGATCTTCTATTTAATTGTCTATGAAATGACCATATTTCCAGTGGTTTAACAGATAAACTTCTATAGCAATTAATCATTTCTGAAAAATTGAAAGTTGGCGGTGGGAATGTAGCTGAGATAGTACAGTGTTTTGTTGAGGCTCTGAAATTGATGTCCAGAACTTCAAAAACCAGGCTGTTGTCTCAGGCCTAGAATCCTAGAAACTTGGCATGCGGAAGCAGATAGACCAGAAGGTCAAGACATTATTCACTTTATTTTGCTATGATTGAGAACGAGAGGCATTTACGCTAATTCGAAATTTTGTTTACCAAAATAACTATACTCTTTGTCATATTGTTCTTTCTGGTGCTATGATAAATATCTTTACAAAGAGCAGCTTGGAAAGGAAAGTCTTTATTATTACAGATTAGAGTTCATCATTACGGGAAAACAGGACAGGTACCCGGAAGCAGTAACTGAGATTGTTGAGGTACGCCACTTAACTTTCATGGCTTTCTCAAGCTACCTGTCTAATACTACCCAAATGTTACATGTATTTATATATGTAGATATATGGCTAAATATACAAATACATCTTGCTCAGTCTATGTAATGTACATGACTGTCTAAAAATAAGCTGAACAAGGACAACAAAACTACATATGCTAACATATGGAAAAACCAAGGAGGTCTCAATCCTGTACAAAGAATTATAGACAACTAAGGAATGCGGAGAGTGGGAGAAACAGTCTTCCTCAGGTGAGCACACCATTTGGTTAACCAATAACCAATGGTCAGCCCAAATTACTGGGTCTTTAATATCAGCAGCTTTGCAAACTCCGTATTGTCTATCAGCTCTTCACTTTATGTCTGAAAGGAGGAAAATACACTTTTAGTCTCATGACTAATAAGAAAGAAGTCAGAAAATGGGACAGGATAAAATGAAATGCACAATACTTCCTATGGTTTTTAAGTGACTGATACATGCTCTATGTGCATAACCCAGCCATATATTTTTTAAACTACACTGAATTAACATCTTTAAATAATTTTTTTGGTGTTAGATAAATAGTCCATAGTGTGCAAAAAAGAGATGACATGTTTATTCTAGTTTATAAAAAGTCATTTTAGAGATACAAATTGGATATGGGTCTTGAGAGTTATGAGACTTCCTGACTCATAAAATAAACATAGCTAGTTTCCATATATTTAAAAGAATCCATCTGCAGTGCCTTAAGTCTAGACTTGAAAGGGAGAAAAATCATTTCCTCTAATGTATATTTAATAAACAAAATTGTCTACATAGAATTACTAATAGAAATTGCTTGGCCTACCACACATACTCTGATCTAAGAGATCATTATAAGACGTTCTTGTAATATTTTGAGAGGAAATTAGATGTCTTTTGTCTTAATTGACAAACTCTTTTCAGAGATAGGTGTAATGAGAAAAAATCTCTTTCTATTGTGTTTCTTTCATAAAGACCTTGAAGTCGTGCCAATCCCAAGAGAAGCATTTACTAGTAAGACATTATAAATCTTTGAAATGCAGTATCTCTAGTCTCCTCTAATGTCTATACATTTACCAATCACCATCTCCAATTCATAAGGAAATATGTTTTTTACTTACTCCAAAAGAAGTATTACTTCTACATTTGGTTTTATGATTATATGTGTGTATGCATATGTGTAGTGTGTGTTTCTGTGTGTGTTTGTGTGCCTATGTGTCTATGGCCTTTTTGTGAATCTGTTGTGATGTGTAGTGCCAAATACCTGTCTAGTCTCTGTAGCAGCTGGAAATGAAAAATCTGAAGTAAGACTAGTTTTCATAGTTCATTATTGAAATATTCAAGTGATTTGGATTTAAAGAGATAAGCCACAGTCGGAAACAGATGAGGAGACAGTTAATATTGCATTTAAAAGTTTGCTTGAGATGTGAATGAAGACGGTGACTAAGGAGATTTGCAGGACACAAGCAGTAAGGACCCAGAGAGATGGAGAACAGGCTGATCAACTCTGCCTGCACTGAAGAAATTCAGATTTGAGGAGATTCTTGAAATGGAGAGACAGAAGAATCGCACTTGACTAAGCTGCAAAATTCATTTTAAGGTTAAAAAAGAAACTGTCAGGAGTGACCTCTCCTGTCAGAAGGAGCAATCTAGTGTCATTCATGGCAGAGAACACTGGTGCCCAGAGACAAAGGCATTGTCAATCCCATGCACAAAACTAAAGAACCACAATGTAGTTTGGCTTGCTTTGTTGTGATCTGTGTGTTCAAAATGTACTTTGAAATGTAACCTCCCAAGTAAAGGAGATATTCAGCAGTGTTGCTTGGCAGAGTGTTCTGTGATGAAGATTACTTTTGACAGTGGTTTCCTACAATAGAACCATGGAGCTTTGGGTATGGGTAGTGTCACTAAGAGACTGAAATTTTAACATTGTAATTAAGGAGTTTGGGGAGAATAATGGAAATATTCTTTATTTTGGTTGTGATGGTAGTGATAGTCACACATATATTTAAACAAAGTCTAAGAACATTATATATATATATATATATATATATATATGTGTGTGTGTGTGTGTGTGTGTGTGTGTGTATCTCAAATATATATTCATATATCAGTTATATATGTATACACATATATGTGTACATATATTACATTATGTAATATATCATGTATGTATATGATATATATAAAACACAAATATATAATAATTTCAAGATACCTCTTACTGTATACTTACAGTAGACTGATTTGAATAGTGTAATGAATTTGAAAAAAATACCAGCTACAAGTATCCAGGAGCTTTACTGAGTCATTGAATTAGAATATTAATCAGTTGAGGAGGGAAGCACCTTATATAATATAACTTTTCTTTTTAAGCTAAGGTACGAAGCTAGGATGGGTGGGTAGTTACTGTGAAGAAGGCATTTTAAAGATACACACGGAGGATCATTGCTTCATTTTGTGATGTTATTGTTCCAACTTAAAGTTATGGAAGGGTCAATCAAAGCATTGAGGAACTGAAATGCTGTAACCATATCTAAGACTTTGATCTATGATCAAAACTAAATCATTTGCTCATTGAATATTCAGACTCATCTGAAGCATTTTGTAATTATCACAAAAATGGGCTTCAAACTTTCTCCCTCTGTATATTTAATAGAAATTGTCTGCCTGCTAGGTTATAATTTGAGAGGTCTGAAGCTGATGGGCACTCTGAAGTTACAGAGTGCTGAAGGATGTCTTCTGACTTCATTTTTCCAGCTGGGCACTGACAGGGACATTGATCAGTGCTTCTCTGTGCTTGACAGGTGATTTCTACATAGTATTAAATGAAACTTAGAGGAAATTTTACAGATTAATTATTGACTGGAATTAATCAGTTTCTCTACTTCATGGAAATAATCGAAGCCTAACGTATTCATTTTCAAATTCCTCTTTTACTATCATTTCATTTCTCTTAATTCTTGATAACAATTTTAATTCCCCCTTTACCTCTGTTATGCACAAATGTAAAGGTTACACATTGGATGCTTAATGGATAATACAGAAATTATTAATAAATATTGAAGAAGTAAATAAGTGAATCCTTGGCACTTACATTCTTTACTTTTTAAACTAATAAATGAAGTGTTGTTGAAATTGTCCCTGAACTTCATAACATAGAAATGAATTTGTTAAAGTTTTGAATCAGAGTCTTAGTACTGGCTTAAAACATCAGAATCTCTTTATTAAGACATTTGTGTCCTTGATCTGTGAATGGTGTAATGAAAAAAATTATAAAAGGCATTATTAAGACATTCATTTCTATTTAGTAAACGAACTACAAAATATACCTACATATAACCTTGTATGCTTATGTAGTTCTCTTGAAAAGATTTGCTAGAAGAATTTGCAAAAGCAAGTAAATTGCTCTGATAATTCTATAAAAACAAAATGTAAATATATTATTAAAAGTTATAACAACACAGTACTAAAAACTTTCCATTCTTAGACAGAATGGAGAGTTTATAATGGATGATGAGTGAATATTTATTTATTTTTGATTAACAGAAAAGTTTTAGACTTTTATATTTGGTGTGTGTGTGTGTGTGTGTGTGTGTGTGTGTGTGTGTGTGCATGCGCACCTCTGCACACATTTAGAGGTCAGAGGGAAACATGTAGGATTCTGTTCTCTTTTTCCATCATATGGTATTCAGATGCTTCTCTTGTTTAGTATAAGAAACAAATGGATTCTAGGATGCTGCTCCATAGGACAGCTAACCATTCCTAAAAGGAAAATCACACTGAAATATTAAAAAACAATATGTATCTGCATCAGGGAGCTAAGGCTGTTCCACAGCCCTCCTCACACAAATCTTTCCAGGAGAGAGCTGGTCTCCCAGGAGGCCTCTCACTCCTAAGCTTAGAGGTTAGATCACCACTTTTGCTCCAACAACTGTCCAAAGCAGGTCCGGCCAGGAGCACACAGGGCACAGGAACAGTACAGCAACTGGGGACAGTATCCTCTGTCTCCATGTGCACTCAAGAGCTAAGGCTGTCCAACAGCCCTCAGTACCCAAGCCCAGCCCAGAAGGGAGCTGGTCTCCCCAGGAATGCTGACATCTAAGATCACAGGCTTACAGGCCCATAGGAGGGACAAGCTCCAGTCAGAGACAGCAAGACCAACTAACACCAGAGATAACCAGATAGCGAGAGGCGAGATCCTTACCAACAGAAACCAAAGCTACTTGGCATCATCAGAACCCAGTTCTCCCATTACAGCAAGTACTGGACACCCCAACACACTGGAAAAGCAAGATTCAGATTTAAAATCACGTTTCATGATGATAATAGAGGACTTTAAGAAAGACATAAATTAATAACTCCCTTAAACAAATACAAGAGAACATAGGTAAATAGGTAAAAGCCCTTAAAGAGGAAACACACAAAATCCCTTAAGGAATAACAGGAAAACACAACCAAACAGGTGAAGGACTTGAACAAAACCATCTAGGATCTAAAAATGGAAATAGAAAGAATAAAGAAATCACAAAGGGAGACAACTTTGGAGATAGAAAATCAGGAAAGAAATCAGGAGTCATAGATGCAAGCATCACCAACAGAATACAAGAGCTAGAAGAGAGAATCTCAGGTGTAAAAGATATCACAGGAAACATTGACACAACAGTCAAAGAAAAGGCAAAACGCAAAAAGCTACTAACCTAAAACATCCAGGAAATCTAGAAATCAATGAGAAGACCAAACCTAAGGATAATAGGTATAGAACAGAGAGAAAATTCCCAACTTAAAGGGCCAGTAATATTCACAAGTTATAGAAGAAAACTTTCCTAACCTAAATAAAGAAATGACCATGAACAACAAGAAGCCTACAGACCTCCAAATAGACTGGACTAGAAAAGAAATTCCTCCTGTCACATAATAATCAAAATACCAAAACAAAGAAAGAATATTAAAAACAGTAAGGGATGCTCCTGACGTCTCCTCCCTTCTCTAAATATAGAAGGGCCTTGGCGATTCTATTCTTGCGAAGGCGGGGATAGAGGCCTGACCTCCAATAATTGAAGGGGACCTTGTTATGATGTGATTTAAATAACTAAATAAATTAAAAAAAAAACAGTAAGGGAAAAAGGTCAAGTAACTTATAAAGGCAGACATATTAGAATTACACCAAACTCCTCACCAGAGACTATAAAATCCAAAGATCTGGGGCAGATTTCATATAGACCCTAAGAGAACACAAATGCCAGGCAGGCTACTATACCAGCAAAACTCTCAGTTACCATAGATGGAGAAAGCAAGATATTCTATGACAAAACCAAATTTACACAATATCTTTCCACAAATCCAGCCATACAAAGGATAATAAATGGACAACTCCAACACAAGGGAGGAAACTATACCCTAGAAAAAGCAAGAAAATAATCTTCTTTTAACAACCCAAAAAGAAGACAGCTACATAAACAAATTCCACCTATAGTACAAAAAATAACAGGAAGCAACAATCACTTTTCCTTAATAACTCTTAACATCAAGGACTCAATTTCCCAATAAAAAGACAAAGACTAACAGACTGGATACATAAACAGGACCCAACATTTTGTTGCATACGGAAATACACCTCAGTGACAAAGACAGACACTACTTCTGAATAAAAAGCTGGAAAACAATTTTTCAAGCAAATGGCCCCAAGAAACAATATCTAATATAAAATAAAACTGACTTTCAACCAAAAGTTATCAAAAAGGATCAGGAAGGACACTTCATACTCATCAAAGAAAAATTTACCAAGATGAATCTCAATTCTGAACATCTATGCTCCAAATGCAAGGGCACCCACATTCATAAAAGAAACTTTACTAAAGCTCAAAGCACACATTGAACCTTACACAATAGTGGGAGACTTCAACTCTCCACTCTCAGGAATGGACAGATCATGGAAACAGAAACTAAACAGAGACACAGTGAAACTAACAGAAGTTATGAACAAATGGATTTAACAGATATCTATAGAACATTTCATCCTAAAACAAAAGAATATACCTTCTTCTGAGAATCTTATGGCACCTTCTCCAAAATTGACCATATAATCGGTCACAAAACAGGCCTCAACAGATACAAGAAGATTGAAATAATCCATTCATCCTATCAGATCACCATGGACTAAGGCTGGTCTTAATAACAACAAAAAAATAGAAAGCTCACATACACATGGCAGCTGAACAATGCTCTACTCAATGATAACTTGCTCAAGGAAGAAATAAAGAAATTAAAGACTTTTTAGAGTTCACTGAAAATGAATAGAGTAAGAGGCTAAAAAGTGATGAGCCTATAATAGGATATCTGTATACATTGTCTCCTCACAAAATTTGAGACTCATCACAGAAAAGCAATAGAAAAATTGTAAGAGTTAGCAGAGGACTAATGTAAAGCAATGTTTTCCCAACACGACAGGGAAGTTACACAAATGAATTCATAGATGCCAACATCCTATTGCTGAACAAACTATCTACTTTGGATGGGTAATATAGAAAAATTGAGCTAAGTTAGAAATTTTGTCTCTGCTAGTTACATTTTATAGTGCTGGACAATTCCGTGAAGACATCTTGGGTGAGAACAAAATACATGAATGATCTTACATAGCTTTGAACCTATGAACTTCAGTATCAACCTATACAGCAACATGTGATTACTTAGACAATAATGGCACAACTGTTATAGGGCTAGCAAACCAAACTCTGATTAGATTCAGGGTTGCTCCATATAAAGCAAACCATGGAAGGTACTGTAAAACTGATCGATAAAGTTGTTGCCACTTATTGGGAACTAACATGGTCTTTTACAAAATTATTCTTCATATATATTCCATACCTCTTCTTTACCCTGAATCCACTCCTCCTTATATTCTTTTTAGAAACTTAAAGGCTTCCCTGGGATCTCAAACAAACCTGCATATGAAGTTGCAGTAAGACTAGGCACCTTACTTCATAGTAAGGTTGGAGGAGGCAAAAGAGCAGGAGAAAAAGGATCCCAAAAGCAGGCAAGAAAGTCAGACACAGCCCCCACTGTTCTTTTTCCCCACAAGAGGATGAGGTTACACAATCATAACGTATAGGCAGAGGGCTTAAGTCAGATCCGTGCAGACTACATCATTGTCAGCTCAGTCTCTGAAAGCAAGTATGAGCCCAGGTTAGTTGAATCTGTGGGATTTTGTGGTGTCTGGTTCCAACACTCCTCTCCATCTTCCACAGGATCCCCTGAACTCAGCTTAATGTTTGGCTGTGGATCTATTCATGTGTTTCCATCAGCTGGTGAATGAAGCTCTCTGATGACAATTATGCTAACCTCGATGTACAAGTATAGCAGAATATCATTAGAAATCATTTCACTGATGATTTTTTAAATCAGTCATGTTTGGTTCTATCCTAGGTGTCTGGACTGCCCAGCCTCTGGTTCCTGCCTCTCAAGGCAGTGTAAAGGGTAGGCTCCCTCATGTGGCCTGGGTCTCAAGCTGGACCTGGGATTCTAGATACTGACACTGCTCCCGTAGAGCAGGGGGACTAAACATGGTCTTTTTGTTGACAATTCTTTAAAAATAACTAAAAAAAACTTAGTTGGAAGGATTTTCCAACTCTAAATTTTAAAAGATGTCTTCACTTTCTCAAATTGCTTTAATAGATTAGCAAATGATAAGACATTAAAACTTACCTAATCATAAAGTTACTTCAATAAGAATAATTGTTTACATTTTAATTCTATGATTTATCAGAAAAAATGCTTATGTATATATCTATTATTTATTTTTATATAACCACTCAACATTTTTGATGATTCAAATATTCTCTTGTACCTAAATATTGCTATATCATCCACCTATTGGAAATAAATTTGACATAATGCTATAAGTATAAAAATATGTACTTGTTAAAATTCAGAGAGAAAGAGACAAGCAGAAAGAAAACTTCCGTATATTAAGAATACTTCTTTTCATGGATACTTTAGAACTGGACTTTTATTGCCTGAGCACACTGATTCACTATGTTTGAGAGATCAATATGTAACAGAAACTTGTCACTACTTTTAGATACATTTATTCAAAAATGGGGTATTGTGAAGATATAGTTTATGGTTATTGTTGATGTGTAAGCAATCTACCCCTAAAGTATTAAACTACTGTTGTGTAAACAGACCTGCATCCCCTTGCCTTCCAATGCTTTTTTGTAATATTGTGTTACCTTATCAAGTTCAGATTCCCCCAGTCCTGTGGGAATGATTCCACCACACATGCACCAGCTTCACATCTGCGTGTGACACTTTCTATTGACTTGCATCTGTGTTGTACTTGAGGTTCAATCTGGGTTTTATCTGCTCGAGTTGCTGGTCCCAGGCTCCAAACAGACTGGTGCTTCCTGGAACTTGTTCACGTGCTTGCTTACAGTTGCCTGCTCTATTATTAGAAATTAGTCAGTGCACACCTGGCTCTTTACTTAGCAGTAGGAAGACTTAGCTACTGCAGTGTGGTTGCCATTCTTTCTCTCTTGAATACTTTATTTTGTGTTTGTATACTGCCATAACTGGAAGGTTTTTTTTTTTTAGTCTGACCTAAAACAACAACAACAACAAGAAAACAAAATAAAAAACATCCACACTTGTTCTTTTACTGCATTGCACATCAATTCATTATTAAGAAAAAGTTGCATTACTTGCTGGCATGAAGTACTGAAGATAAACACCAAACTAACCATGACTTCTACACTTAAAATACACAATACAGTAGGCCTTTGTAGAAGACAACTAGAAATATGAAATTTAAAATGTCTTAAGGTAGAGGTCATGGAAGATGAAGCTGTTTTAATTTGAAAGGGGAGAGGAAATAGCTCTTTATGCAGGTGAAATAGCTGCATAAAGGAGTCACAGTGGCACGTGACAAACAGGAGCAATTGAGCAGGACTGCTGGCTTGTATGTGATATGAACAGAATACAGTCATCACAGAAATTAGGACTGCCTTGGGAAGAGATTTTCCTTCCACAGTTACACTGCTCTAAGAGTTTAAGTGCACACACTAGAAAGTATTGTGCTCTAAGCAAACACTAGAGAAGTTTCTAACTCCATAAAGCATAAGTGTGTGGAACCATTTTTAATTCCTCATGAAAAGTATGGTCTGGTATATAGCGAGGTACCTCAAAAGCCATCAAGTAGATGCACGTGAATACAGGAAGCCAGGGCTCCACAGGGAGAATCTGAGACATGAAAACTCCACAGAGGAAGCACTTACTCCAAAACATCTGCCTTCCACTGGCAAGGCACATCTCGAGAAGCCTAGCAAAATAGGAACTCAGGAAGGGTCATGCTGTTGGAGCAGGGTGGAGGGTAGAAATGGGATCTAGAGAGGAAATGAGAGAAAGATGGCAAGGTAAGGTGAATAGTAGTAAGGGGGTAATGAAATGCTTTTATTGTTAAATACAGTTTTATTTTTAAGCAAGGCAAAGTAAGACTTGAGCATGGGTTTAAAGAGGAGAGTTAAGGGAGAAACACCAAGGAGCAACATTCTATGAATAACTGGCTTGTTCTCAAAAGTGTCAAAACCACCAAAAATCAAGGACAAACTGAAGCCATTCCTGAACCCAAGGAAACTGGAGAGATATGGAAAATCCATATGACATGATCCTGAATAACTGTCTGTTTGTTGTTATTGTTATTTTTCCTATTGGATCATTTCTACTGAGGCCACTGATGGAGAATGAAAGGTTCTGAGGACTAGAAGAAGTTACTATGTAAGGAACCTTTCTTGTAAAGAAGTATATTGTCAAGGATGCATACCACTGAGACATCAGGAAAATCTATTATTCTCAAAGAATTCAGTGATTTTTTTTTTTACTCTATTTGCAATTTACCGTAATCTATAAGTTTGACATTGTTTGAAAAGTATTGAAATTATTTGTTTCTGCTATAATAACATAATCACATATCTGTATGGCACAGTATCATTATCCAAACAGTGTTGTGCTTAATTAAGAAGCCCATGGAGCAGAAATGTGTTGAAACTAGCTGCAGCACATAAATTATTTATAGTCAGGCTTTTTAAAATGCTGTGATAGGCAATCAACCAAGTTTTTGCTGGGGCTATTGAATTTTACATGTATTGTCATATATAATAAGGATAAGAATTCCTAAATGGCAGTGTGAGAATGTGTTGGCCTGGGATGTCACCTGAAAGCTGACCACCCCTCCCAATCCCCGGCTTGGCATGCTCCCCCTTTCTCCTTTTTACCCTTGTTTCCTTATTTTTAATTATGCCTTCCTGCAGAAGACCTTAGTTTAACCATGGCTTTGGGAGGACTCAGCCCTGTACAGAAGGTAATTAGAACTGAGAGTCAATTTGCAGCCTTGGGAACACCATGCCCTTGGCATTTGATTCTCAATGTGTTCTGGCTCAGTTTTGAGCCTTGGGCTTTTCTCACTTCTGTTTCAGAATAGCCCTCTATGGACTAGTCACTGCTATTGGGAAGCTGTCTCAGCGTCAAGGAGAGGACAGTGTTCTGGAATGTAACTCTCTCTTCCTTACAGTGGTTGCCAGTTTTTGCTTCATATAAGACCAACTGACATAACAAGAAAGGACAAATCAAATAATCCTGTAGAAGAGCAAGCTAGGGAATGCAAGTCGGGGAGTCACCTATTCAGTTTCTGGAACTCTTTTTTTCCCAGTGGCAAAGTCCTGTCAGAGTCATTTTGGTTATATGGCAGCTGACAGTCAGTTCTCTCCAAGGAAGTGTTGCCTTAGCCCTGGTGTCAGTTCTTCAAGACGATATTAGGGCTGACCAGTTCTTTTCTTCCTGGGAAGAGGATGTTTATGAAGATAGAATTTTCTTAGATCCTGTCATCTGTATGTTTTAAAATGGAATCTAAACAAGACTTTATTTCTCATCTCAGGCACTTATTGTTTGGATATTGTTGTTAAAGAAACATCAATTGTCATAGCTCATCCCAGTACTCATTCTCTGGACTCTTCATCCATTTTTTAACTGTCATTGTCTACCTTTTCTGTACAAAGTAACATGGTTTAGTCATGGCTGGGATATTGCTCTTACCTTCTCTTATGCTCATATTTAAAGGGATGTTTTCTCATATATGGTCCTCTCAGACCAAGTCTTTTCCTTCTGTCATTCATTCAATAGACCTTCTTCTAATAGTTAGTACACAACAATATTCTGTACATAGAAATGGATGGATTCAGTATTAGAGAATGACAGATATCTTCACTTGATTGTAAACTTGACTATATCCATTAAAAAATATCTTACACTTGCAGCTGTTCAATGAATGATGCAAGTTAAAATGAGCAGATAATGTTTCCCTGTTATAATAATACCAGTGAGCAGATACTTTTCTGGTAATTTGAGATCCATTACTTTGTTCCTACTGTGTTCCTTTGTGTGTGTGTGTGTGTGTGTGTGTGTGTGTGTGTGTGTATATGCTTGTTTATTAAAGAGCAGAAAAGGTACAAAGGTGAAATACAAAAATGAAAAAAAATAATTGTATAAGATAAAATCATATGTCATGTTTATCTAATTATTTGGTGTTAAACATCAAAAACTATTAAAATTCAAGTTTTCACTGTGAGTCATGAATTGAGTTTTATAATCTTTTTGTAAATTCTTGGTTCTACAAGGGAGACAAAAATTCCTCCATGGTTCTTCCCAAAGAGAATCAACCTTACAAATAAGAACAGAGCCATATTCACTGATGTGATATACACCACTGAATTACTGCAATCTACTTCTGATTACACCTATTCCCTTACCAGAGGGAAGGTTTTGATGAAGGAAGAGGAACTTCATAATTTTAGTTCAAATGCACCATTTTTAGTTCAAACCTTGAGTCAAGTATGTTGTGGAAGATTTTTTTTTCATAGTCACATTAAATTTGTTGCTTATGTGATGACTTTCAAATAGGTGCATATATATTTGTTCATTGTTTCACAGTTTTTGATAAGCCCCTCTTCTCCCTTCAGATGTTTCTTAGTTCCCATCTATGCTAGAAGCATTCTTGACCTCAGTAGCCTGGGCTGAGGTCCTCTCTCTTGTTCAGGTTTTGTTCTGTAAACAACTTACAATGGAATTCAGCTCACCAAAGTTTATCATTAAGTTCATTATCAGCCTCTCTCTGTAGAATTGCAAGGTCTCGAGGTGGAGGACTTTCACAATGCCACTTGTTTGTCATACCAACACATATTTATCAGTTATTCAATATTTAGTATCATACTTATGTTTGTCTTATGAAAAGTTGAAAAATGTATTGACTTAGAATAATAATTATTTTATTTGATTAGTAGTCTGTATCCTGTTTTGGAGATAGTTATTAATCTTACCTGGGTTGAATGTAGCTGGTGAATCATGTGGACATTAGACCCTGTTGGAATAGTGAATGCAAAAGCTCCCCTTTCTCCCTCTCGAATGTGGAATAGCATAATCTCAGAGCTTTTCCTCTTGCTTTGTACATACTGTCTCAATTCTTACTTTTGGCTAGCTGTACTTTATTTATGGCAGCTAAGAAGTAAAATCCATATGAAGCTAAGACTGCTGAAACAAGGAGATGGAATTTGTGCAATGTTCCCCTTATTGTAGAGGAATGATCAAAGAATCTGCCTAGATTCAATGGAGAGTACTTGAGAAAGCGTATAAACACAAGATCCATTTCTAAAACTGACTACCACCAAGTATTGCTTGGCCAATCTCTGCTTCTTCATCATTCAAAGTGTTCTCATCTGCAAGTCAAATCTCCTGAGAGCCTCATGACATTGTGGCCTATGACTTAGGCTCAAGATCTATGTCTACATTTCCACATCAAATTCTAGGAATGAGGTTTCATGAGTACTTTTGCTAGGTCATGGTGCCTCTAGACTGAAACTAGATTTTACCGAAAATACTATGAAATTTGATGGAACTTGTAATATGCTTCTGCTTCATAAAATATTATGCAAAAATTAGAAAGATGCTGCATTTTATGTAGATAATCAAGAGAAATAGCACACATGTATCTTCTTCTGTATTCATAAGCATTTGGAAACCGCAGCCTTCTTGTTGTAGGAAGAAATGCATCAAGAAAAGGGAGAAAAATAATACAGAATAGTTGAGCTGAGTATGAATCTTAAAATAAAACTGAAACGTGGGTTGACTTAGATTATAAAGGGCACAAAAATCAGTGTAAAAGCTGTAATTTAGTTAAGTTTTCCAGTAGATTTAAAACATGCTCTGGGCAGCATGAGGGACTTAGTAATGGTCCCTTTTGTTATGAAAAGGGCACAGAATGTAAAATCAGATGACATGGTGCCCTCTCGCTGGGAGGACAGTAACCAATTATCTTTCCTCCATTACTCAGAGGTTGGTGTAAAATATTACAAGGTGAGGTGGTGGCTTGCAACCTCCAAAGTGACAGCCCTGTCAGAGAGTCACACTACCACTGTCCTTCCATCGAGCACTCAGATATTGTGAGAATTCAGGGATAGCTGAATGTTTTTGAAGCCTTGATGGCAGTCATCTCTAGTGGATGGGAAGCAAGGGTGCACTGTATGCCAAGCCCATTCATTGAGTGCTAAAATGACTTTTGAAATACATGCTGTATGACCTAGCTTCATTTTCTTGTTCTATCTTTTATAATTTCTATAGAATCATTTTTATTTTTCTTAGACATATTTGGAACTTTTAAAGCTGATCTGGAAAGGAGTAGTGTAGAATTCAATAGTAACAGGTAAATCTAGAAAACTCTATGTTGGTCCTGTGGAGGTTTGATGCCCCAGTGTAGGAAGATGCTAAAGAGATGAGGCAGGAATGGGTGAATGGATAGAGGAGGACCCTCATAGAGGCAAACGGGAGGGGAGAAATGGGAGATGGGATGGGAAGTTATGGAGGGGTAAATGGGAAGGGGGATATCATTTGAAATGTAAATGAATAAAATGATTAATTAAAAAGAGAGAGAAAGAAAGAATGATTTTAGAATGAAGAGATCTATTCTTACTCCAAAATTAAAATGCGTAGTAAACTCTGATATTGATATAGCACATTGTTCTATATCATATTGCTCTTAAAATCACATTTGGCAACTCATCGATGTTATCAAAAGACGGGGTAAAGAGGCATACTTTTCCAGTCCACTCAGATTAGAGCAATTTTAGACCACAACTGTGCATGCACAAAATGTGTAAATACATATAAAGTATTTATAACATTACTTAAGTAGCATTGCTTATAATGGAGAAAGATTGGGAACAACCAAGATATTTTGCATTTGGATGTTGGTTATATAAATAATGTTGTATGCTCATGGTGAAATAGTGTACTTCCAAAGTTAAAAACAAAGTGCTTCATATAATAATCATGTGATATATGAGACATTAGAAATAATATTAATATAAAATATCTATATTTCAGATTACTTGGTTAATTTTTTTTTTTCTATATTTATCCCTGGAATGATATACAAGGCCTGTTTGCACTGGTTTCTTCTAGAGAGAACTAAATAGGTAAGAGAAATGGCAGAAAACATTTTGACTATTTTATCTTTCTATGCATTTATAATATATGAATATATCTGTTTAAAAATAAGTTGTTAAAAGGCAAAAAGCCTGAATCAAACTGTATGATGCATGATTTTCTATGGATCTGCAACTTGCAGACAGACCTCTCTAAACAGGAGGACACAAGCAATGTCTTCTTGTCAGGTTCTTAAAGGTAAAGTTTTAAATGGACTTTTGAGTACTATTCTAGGGTGGTCTGCTTTAAACTGGTTCTTCTCAGCAAGATAAAGTTGCATGTAGGTTCAGGACAATGGTACTACAGGTAAAGTAATGAAAAGTCCCTTAAACAACAGAGGTTCTCAACCTATGGGTCACAACCCCTTCCGGGTTAAGTGTCCCCTTTCTGGGTTGAGTGTCCCTTTATAGGATGTCATTTCAGACAGTCAGAAATCACAGAAATTTCCACTACAGTTCATAACACCAGCAAAACTACAGTTATGAAGTAGCAATGAAATAATTTTATAGTTGGGGGTGACGACAACATTAAGAGCTGTATTAAAGGGACCAGCATTCGGAAGGTTGAGAACCACTGCTTTAGATCTTTGAATAGAATGGAATGACTCAGCAGATATGCTAGAAGGATGATAACAGCAGTTAAGAGAGTGAGAACATCTTTAGTCTTACAGTGCTTGGTGTGTTTTCATGATCTATGTCTAATTGATTCAGGCAGTAGCTGCTTATTTAATTCTTGATCACTTCACTAACCAAGCCAACATATGTGGCCTGCATGATGGATGGTAAGTGCTTAGAGTAGGGGAATACTCCTCCAAGAAACATTTTTTAGTGCTAAGGTACAGATCTAAAAACCATTCTGTTGGGCTCTGAGGATAAAAAATGGATATATTCATCTGGTAGTTTTAAATAGATAAATTAAGTTTGCATTTACATTTTAAAAAGACATCTCTCTTATATACATAGAAATTAGCATTTATAATGTTAACATCTGGTGTTTATACAATGTAGACAATTTCTCACGTTGGTGTTGTCACCCTAAAGATAATTTGTGAAATTATTTTTCCCAGAGAAATAATAGTGTGAATGATATCCAGACCATCATCCAGATTTAAAAATAATTTTATGTTTAGTGAAGCTGAAGATTTATTTTCATTATTTATTTACTTTCTCTCCCGGTACTGAGGAATTAATCCAGGCCTTGCACATGCTATCTAACAATTCTGCCCTGGAGCTGTATTCTCAGAACATATCTGAAGTTTTAGAAGCAGAATTTTCTTTAACATGAAAATCCCTATTATGTATCATTTTCTATGTCTGTGTGAGAAAATCTACTCCAACAACTTGAGTTTACTTTTTCTTATAAAATAGCATCCTATGGTGACAATACTGAACAATAAGCATGGACATCTCAAATAACAGATTTCTGACTCTTTACCTATGCATATTAAATACTCAACTGTCACATAGTACACTTCAGGTATTCAGATGTCTCACTAAGAACAACTTACCCTGGGTGTATATCCTGAAACAGGTGTAGCTGGGTGTAATTCTGTCTCTGTAATTGACTGGACTATATTTTTTGGTATATCAGTAGAATTGTTTCTGTCCTTTGTGAATCACTTATAAAAT
This sequence comes from Mastomys natalensis, assembly GCA_021653895.1. Classification (NCBI taxonomy): domain Eukaryota; kingdom Metazoa; phylum Chordata; class Mammalia; order Rodentia; family Muridae; genus Mastomys; species Mastomys natalensis. The sequence continues at coordinate 1,041,467 of JAJTUV010000349.1, forward strand.
TACCACTCTCTGAGTATTAAATGATACAAAATTCACAGAAAATAGTGGTAGGATAAATTTTGTTAATATGTAGGTATTTTAGGCAGGCTGCTTTGGTTAAGGCATCTCAGCTGTATGATTTTACATGGTTGCCCCTGGGTTAGTAATTTCACTCAGTGGCTCCTACACTGTGTTACACTACAGAATCACTTTGGAGGTTAAAATTACTCATGGTGGTACACGCCTTCAATCTCAGCACTTGGGAGGCAGAGGTATGCGGATCTCTTAGTTCAAAGCTGTACTGGTCTATCAAGTGTGTTCCAGGACAGCCAGAGATACTAAGAGAAACAAATTGTCCCCAAAACTAAAGAGAAAGAAAGAGAGAGAGAGAGAGAGAGGGAGGGGAGGGAGGGAGGGAGGGAGGGAGAGAGAGAGAGAGAGAGAGAGAGGAGAGAGAGAGAGAGAGAAAGAAAGAGGAGGGAGGGGAAGCAAGGAAGGAAGGAAGGAAAGAAGGAAGGAAGAAAGAAGGAAGAAAGGATAAAAGGAAGGAAGGAAGGAAAAAAAAGGAAGAAGGAAGGAAGGAAGGAAGGAAGGAAGGAAGGAAGGAAGAAAAACATATTGATGCACAGTTTTAACCCTACATAAGCTAAATGTAAAAAGTGACAGATAATGTGAAGATAGTCACATTTTCTTACCACCATCCCTGTCTAGTGATTCCAATGTAAAGTCAAGTCCACACCTTTGCTTACCTTTGAATAAAATGGGAAATCACTTGAAGATTAAAAGAAATAAAGATCCATGCAAAACACTCAGCATTGCTCTTGGTTCAGGGTCGGCAACCCAAGTCGCTTTGCTCTTTTTTTTTTTTAAATTACGGTGATAGTGAATTTGTCCCACATATTTGTTTGTTTTAGAATATTGAGTGGCAATGTATTTTTATGGTTCTTTTCTGTGCTTCATTTTTTATTTCTTGTGCCTTGAGTCATCTGCCATAGATCTATTATACAGTAAAATTGTAGTGTGAAGGAAAAATGAACACCTGGGTCTCAAAACTAGATCTGCCATTGATACCTTTTTATACTGGTAACATATTAAATTTACCCACGACAATATCCTCTCTCAATTTCTCACAGCATTAAGGACACTCATGCCTGTGTACTTGAGAAAAAATGAAGGCACAGTGAGTTATGGAGCCAGGACAAAGATTTCCAGAGCCCTGGGCTCCTCTTCATCCTCATGGTGATGACTGGTGTTGTGGGAGAAAGTGAGGGGGATTTACATAAAGGAATACATTCTGGCATTTATTCTTTCTGTTCCTCTTTCCAAGATAGAACCAATGGAAGTAAATCTTTAATTTTTACTATTAAAAATTGAGATACCAACCAGAGAGCTAGATGAACTATTATACCTCTTAATTGTGGCATGTGATGGTACGTGTCTGTAGCTCTAGTAGACTAAGGAAGGAAGATTGACAGTTTGAGGACAACTTGGGCTACACAGCCAGATACTGTCTCAGAGGACTAACAGAAAAAAAAAAAAAAAAAAAAAAAAAAAAAAAAAAAACAGAATTCTGTTCTGCTGAGAAGAGACTTTAAAAGATAGCCTTAGATAAGTGCTTAGTAACACAGCTGGGGCTAGAACTTGTTTGCAGTTTTATTGTACCTCTTGAAGAGGTCTCAGGAAGCAGAAAACCAACACACATTATTGAAAACAGAAAGTAAGTCAACACATCCTTCTGTTAAAATAAGTGAATTTCTGTAATTTCTTTGATAGAGCATTTCTATATCTACAAACTTGAAAAGATATGAAGGCACAATGGGTTAGGGAGTCAGAACAAATATATCCAGAATGGTGGGCTCCCTCACATCCTTATGGTAAGAGCTGATGTCACTGGGGGAAGATGAGGGAGAGATAGGTATTCGGAGATAAAGAGGTGACTCTAACCCAGTTTTATTTTACTTCTTGTGATAGTAAAGGAGTATGGTCATCCAGGTTATGTTCTTTCTAAAGTTATTAATTTCCATGCACATTGTTATATATTTTATACAGGCATCACATGAAATACTCATATTTTTCTGTATAATATTAGTCACAGGTTCTTTTGCAAAACAACTTATATGGTAAAATTACTGGATAACTTCTGTTAAGTTTCAAGGGATTAACAAGTTTAGGGGAACCTAGTTTAGTCACAAACCTACTTTCTATATGTGAAGGGCAAAGTAAGCTGAACTTTAAACATTGTCAACCTTTCAGAATTATCCTAATCCAATTCCCTATCCTCCTTTTTTTTTTTTTTTTTATCTCTCCTAGTATGAAATCTCTCCTGAATTACTATCATTAAGAAGGCTTTCTTAAGTGTCTTTCTCCAGAGTGCATTTGAAATAAAGCCCTGACAGGAGCTCATATCCATTTGTCTGAGAATTTGTTCTAACATCTTCCTTATCGCTTTGCACCCAGGTGGTTCCAGCTGTGGCAACCTTTTTCTGTTCCAGAGTACTGAATGCAAAATCAGAGATTAAATGCATGTATCGGTGCAGCCTCTCATCAGCATTTAATCTAGGAAAGGTTTAATGGGGTTTTCCAAGTCACATGTTTTCCAGTTAATTACCTTTGTTGAAGCCCTGATTTATTAGGAAGACACTTCTTAGAATTAAATGTCTTCTCAAGTTTCAGAAAAAAGTATTGCATCTTCTGTCACAAAAGCTCCCGGTTATTAATAATTGTAAGTCACAATCAACCTTTGGTGAATATTTCCCCAGACACCTTTCATTTAGCGTCTCAACTCAGGAAAAAAAAAAAAAGAAAGAAAGAAAGGAAAAGGTGGTAAAATTAAATATGCAAGCTAAGTGCTTAGGGACGTTTGGCTGGTTTATAGATACCACCGAGGGTGGCAATTGCTTTACTCTGACCCCTTTAATATTGCTCCTTTCATTTAACAAGTGTTCGATGCACACTGTGTGCTTGACAATAGACTAAGCATTGTACTGATCAATTGATAAGTTGAACTGGCCCCGTCTGTGTGACCACTCTTGTGCTAGACAGATGCTGGATGAGTAATTCCTTGAAGGAGCCTCATAGGGTAGACAGTCCCATATAGACTGAGGATTCCACAGATGTGTCTATGACAATGGTTTAGACACAGGCATGGCAGTGAAGCTGTTGGTGTCAGGGTAGAGTCAGGGAGTGAAGCAATTTACTCATACGAGCGGCTCAGGGAGTCCTTAGCTGTCTAGTTGGGAGAGGGAAGCAAATCCCTAAGCCACAGAGCAAAACTCAGCCACGTTTCCCATCCTTGGTTTCGAAAAGGCACAGCTGCTCAGATATTGATCCTTGGCGTCAGACCTACTTTGAGAGTCTGAGCTACAGAGAGTTGGTGTCTGATATTATAACAGTAAACTTTGTTCATTTTGATCAAAGTATTGTTCCCTGAGACTGTATTAGAATGTCTCAGACAGAAATACCTTAGGCTATATTAATTTATTACTGCATAAAGAGACAATTATGGATAAAACTATAAACGTGTAGGTTTGATTAAAAAGGGATTGATTATGTGTTGAATAGTTGCAACACAGTATAACTGTGAGCTTTGTTAAAGAAAGGGTTACTAAGATGATTTGTTTCTATAATAAAATATGGTTTATAAACTGAATTGTGCAAGAGATATTGTACATCACTACTCAGAAATGCTAATTACTACGAGGTCATACTTGATGTTTTTAATATTAAATAATTACTTAGTATGAAGTTGAAGTTAAAAGGAGAACTAGTATGTAAGGAAATACATCATACTAATGGTCAATATATGAGGTTTGCCGTTAGGAGTTAGTAAGTGGAGCCTCTAGCATTGAGAAGACCACTGCAGTATGGCATATGGAAGGATGAGTTTGGAATCAGCATTTATAAGCTCAACTGGGACTAGCAAACTCAACTGGGGAGTGGAAAAAGAAAATACTTGCAATACCGTCTTTCCAAGGAAGTCTTTCTTAACCTTGTCAAACAATTGGTTTTGAGTGGTCATCATAGCCATATTTCTAACTCTCTGTAGTCTAAAGTTAAGTTGTTGAATATTGGAATTAAGAATCTGATAGGGGCAAGTGTTTGTTTGATAATTTTCTTTCAATATTTGCTATTACATTAATTCCAAGAACTCAAATATTTAGTATAAAAATATCTGTGCTGTTGAAATAGCATTCGGTCTGAAACACGGCAGTCATAATCTCCAACTGCAAATTCAATTATCTAACTGGCTTTACATCTGCGCTCATCTGCACCATGCCTTACTTTCATTTTATTTGTTTGCACCAACTTAAAATATATTTTTCTACATCTGTCATAGAGCTTCAATTTCTACATTTACTGATTTATTTCTAACAAATCTTCAGGTGGAATGTAAAATGTGTTTTTATATGAGAAAGAGTAATAAATTCAAGCATTATAAATTGTTAAATTCTTCTATGAATTTGTTTATCACATATATTAAGTTATTACTTGGCAACTGGCTGCGTAGTCATCATTAAGATAAATCATACTGCAGTCTTGTTGATACTGTCCTAAAATTCTATTAAAAATCACAATCTTTGCTCTCCTGATTACCCACATGTTCTTTTACCTGTCTACTATCCTTCAAGTTTAGCACTTAGTCTTCACTCCAGAGCTTTCTAACTTCTGTTTAGCTAAGATTATCTTGGGGTGCTCTTATAATCTACTGACACATTTATGGGTGATTCCTGCCCAGTATGCTGCTTCTAACAGACCATTCTCTCTATTCTGGTTAAATGGTGATTTCATTATCAGTCTATAATTCCTTCTCCAATATCATACAACTGTAGTGACTGGACCCTAATATCCTACAAGGGCCTTCAAAGAAACAGGAACAGACATACACACACACACACACACACACACAGAGAGAGAGAGAGAGAGAGAGAGAGAGAGACAGAGACAGAGACAGAGACAGAGAGACAGAGAGAGACAGAGAGAGACAGAGAGAGAGACAGAGAGACAGAGAGAGAGAGAGAGACAGAGAGAGGAAGAGGATGACACATACAGACAGTCCCACACAGATAGACACACACAGATTCACACACAGAGACACTCACAGATGCACACATATACATGTACAAAGCACACGTATGCACAAACACACACACAAATAGGATATACATATATATATATATATATATATATATATATATATATATATATATATGGAGAGAGAGAGAGAGAGAGAGAGAGAGAGAGAGAGAGAGAGAGAGAGAGAGATAATGAATCACGAATTCCACTTTTGAAAAATCTGGCCTAAATGGGAGAGGAAGCACCTAGCCTCTCAGAGACTTAAAGTGGCAGGGTGGGGAATACAGGAAGAGGGGGTACTCAGAAAACAAGAGATGGGAAGGATTGTGGGAGGGGGTGACTGGGACGGGTTATAAAGTGAATAAGCAAAAAAATAAAATTAAAAAAAGGAAAAAAAAAAGAAAAAAAAAGAGTGAGTTTGAGAAAGAAAAAAAAAAAAAAAAAGAAAAATCATGTTATCTAGACCATCGAGTTGAGGCTGGAGAATGGGAATACACATTTTCACAAGGTTCAGGCTAACTCTGAAGAAAATAGTTCATGTATTCTCAATGAGCATGGCAATTCCTTTTATCAGCTCCTACTGATTTTATTTTCATTCCATTGTTCTGATTATCTACCACAACATATGCGTCTGGATTTCTGTTAAACTGGGTGTTGCTCGTAGGAAAGTGCGCTTGATTCACCTTCAGCTGTGCCTTAATCTAACTCACTCATGAGTTTTCACAAGTATAAGCTGTGAAAACAGTAGAGATTCAGTAAAAAGTGTACTTAGAAATTTGTTCTTTTACAGATCATTGGCATATTCACAATAATAACAAAATCCTGAAAACAAACATGGTAGTCTGTCTTGGACTGTGGTTGAGGTGGTCTGATGTTCAATAAGTTATGTGTATCCAAAGTTTTTTCAACTCACAATAGGCCTGTTTGAATATGATTCCATCACAAGCATATAAAGAGACACTCAATAAATACTTTATGAATGAGTGAGTGATTAAGCAGACAGCTCGAGGAATTGGTTACTCTGTATTGTCAGCACATCATTTCTTATGCCACAGAGTTAACTTTCAGGACACTTTTGGTTTTATTGTTCTCACCCTGGGAACTTTTGTCTGAACCACTTTAGGGCAAATGCATATGCCTTTGTACAATGTATAAGACTTATATAAACCAGCTCTACAACTTTCATATAGCTGCATAAAAATTCCTGTCTTCAACATCCTGTCTTACTACCTACAAATTCTTTGAAAGCTCCTAGGCTTTGTTTTAATATCTATGCCTTGACTCATGCTACTTTCTTGCCTTGAATGGCCTTCTTCTTCTATTTTCTTTAATTTCTTCTTCAATATTACACATAACGATTTTTCTTTATCTGACATAACCCATCTTTGCATTTGTTTACTGTAATTTATTTTATTCAAGTGCTCCAATAATTTAATAAAATGCTCCTTTAAGTCTAGAAGACAGACATTTTCTATAATACTTTGTGTCTTTGATACCTATATCCAGGTGTTAATGTCTCACACATGATATATACTTAACAAATAATTATTGAAGTAATATTTCTGTAAATGTATTATAACTGTTGCAGAAGAAGCTGGTACTAGAAAAATTCAGACAATTTAAGTTTCCAAATATAGAATCTCATAATTAATTTTTGGTGTATGGGAAACTAAGAAAGAAGAAAGGACCTTATAATGCCATAAAGTTTCTAGACAAATACATTTCGTTTATTGTTTTAGCACAGTGTCTGAACATTTTGGCATTACATATTGTTTTGTTTTCATTGGGTCCTTAATGCCATTTTATCAATAAACACAGTACCAGGTGTTTCTTTTTGTGATTCACCCAGGTGATGAGTTAGAATGGCAAACTCTGTAGGCATAAGGAGAAGTAACCACTTGAGTTTCATTATGCCTATGACATGGCAGACCCAGTGGATCTATGAAACCTGATATGGGTGCTAAGTATCATAATTGATGTAATGAATTTCTAGAAGTGAGTCCATCACAAAACTCATCACAGACCATTTATACATCCATTGATCTTTCATTGTTTAAGTAATTTTCTACTAATATAAACATAGGATAAAGATCATGACTTTCTTCAGAAACAGAGGCATCAAAATATTTAATGATAAGGTAGAAAGTTTGCTTATCAATTGATAGAATATTACTATGAGAAATTATATAGCAGATGCTTGACATATCAGAGGAAAGTATCAGTTTATCAAGGGCAGTGTGAATACAATAAGCAAGATTTTGCTTCATGTTTCTTGATTTTCACTACTTTTAAAAATTTTATATTTATTTTTATTTTTTTTTGGAATAGAGAAGTGATCTGTCAATCTCTGTGAAGGCTTTTTGTTGTGTGGAAAGTGGGGTTTGGGAAAAGGAGAATATTTAATCCTAACCCAAAATCTTCTTTGTGGATTCCAGAATAATGTCTCTGTGGTTTATTAAACATTTTGGGAAAGATGCTTGTTGCTGATTATAATGAAATCATGCATTTTCATTCCAAGAATTTACCCCCAAAATGTTTTCAATAGCATAAGAGTTTCCAAGGAGGGATTAAGTTTTAAACATCTTTGATTTAAAGAGCCCTAGTTTGGAAACTAATCACACACCTTACAAAATGACCTGTTTTTCTTCCAGTCTCTGATAGGAAGGGTAATAGAAATATGAAAAAAGGGATGTTGGAACAAGGCAAAGATGGAGATGGATTATCAACTACAATGCCTACATACAAATTCCAGTTCTAGAATATTTTGTTTGTTGAAAATTTCTGTGAGGCAAAGGGGACAAAATTTACTTCTAAGGTGAATATAGGTCTTTAAAATTTCTTATAACTGAGCATACTAATTACAGTAAGTTCTCCTATCCATGAGTCTCAGATGTATAGTCTAACCAAGTAAAGATTGAAATGTTTGAATAAAAGCACATAGATGTAACATATAAGAACTTTATTCTTCATGTTACATGCTAAGGAATAGAGTAGCTGTCTCCACGGCATTCATATTGTGTGAGTTAGAAGAAGAGATATATTGGCAATCAAAGCATACAAATATTAAATACAAAATGTCTTGTAAGCATTCTTTCATGATTTATACTTAAATAAGAAAGAGAAATCTGTAGATGAACAGAGAAAGTGTCTTATTAAAGACTGTGACCATAGTGAGTTAGGTGGATATTATGAGAGAGATACAGGGCTGAACAGAGATGGGTAAAAATAAATAAAGGAACTCGTGCCTATGGGAAGAAACAAACAACAGAAAACCAAAGAAACAAATGAAAGCAAAAATGTGCCCCCTCAAAATAAAAACGAGCAGTCAACCCCAATTAACCAATCCAAACCTCTAAAATGAGGTCCAAATGAAAATTAACTTAGAGAATTAAGGAATGAAAAATAAGACTCTGGAAGCTTAAAAGTAATTATGGCTGCAGAAAGAAGGATTTAATAGAGGGTATAAAGATAAGTTGGTGAGACAATGCCCAGAACAAAAATAAAGAAAAGGAAGAGAGAAAGGTACAGGAATGGTGTGGAGAGGGAGGAAGAGGGAGAGGTAGGGGGAGGAGGCGGTTCCTAGGAAGTAACACCAAACAGAAGAGACCTTCAGGTGGCAGAGGCAATAATGGAGCACGCACAATTTCATTATGAAATGTCTGGTCCTATTCTACAGAAAGCATTAAGGGTTTCCAGGAATAAAAATACACACAAATTCTCCCGTTCCCAGGAAGGTGTAGTACTGTACAATCCATCAAAACAAAAGAACCAAGATGACAGAAGGACCAGGCATGGGAAGGCTTTGCAGGAAGCAGCACAGGGAATCCCCTGCAGTCACTTGGAAGCCCCCACCCATCTGTTCTCCATTCTAGCCGTGAAATCTTGATGACAACAGTGGTGTGAAATCTCTATTAAAAAATAATACCTAGAGGGTGCTTTTTAATTAGATTTCTATAAAGATTCTCAAACATCATAAATTCTCTCCTATTAAATAAAAACTATGTTGAATATATAAGCATAATTTATTGTTAGGTGGGAGTAACTTTTATCTTTGGGGCTGTTTTATGTCTTCATTTTCTATCTACTGAAATGGACATATCCTAAGGTATGAGATTTGTCATGGAATCTTCTACTTAGAGCTATTGCATTCTGCTCTATTTTGTAAGTTCAATTTCCACAAGAGACCCAGATGACCACACACACACACACACACACACACACACACACACATACATACATATGACTATATACACACACACACACACATACGGGGGAGGGGAAGAGAGGAAGGGAGAGGGAGGAGGAGGGGGAAGGGGGCAGTTCCCAGGAAGTAACACCAAACAGAGGAGACCTTCAGGTAGCAGAGGCAATAATAGAACATGCACACTCGATCCTATATGATGCAGTTTTGACCTCCTTGGGGGTTCTTACCTTCAGCTGTGGCATAGCTGGTTTGTTAAACCTATCAATTTAAACTTTACAAAGCTTGAATGTCTTTGTGTATAAAGGATATGAAGCTTATATTCTTTCTATCATGGGAATTTTTGTGAAATTAGAGGACAATATAAAATTGTTTTAATGGGTTACTGTCCTCAGAGTGTTCAGTCTAGCATCTATTTAGTACACACCATTGTGTTTAGTGCTATGGGAACCTATGATAAATTCTAAACTACGCAGGACCTGGCTGAATTCCTTTGGGAGACAACGTATATAAACAGAAAACAGAAGTGTTCGATTAAATATCTAAATATGTGAGACAGACCACAGATAGCAAGAGAGGAGACAAGAGACTAATGTGTGTTTTTACGAAGGAGTGATGGCTGTGTCTGTGTTACAAAATGATATTGATTCAAGCTGGCAGCGAGGTTTGTGGATGGTGTCTGCCCAGGCAGTTGCATCATGCAGAGAACCATATGTCAAAGTGAGACCTGTGTAAGGAATGCTCTGGCTGTCTGCAGTAAGCCTTTGTCACAGACAAAGATGTTTTAAAGATAATACTAGAGCTTAAAAACTATTTTGTTTATTGTTTTCACAAGACTTTATAACTAGTGTCTTATAGCCATCACCTTGTCCAGATTTAGCACCATTTTAAAAGTCACTTTAAGTCTTAGTGGATAAGGAAAACAAAGGTAGGAAAAGACAATTGAATTCTGAGTGTCCAGAGACACTGATCTTCAAATAAGACTGGGAAAGGATTTGGACAGTCTGTGCTTTATGCTTCTCAGAATTATTGATGTGGAGAACAAATACAGAGAGAGAGAGAGAGAGAGAGAGAGAGAGAGAGAGAGAGAGAGAGAGAGATCCTAAGCACTAGACCTCCAGGGAGTTTCAATAGATCACCCCATCTTTCTGCACAATGGGGAAACTGCCTTTTTTTCTTTTCATTCAAGAGTGTGTTCTGTTGTGAGGGGAGCATCATTAGAATAACATAGCAGTCTTATTTTTCTTCAGGAGACTTTAAAAAAAATCATTTTTTTTTTTGGCCAAGACTACAAAAATTATAAGAAGAAAAAGAGCTTATTCCATGAGAAGGAAAAATTCTATATCAGGGACTTGAGGCTTTAAAGGCCCAGAGTTAAGGTTTTAAAAGTGCACCTGAAAGACATTTGAGTTAAGACTTATCTGCCTGCAGGGTAAATACTATATGTCTTAATTCATGAGAAAGATAAACATAGACATTTTCCTGGCATTGCCTAAAGTTAACTTTGACTTTAGTTATACATTTCAGCAAATTAGGCTGTATCATTACTAGGCATCCTAAAATCCCCAAAGTTGGCTTTAGAATGTACTTTGTGCAGTTCAATCAGTAGGTAATACTTTGTTTTTCTATGTATTTAAAATTAATTTAATGAAAAAACATGTAGTATTTACATTAGTTAAAAGATGGAGATAAAAGTTAGAACACAGAAGTAGACATTGGAAAACAATTTATAAATAAATATAATAAATTTATTTGATGATGGTAAAACAAAATAAATAATAATAATAATAATAATAATAATAATAATGCTCCTTTGGATTTCTTTGGATCATAGTGAAGATGGAATGCTAGAATACTCATGGAAACACGATACAAAGAAATTGAGAAGGAGGAGTAACTGGATAAAAATAAATTGCTTGGGCACTTGCATGGTTTTTCTTGGTCTGTACGACCAGAGCAGCGGCAGCCAACATTAGTGTTTCCAACTGTGCAGGCTTGTGTGGGCCACTCTATGAACAGATGGTCAAGAAGGGCACATGTAGGGAGGAGCCATGGTGACCCATATACCGGCAGTCTTCTAAGTAGGCAAAACAAATCTATCATATAGTCATTTGGGAGAAAAGTCATAAATTGCTTGCCAGAGAGCCCTAATCATTTACACAAAGTATCAAGTGCCTAGTTTGTGATAAATATCCTAATTGCAAATAATGAACAGAATACTCTCTATATATACATCTTACCTCTGTGCTAAAAAATTTCTTTAATAATACACCAGATAAATATTGTTAACAATTATGGTGATTTAATAAGGTGACAGCTATAGGTTTTCCTCTAAGATCCTGGACTTCATGGACTCTAGGTTGTTAGCTACATTTCCAATACCAGGGGTTATTTATCTCTTGTTGAGCTTATCTGAAGTCCAAGTAGACAGTTGTTGGTGATGCCAAGGAATGAATGCCACTACTGTATCTGCCCAGATAAATGCAGTCCCCATCTCTCACCAAGGACATTTCTCCTTGCAAGACAATGGGATCATTATAGAAAACCATAGTCAATCAAATTTAAGAGTTGTAGAGTTTAGATACACTGATGCATCTACAGAACTACTTCTGCATCTAAGGTTCAGAAATACTGTAGACGAGGGGCAAAAATGATTTTAAGAGGCAAAAGAACCAGGAATTTGCTGTGAGACTGTATCTTCTAGAAATGGTAGAAGCTCCAGTCATTTGGTCTCACCAAAATGACTGCTTAAATACAAGTTGAACCAAAATGACACCAACAGACATGCTAATATGGATAGGAGAAAGGCCATAAGGCCTCAATCCCGTGATGCTTAGAGTAAGAGGAAGGGTCTTAAGCAGTGGAGAACCTATCAACAAGTTATTGGATGCCAAATGATCAGCTCTTAAAACATACATTCAAGTAACATTATATAGACAGAGCAGGTTGTACTTATATACTTAGGCACACACACAATGTTTAGATTTACATTTAAAAACAATCAATGGAAAAGAGGCCAGGAACTTAAAAAGGAGCAGGAAACAGTAAATAAAAGGAACAAAACCCACTATGTGTGAGAGTTTTGTGGGAAGAGAGGGAAGGGGGAAATTATATAATTTTATTGTAATATCAAAATACAAAGAGGAATGAGATATATGTGTGGTGACACACACCTTTATTCTTAGCACTCAGGAGGCAATGCAGGTAGATTTCTGTGAGTTTAGGGCTAGCCTGCTCTACATAGTGAGTTCCAATACACCCAGATCTATGTAGAGTGATCCTGTCTTAAAAATTAAGAATAAATAAATAGTTGTAATAAATAATCAATAATGCATAGGAAGAGATCATTTTTTCCAATGAGTTTTATACTGAGATATTTGTTTTCCAATGTACTTGAGAATTACTCTCACATAAACTAAACCGTCAGAATTTAAAATCCAAAGTGAAAGGATGGGTGCCATTACTGATTGAACATTCATAAATCAAAATTCCAATCTCAGAAATATCCTGACTACTAATGAACCACAGAGAGTATTCCATATCATGAATATTTTTGAATATATGAAATTACTAAGAGTCTATTGAAAATACAACTCTAAATTTTGATTTGCTGTGGCTTTCTATAATGATCCCAATCTGTTCCATAATGATCCAAGAAAGAGAACTTTTCTTGGTGGGAGACGAGGACTGTATTTATCTGTGTGGATGCAGTAGTGGCATGCATTCCTTGGTGTCACCAACAACTATCTAATTGGACTTCAGACAAGCTCAACAAAATTGAAAATTTAAAAGAACCTCTGTATATAGTTTTTCCTTACTTCTCTGTGTGCAGCCACCTGTGTTGTCCCTGGGCTTCCTATTCTTCTCCACAAAATGTGTTTTCTCTCTCGGGATAGGGAAGAATGGTCACCTGACTTTCAGGGCATAGTAAATGAAGGTAATGAGAGAATTGAACCTCTGTGAAAGCAACTTTCAAATATGCTCATCCTTTCAGCCTGTACCTCCTCTCTGATTTAAACATATCTTTTGCCTCTGCTTCCTAAACTTTTCCAGAGTTTAGGGAGGAAAAGTGTACTGTTTCTTCTTTTTTCCTTTGCTTTAGTTTGAACCTCTTCTTCCTCAAGTGTTTTACTTTTCCGTTGGTATTCCCCTCTTTCTCTACTTTTTATGTGTTGCTTCATGTACAGACATGCACTGTTTCACTGAAGTTTGTGTTACATTTCCTCTATGCATCTTCAATGGAGTTATTTTCAAAGGAAGCAAATACTTCCTCCTTGCTTCTCTTTTCATTAAAGTATCAAGAGAAAATGAAAGTGTGTATATTCATTATCCGTTTTGTTTTAAACTCTGCACATAACACCAGACTGTTCTTATATGTTTATGAACAAAACAGATAGAGCCCAACTGTCAATTCTCCTCTATCAGAGTGCATATCATTCTTAATCTTTAATTTAAACCTTGCTTCCAACAAATGTGTTTTACTCGCATTAACACATACACATCTATCTGAATATATATCCGTATCTTTATATGCACACACCACTGTTTATTTTGGATTATATTTCTTTGCACAGTGCAGTTAACTGCTCTCTGGAACTTTGAGAGGAAGGAGCTAATAAATGAAGGAAGGAAGAAATAAGAATACTTAAATTAAAGAGAGTGTACTGAAAGAAAAACAGTGACCAGAAGGAATCTTCCAATGAAAGGAAAAAGAGATATACTGTTGTAAAGAAATAAAGGGGAAATCAGAAGAATAAGAGGATTAAATAGAATGGTGTGAGGAGCAGGGTAAATGAGGGGATATAGGAAGGGACTTTTAATATTAAAGACCTTTAAAAGCCATATGGGATCCTACATTCCAAGAGCTTGCTCAAATGTATTCATCTATGAAAGGAACTTAAAGGGAACCAGCATCTAATAGGGGAGGTAGTGCCCCAACTAGACATCATATTCCACCATTAAAACCTCCATTGACAGGAATGGGTTACATCTTGTTGACTCATTGATCAAAAGGGGGCCTAAAGGCAAACCAGGCATCAGAAGCTATTGCTAAGCCTCTCTATTACTCTCTATAACTTGATGATAAGATCCTATTGGTGAAGATAAGAACTTCCTGATGTCACCGACCATGGAGAAATCAAGCTGTGGCCCAGCTAGAAGCTTCACCCCTATTGGTGGAACTGAGAAGTACTTTGGATACTACAAAAGAAGAAAGAGAACCTTTAGCATCATCCAGATATAAACCTCGTGATGTAAAACCATGACCTACCTTCCTTTAAGATATACTGGGGTAAGTGTTTGAGGAGTAGCAAACCACTTTTTTATTTTAGTTGCAGTTATAGCCCACCCCATGAAGTGGAACCCATACTTAACACAGCTAAAGTGATCAAGAGCCTATGATCAAATAAGTCATTAGGTAATGCTAGTATTCTGCTGAAGGAAGAACGTATCATTAAAATGACTCCCTAATGACCCAGTGCTACACTTGTAGATCAGAGCATCATTCACCCATCATCAGAGTTTCTTCCTGGAGTAGGTGGTAAGTACCACAGAGATCTACAACTAGAGAATCTTCAATCAGTGAAACTCTTTGAAGTATTCTGAACAGTAGCAATAGGACTGATGTACATAAGAGGATGTGGGCATGCTCAAGCGCTGTGTAAGTTCAAACCAGACAAAATTCCAACATAGAGAAGGAGACGTGAACACAAACACCCAACCCTAACTAAGAAACTATTTACAATTGATACTCACTGGGAGATGGAAAAGTCAGATTTCCCAAGTTGGGTGTCACAGGGTATATCAACAACATTCCTGGGTACTCCTAACAATGCCCAAGAGTTGGCCAATAATGCTGGCTCTATGGTTTTGTTTTGGGGCTTCTTTTGTTGTTTTTTATAGGTAGGATTTTATTGTCTCATTGTTTATTTATTTGTTACTTAATAGGTTTAGCCTGTTTTGAAAGAGAGAGATATACTGTGATTTTTGGTAGGTAGGATCTTGAAGGAGTGAGGACATAGCAAAATATGATCAAAACATATTTTATGTAAAAAAATTAAAAACTTTATGGAAAATTAATAAATCCTATAAAAATGAAGAGTCAAAGTTTTAACATCTTTCCTGTAAATTGTAGTGCTGAAGTCATTTTAAAACAATGTATTCTAACACTTATAGCAACCCAGCATTTTGTAGGATACACACACACACACACACACACACACACACACACACACACACACACAGTATATCCCACTCTTTCTCACCTTAAACCACACTTCCTTTTTTAATACATTTACATTCCAGTGAAAGACAAATGATGACAGGATTGATTAATAATATGTTGGCGGCTGCTTCTACCTTTCTGGAGTCTCACCGGGTACCCTAAGTGATAGCGGGTGCTCCGCATCAACCATGCTAAAACAAAAGGGCATAGTAAGTAGGAGCACTTAGGAAAAATTATGAATTTGTAAATCATCTCAGAAGTAATTTCATTTCAAGCATTTTTTTTCTTACCATTCATTTATCTCTCCGAGGATCTTTTTACTCTCTATTTGTGGTTTGACAGCCTTCTCAACTGGCTCCAGGCCGGCGTTGTTGCCTGATGCTCTGTTTTTGCTTTTATATTTCTGTGGAGACTTTCACTGGACTCTTGCTTTCCACTTGTTTTTAATGGTTCCTGAGTGGTCCAACTGGATCCATGGCCTCATCTTGCCCAGGCTCCCAGGGAAGAAAATCAGGTTTTCAGGTACAAGTGTGAGTTAGGCAGCAGTCTGTGTTTTCTAACCAGGAGTGCTAGCTTTCTCCTGACGCAATGCACCCTTCTTTCCTAATTTGTTCTTCCAAGATCATGTTTGTTTTTCCCAGAGCTTGTGTAACTTTGGCTTATAAGGAACACTACTCTTACATAATTTCTTTATGAGCATTTTGGTTACATTAGCCAAAGTCATTTATATCTGTTTTTAAAACAAACTTTTGTATTGATTCTTTATATGAGTTTCACATCATGTACCCCAGTCCTGCTCATTTCCCTGCCCTCTCATATCTTCCCTTTCCTCTTGCGACACCCCCCAGTTCAAAAACACACATAAATAAACATCATCATCATCAACAGCAACAAAACCAAAACATCTCATTATAGAAGCTGTAGAGTATCACAGTGTGTTATAGTATATCCCTCGGTCCAGACATCCTCACTTGCAAATGTTCCTTGGAATGAGTCATTGGTCTGGTTCAAGATTTCTGGCTTCTGTCATACCATCAATATTGGATTTTCATCAGGATTCCTCCCGGTTATCCTGTTGTTTTCCTGTGTCATGGAGATCCTTTAGCTTTGGATCAGCAGGACTGGCCCTTTCATATACCCCATCCATTTGCAGATGATACAGATTTGGGGGTTGGCCATCTCAAATCCCTGGGTTTGGGCCAGAGATAGCTGAGCTGGTCAGCACCACCAGGGTGAGCTCTCCAGCACTGCTCTGGCTAGGCCACCCAACAGCAGAAGGCAGGGGTCAGCTCTCCTGCTCTCATTCCCTAGGAGCCTGCTTACCTGCACACTCCTTCAGAGGTAACTTTACTGTGCTGCCAAGGTTCAGTTCTACACTCCTAAGTGCTGCAGCCTGTGAGGATCTGGGCCAGCTTTCCCGCTCTCACTCTCTTGGAGCTGGCTCACCTGTGCCTTTGCCCTCAGTGCCAGCTTCACTGTGTTGCCCAGGTGAGGTCCAGGGTTCACTCTCTTGAGTGATATAGCCAGTGAGGGGCAGGGATAGTTCTCCATCTCTCATGCCCTCGGGGCCAGCTCTCCTGATTGCTGCTGGTGGCAAGGGACAAGAGGGCCATCACCTCTGCACCCAGGTCACCTCTCCCAAGCTTATGACCCTACAGGCTTTCCTGAATACCAGACGTGGTGATGAGCCACCTCTGCACACATGCCACCCATGGAAGACGGGTGATGGGGTCAGATCCCCCACCCTCATATCCTTTGGGGCAGCTCACCTTCTGATCCCCTTGCTGTTGGGACCAGTTCCACTGTGTTGACTGAGTGAGGCACAGGGCCTGCTCCCCGAAGTGCTTCCAGTAGTGAGAGAGGAAGTCAGTTCTCCAGAGTACTGCATCCAATGAGGGGCAGGGCTAGTTCTGCACAGCCCCTGGACATCCAGGTAGGCCTGGGGGGCTACCCTGACCAAGGACATCCCT
The DNA here is from genome assembly GCA_021653895.1 of Mastomys natalensis. NCBI lineage: Eukaryota > Metazoa > Chordata > Mammalia > Rodentia > Muridae > Mastomys > Mastomys natalensis. The sequence goes on from JAJTUV010000349.1 coordinate 1,058,913, forward strand.
ATGTTCTTTACTGGTAAAATGAGCCACAGATATTAATTACTGATCCCTGTCACTGTGTAGCCACAGACTCAGGCATGCCCTACAGTGGCAGCTTGCATTGGGACCTCACCATGGCCTCAGTGGCAGACTAGTTACACACAACAGATGACTTTTCTATACCCAGAGTCTCCAGCTTCATCTTTCTTCATAATGGTTAAGCTGCCTCACTTCCCTGTCTCTCCCATTTGACCACCATATTCTCATACACTGTGGTGGCTGGTATCACAGCTCATAGGCCACTGGGTAATATCATTCATCCATGCTAGTGGGCTGTTGGCAAGCAGGTGTTTACGGTCTACCTGTGCTCTGCACTGGATGACAGCTCTGTGGGTCACATGGTGGTCCACAAGTATCTGTCTGTCTTCATTCTTCCACACTGTGCTGCCTGTATTTGATTTGATTTTTATAAGTCCTAGGCATAAAACACGTTTGGCCACCAAGCCAGGCATCAGACTTGGATGAACAAAGGACTGTCATCTCTCTGCCTCTGACTGATATAAGAACACCACCAACAACAAGGTGTCTCTTTGCCCATTGTCAGGGCATATATATTAGTCTTTTATTTATGGTGTTTTATTAAAAATTTTCAAAACGATACTTTGTCTGGCTGCCTAAAGTTGATTGTTTAGTATCTTTGGTTATCAGTCTTTCTTCCAATTATAGGAAGATATATATTTATTCTATTTTTCTTTTCAATTACAAGAAATTAAGGGCCTAATACAGGCAGTAATTGTTAATTTTTCTTCCTTGAAAACTGGAACCTCTCACCAAGTCTTTAGACTTATAAATAGCTATTATCATGTCTCAAATGATGGTGTCATGAATAATTGACAGTCTTTAGTAATAATTGCACATACTTTCCCTCCAAACTTAGAATATCAGGTCTTCGCACCAAATGAACTTATAATTACTGTAATAAAATAGAAAACAATGAGAGGCCCTAGCTGCTCATTTATCTTTGATAGGTCTGAGCTATTTCATATGGACTTGCTCAGAAGAAGATGAATGTACCTGACAAAGTAAAAGACAGGAGCCCGATAACTGGTGTCTCCGTGTTCTTTTCTGCACATTGATGTCAGCTCAGGAGGATATTTGAACCCAAGGAAAGTCTATAAATAGCTGCTGAACTTGTGGTTAGAAAGAAAAGATAAGTGCAATGGGATTATAATAACAATAATGGAGAGAATATACGAGAGAATATTTGGGCAAGCAATGCAAAGTGTTAAGGATTCTTTCCCTCTTTTGGGGGGTGGGGTGGGGTGATCAAGGTTTTACTTTGTATTCCTGACTAAACTACTACTTGTTATCCTCTTGCCTTCTACTGAGACTTCAGGAGTCTGTAGCACAACCAGCTTCTATGAGTTGAAAGGGTTAAAAAAACAACATTCAAATAAACATGTTCATAGATTCTTTAAAGTCACTTCACTGTATTGCAGGGTTAATTATCCCTAGACTTAATATTTATTTATCCTTGATTCTTATAATGTATGGAGTAGATTATGTACAATATTTCTAATATGTGTATAATTGTACTTAGACCTAATTACGAAGAATTTGGAAATAGTAACATTTTAAAATATACTGTGTTTATAGTTGAATTTTAATAATTTAACATTGAATTTTCCTTTTCTGTTCTTGCATTTATTGTGTTCATTTAAAATTCAAAGTGTCCTATAATAATCTTTTTTTCTACTGTTTTTATAGCATTGTCGTGTTTTTTAACAGTTCTTGAATATAGATGAGAACGTGTGAGTGTGTTTATGAATATGTCAATGTGTTTGAGAATGTATAGCTGTGCATTCATACACATGCATGCATGTATGTGAACATGCATACATGTAAGGCTGTGTGAATGAGTGTACATGGGTGTGTGTGAGAATGTGTGTGAGCATGGATGAATGTATGTATGAGTGGATTTGAGTGTGTGGGAGAATACATATCAGTGTGGATAAATGTATGTGAGTTTGTGTGTTTGATCATGTGTAAATGTGTTTGGGTGTGTGTCTTTGACAAGCTTGCATTTTTGAGTGTGTGAATTAGTGTGTAAATGTGTATGAGTGCATGAATGTGTTTTTGATATCTAAATATATTATTTATAAGTGAATATGTATAATGCTAAAATTAATATTTTCACTGGAGACCAAGTAAATCTATGAATAAAATTTTGATTCAAACTTGAAATTATATAGCAAAGGTGATGAAATACACACAGAAAGCATAAAGTAAATATGCTCACATACAACGATTTTTGTCTTAGATTGAAACATAAGAATTATAATAATGTTCTGCTTGCAAAAACATTTCTAATAGTGTATTAAGTCAGATCTTTATAAATTTGACAGAACTGTTAATATTTGATAAAGTGAACCTTAAAAATCATCAACCTAATTCAAAACTATCTAACTCTTGGAATGTTAAGAAACACATCATGTGATGAATGATAAATAAGTACATGGAACTCTTCTAAAGGACAGTCTTTTCTCATCTGAAGATAGGAATGGAATATTTTTACTATTAAAAATATTCTTAAATCAAAAATTATTAAAATAAATTATAGTGTATAAGTAACACATTCCACTGGCTTTGGACCCTTATAAAAATTTGACAGCTGAACAGAACATTAGATTCAGCTTATTGTTCTACTGCTAAAGTCACGTCTCAGACAGTTAGACATTTGGTTTTTCAGGCTCATTCATTCAATGCCACCTATAATAAATGCTGGGATAACCAGTAAGAAGCCGTGATGTAGAACAAAGCTGTACTTGAATTCATTAGCTTCCCTTTACTGTGGGGACTCATGAAAGTCACAAGTCAATCCTTAGATATAAAATAAGGATGATAAAGGTACCTAGTTCATTTATTCTGCTTATTAAATGAAATATTTGATTTTAAAAACTACTTGTCAAACGCAATGCATACAATACTCTTTGTTCTTTGCATATATACCAGAGTAAAAATATGCCTATTTGTATAAATGGGCTTAATGGGGAAGGGATTTCCCATGCAAGCACCTGATTTTGAAATGTCCTAAACTCATGTTAAACATGGGACAGATCACTTCTGTAATCTTGGTGCTCCGGGGAGAGATGGAAGCTATGTATAGAATCCCTGGAGGCCAGATAGCTTGACATAAGCAGAAGCAAAACCCAGACTCTTTCAAATATGTGAAAAGTGAATAATTACACACACACACACACACACACACACACACACACACACACACACCTGTGTGAGCTGAAGTCACACATAAGCATGCATAGCCATTACAAGAAAATATCCACTTAGGAGTCTAGATTGAAGAGATAAAATTTATATATATATACATGTATATATATATGATGGTATAGAAACAACAGATTACATAGAATATTTACCAGTTATTTTTATATGTATTATCTATTATCCTCTTTCTGTATATCACTGCAACTTTAAAAGATTATGAGTAGTAGTATCCATGCATCATGCAGAATGCTGAATTTGATTATGATATCTTCATATGTGAACACTGTCTACTTTGCTCCTTTTCACACAGACACACATCCCCATAAAACTTAATCCATGAGGTTCCAATGGTATTTGGCCTTTTGTCCTTCCTGTGATCCTACTAGCCTCTGACACTGTCCCAGGTCTGAGGAACAGTCAGAGTACAGCCTAGGGATTACAGCTAAAAAAATGAGTGCACATTGAGAGATAATAGTGTAGGGTTTGCTGAGTTTTCTGACTAGAGCTCACTGTTGCAACCCCTAATTTTAATTATGATGTAAGCACATGGGTTCTACAACTTCAGTAGAGATGTGGTTTGCACAGGAATGAAGTAAAGTAAACAATGTTACAGGATGGAGAGAAAGAAAGTGTGAGAAGGGTAAAGGGCCAAAGGAAGAGGGCATATTCCTGTAAGCAGATGAGTATCTAGAGTGAACACACATATAGACATATGTCAAATATACGTAAACAAATTTGAGTTGAGCACCTTCATTTCTTGACAAGAGTCCTTCATAATACCTAAGAATTAATAACAGCCATAGGAGATTTAGAAACAGCATAGTTCCAAGTATTACAATGTTAAAGGGAACGTCATCAGAAGGCCTTGCACTTAAATAATAATAAAGGTTTAATATCTCTAGGCTTTTAAGTTTTAATTCATTGTATTTAGAAAAAGAAAACTATGTTAGTGTTTCAAGTGTACCTTAATAAGACAGATTTTCTGTCATATTATGTCTACGTATAAACCTCACAAGGTTCTCCATCATTACTTCATTGGTTCTCCTAAATACTATTCAAAAAGTCTTGACCTGACTTGGTCTGAATTATCAGTTTCTACCTGGTCTCCCAGCGAAGTACAGATAATGTTAGATGAATACTTGTCTGTCTGTACCGACAAATTCTGCTGTACATGATTGCATCAAATCTGCTACATTTCAATTATCATGAACTAAACAAAGTAGTGACAGTGTCCATCATCAATTTTTTAAAAAATATTTGTGTGTGTGTGTGTGTGTGTGTGTGTGTGTGTGTGTTTGAATGTTTGCCTCCTATATGCATATGCAGCACGTGTGTGCCTAGGATCCACGGAAGCCAGAAGTAGTATTGTGTCACCTGAACTGGAGGTACAGAAGGATATCAGTCACCATGTGGGTGATGGGGACTAAATCAGGGTTCTCAGTTAGTGTCATAATTGCTGATCCATCTCTCCAGACCCTCACCAAGCACTTTAGGTATTTAGATAAAATACATCAGAAATCAGGTGAATTAATTTTTTTTTTAATTTTTATTTTCAGCAAATCAAAAAAATTTAAAAAGCATTCAAACAGAATAAAATGAAAAGAAACAAACAAGCAAAATACCAAGGGTCAGATATACTTATACAAGAATTCTATAGAGCCTTCAAACAAGCAATACTTTTTGAGTTATGTTTAAAAAAATTCAGAACCACAATAAGCTCCTTCACAAAGCAAATAATATTGAAATAGTGAAATCAAGTGTAAACCCAACAAAAATATATAAATTATAGTCCAGTATCCCTCATGAATATACATACAAAAATTCTCAATGAAGTAGTTGCAAACTGAATACAAGAGATATAAAAAAATAATATTCCATGAATAACTGAACAACTGTTTTTTTTTTTTTTTTAGAAGACCGTACTCCATATACAGGCTGCATGTTTTGAATTAATTGTTTTGTAATATATTTTAAGCATTATGTTTGTGCCATCAATTAGTGAGATAAAGATGCACTCAACTCACAGAATAAGCCTAACACTGATGGAAAAGTTACTGTATTTAAATTGGAGGGCAGTTGAATCTACAGGATTAATCTTATTACAAGTTACAGCAAAATTACTTCAGAATTCTAAAGATTGGTGACATAAAAGATTGGGAACATATTTCTTAAGTGTCTTTTGTTCATATATAATTATTGTGAAAATTTAATTTTTCTTTAGGTTTTATAGTCTTGAAATATATCACTGATTTTCATTCTAGTGGGAGATTACCTTGCTAATGATGGTAGCATGCATAACAGTAATAGTGCTGACTTTTACTATGCTGATGTGTTATGCAGTGTATGCAGTCCTTTCCACAGGTGCTCTTATTTGAGACTGATAATTATGAAAATTAATTACGTTAATTGATCCTCATTTTATGAGTAAAGAAACTAAACTATGACTCTTGAGACTAATAATGGACTCAAATTCAAACTGGTAGCACCTTCAGAAGCTGATTTTTACGCACAATTTTTGACTCTAGAGTCAATGCTCTTAGCACTGTAATAGAAATCGTCGGTCAAATTACAGAACACTTTCTACAATGTTAAATTGTACTTAAGCAGCCCACAGTAAACAGATGCGAGAAAAGACTCCCTTGACTTTTCCTGATTCCTCTTTATATCAGGATTGGTTCAGGGTAGAAATTACTCTGTACTCCTGAGGATGTAGGGCATGGCCTCAGTTAATGACGGGTTTCTGTCAATATGCTAGAGGGTTTGAAGTACCTGGACTCCACTTAAATCATTAATAGCCTCCAACAGTCATAAACCCTGGTGAGCTCTGATTAACCTTTTCAGTATAGTTTCATATCGGGATACAATGCCAACTTCAGGGAAGCCACTTAGCATGGTAATATACTATGCCAACAGGAGAGATTCAGCAACTTTCAGAATAAATTATTTCACGAGCAGTCAGGTTTTCCTGCCTGAAGATTGCTTTAAGCTCAATATTCCATCAGTAATTCTTCACCCATCTCTTCCACTTGTAAGAAGCTGAGTGTAATAGGCTATGGCTTCTACTTCTTTCTAGGGGCATCTACAAGGTAAGTAAGAAGTCTTCTGCAATCACTGGCTATTGTTTTGGTAGAGAGGTAGATATGCATCATGATATATGCCTGTTGATACACAAACAAGCACAGACTTGCATACACATACATACACACACACACACACACACACACACATACACAATACACACACATGTACACTATGAGATACTTGGTTGCATAGTGTATGTGTATATTTACTCATCTATAGGAAATGATATACCTATAGAATAATGAATTTAGAATATATATTAAAAATGTCCTTTGAAATTTATTTTGAAGTCATGTTTCAAAGTTGTTGAGGTTTGGTCTGTTATTATGTATTGTAATGCGAAAGTCCATACCTGAAGACCTATGAGTGACTTCTCACATTTACAAGCTTTTACTGTGCACAGTTTTACTGTGCAAGGTTTGCACAGTTTCTTTGATTTAGAACTATTGGTTAAATAAAACTGGCTACAGCCAATTACTGGAGGGATTAGCGGTAGGTGGGTTTGCAGTGACCTGGTTGGAGGAGGAGACACCAAAGGAAAATGGGGTGAATGAAAGAGGAGGGGAAGCTGCCATGAGGAGAGAGGAACCATGAACATGTGGCTAGGAGAAACAGAAAATATCTGGGGTACACCACTGGGGAGGTACCAGGCCTGCAGTTAGAAGATTAGATTGGGGTGACCACCAGTAATTGTCAAAGTCAAATAAAATAGCTATAGTCCGAGTCTCACTTATTTGTAAGCTAGTTGGGGATAAGCTTAAATTGTTTGTCCTACACAAAATCTAAAAGTAATCAAACTTCAATGCTAAAATATATAGAAAAAGAGCAAGTAAGCATAAATATGAAGAAACAGTAGTTTGTAATTGTTGTTTAGAGCTCCAAAATGAATATATTAAAAAAATAATATGGGAAAAGCATCAGACACTGAAAGTCAAGACCTTGTGGTTTCATCTTCATCTTTTCTTTGATTCTTTTGTTTTCTCTGTTTAACCGTTCTTCTTCATTTTGGTTCTAAGTTCTGGTTTTCTCACAAAAGGTAAAAATGTAAAGAAGAAAGTGGAGTTCCACTTCTCCTGGCACACAAGTCCATGCGTGGTCTGCGGAACAACGTGTGGTCCTTGCCTTGCAGTCCTGTGTGGACTCTCCTGCAGTCAGCTTTTGCTTTCAGTGCAGTTTCACTGACGTGATCCTAAAGAAACTACTCAAAGAAGTCGAACTATCTTATTTTACTATCACAGCAGGATAACTAACCCTGAAGAAAATGCTAGATCAGAAACTAGCTACTTGTGATTGTTTCCAGTGTGCATAATCTAGATCCACAGCCAGTTTTCCGATGGGTAAATTCTGAAAACTTTATTGTCCAAATTTGTGAATATGTGTGTAAAGTCTATTCTTCTCTCTTACTGAGCTGATTATATGAGTCATTATTTCTGGACCTAATGATTGGAAGATATTGCTCACTTTTTATTTTAAATTTATTGAGATGTCACATCATGCACTTACATGGTCTTTGTTCCAGCAACCAGGTAGTGAAAACAGATATAAACTGCCCAATGTACTCTGCCAATAGAACTTTACAGATATCTGAGAGAGGAATTTATGATCTATCATTAAAATGAGGAACTTCCCTGGAGCTCAAAAAACTAAATTTTTTTTTTTTTTACAACATACAAACCAACCAACCAACAACAGTCCTAAGCATGTTGATTGACAGGTGATAACACATTCTTATATAGGTCTGTAACTACATGATCTGAAGCTTAGACAATAGGGTATGCTCCAAAGAATTTGTTGGGAATTGGGCCAGCCAAATTCTCCCACTGAAGACATGGCTTCAGGAAAATATCATGAATAGTCTTGATATTCAGGTTAAAAACCAGTTCTCTGCTTTCTTATTTTTCTGCAAGATATACCACTTAATTCTGTGATTCAGAAAGAGTCTAGCCATAGCTTAGGCAGCCTAAGTCCATAATATTTGAATGGCCCTTTACTAATATCCTAGAACTCAGGATGTCATAAAAACATTATCTACAACAAAGTGGCAAATGGATAGGCAAAAAGAACACATGCAACACTAAGGAACAGTTTATCACTCACAGCAATAGCTAAGCAGATAGTAAAATCCTGTGAGAAAGAACAAATCCTGAGTCTCATGCTGGGTTAGAACTTCATGCATTATTCACCTGATGATGTCTAGATGACATCATTGTTTGCAGGATTCTACTACTACCCGTATCCCATGATTTTGCCTCTTTCCTCTACTTCATCAGTTTCATACCTCTCCCTTTAAAGATATTAGCCAGTATGGTAGGATATTGATCATCAAAACAGGTACACAGAGTTAACATTATAATTAGTGCTAGAGAAAATTGCCAGTTTTTGAGAGGAGTGTCTCATGGAACACCTTGCCTTACTGAATTCAACACAAGTTTATACATACTGAGAGTTCTACAAACAAAACAGAGAATAGTCATGCAAACAAACAAAAACACATGCGAAGATTTGGGTTAATTTTCATTTTGTTTAAAGATGTAATTAAATTGTATTGCTTTCTTCTGTATATATAGGGTGTGACAGTATGAATGAAAACAGTCCCCAGTGGCTCATATGTTTGAATACTTGGTCCCCTATCAGTGGAACTGCTTAGGGTTAGGAAATGTGGCCTTGCTGGAGAGGTATGTCACTTGTGATAGGCTTTCAGGTTCCAAATGTGCCATTCTTAGCATTTTCTCTGCCTCCTGTTCGTGTATTCCTTAGTTACTTCTAGTTCTTTGTGTAGCATTGAGGATTCTTGACCTTTTTCTCATCCATGTTAGCATGTCTGTTGGTGTTTTCCTTATCCAGCTTATGTTAAGCAGTCATACTGAAGAAACTTTATGAGTGCAGCTTCAGACATTACTAGGAGAGACACAGTCTCACATCAAATTCCCTGTTCTTCCAGTTCTTGGAGTCTTCCTGCCCTCCTTTCTGCAGTTATCCCTGAGTTTTGGATATGGGAGCTATATTATAGATGTATCCATTGAAGAGGTTCCAGACTCTACACTTTGACCAGATGTATTTCTCAGTAATTGTCTCTGTCTGTTTTTAAGAGAAGATTCATGGATGAGAGGGAGGGTTACACTTATCTGTAGGTATAAGAACAAATATTTAAAATGTAGCTAGGTGTTATGCTGTTTAGCTAAGTGGGGATATAGGTTTTCTTCCACGAGCCATGACTCACTAGGCCTAGGTGGTTATCTAGGTTTCCAATACCAGCAGTGGTTTTCTTCTTGTTGTGTAGGTCTTACGTCCAATTATGAAGCCTTTGGTTACCACATTCAGGCAGTCCCAGCTCAGGGGCATCTGGGCCCTGTGTCTGAAGTGCACAGTGGCAAGTATCTTCTAACTGCTTCTGCTCTTTCTGATCTCCATGAGTAATGAGATTATTACATTTCTTGCTTTAGGAAAGATTTACTCTGTTTTCTCACCATGCTCTTAAAAAAAGCAAGTATCATAAGTCTTTGCTAAAAAAGAGTTGGGAGTGGTGGTTATAGTCAAAATACATTGTATGATTCCTCAAATAACTAATATAAACAGAAAAACAGAACTATGAGAAGAGAATATGGGGCAGGGAGGGGAGCATGGTGCTTTTAGGTTAGCGAAGAGGTGTCCAAATATGTTAACTAACTTATTCTATGCAGTCCCTTTTCAAACACTTTACAATCGTAGTTGTACTTAACCAATGTTATAAGATACAACACACACACACACAACACACACACACACAACACACACACTATATGGACATCCACATGCACACACATTCTTTCTTATTTCAAAGTAAGGGATGTTTCAATGTTGGTCTATTTGCCTTACCATATATAGTAAAATAAATGAAATATCTGAGGCTCTCCCATGGTATAAAGAAAAAAGGCATATTTAGTATGTCATCTAGAAGGTTTAGATCTAAAAGGCTTTATTATATTCTTCCAAAGTTGTTACACAACATGAGAGAGGGCAGATATGTGGGTGTCCAGTTCTCTCTTTTTTTATAAAGTCATTAATATTCAAATTTTACATAGGTAACATTATTTCCTCTTAATCACTTCTAAAAGATCTTCTATCTAAATTCCACATCCAAATGAATTTTCCAAGTTTAATATTTTACAACAGAGATTAAACTCTAATGCATAATCTTTGGGAGACACTTAATCTCAATCTATGCCACATCGGTGATTAGTATTTTAACATATTTTTCTTAGACTCATATTGCATAAAGAGAAAATTATTTACATATAGGATATGTATTTATCATATCAGAGTCATGTCACATTTATCTACTGTGTCATTTAATTCCAATTATACAAAACAGGTGATGCTCTTTACCTTGTGGAATTTGTGTTGCTTTGCTTTACCTTAAGTTTGACTATGATAAAAAAAATCAAGGGAAGGCAAGCTGGTATGATTCAACAAATTCCCATTAAATACTAAAATGGCATTTTAAAAAAATATGTTAGTCATGAAGTGAATAGCTAGGGAGTAAGTAGAGTTTAGCACTACATACAAATGCACACATACAATCATATGTATAAAGCTATCTGTGCATGTACATTGTATTTATGCATGTAAATGTATATAGCACATGCATATTCCTCAGGCATAGTATCAATATATTAAAAACATTCACAAGAAAACTGTCACATATGTACTGAAGATTAGCAGACTTTGTCCTTTGTCATCATTTCCCCTCCCCAATACAGTAAATTGCCATTCTTGCTATATTGTGTATCTTATTAAAGGAATTGCATGGTTACTACAAATACAGTGTCATGTGCTATTTCACACAATAGATTTGTGTATCAGCTGATGTTGGCATCCTCACCAAGGGGAGAAAGATACTGAAATCAGTCTCCTGTGAATACTAAGGTATGACTCTCTATGCTTTTTAATTATTGCAGAACTACAAATGCCTTCTCATTATAAAACCCTTGAGTGAAAGAAACCATAGTTACATTAATAAAAGCACCATGAATAATATAAATACTGTGAAGATATTGATACTCTGCTAGAAGTATTGTGTTCTTTTGGTCATTTTAACTGGAATGATTGTGTCTCATAGGTATTTTTAATTTTATTTTTCTGATGATTAGTGATTTTAAGCATATCCTCACACATTGCTGTAAAAGCCACATGTTTAGAACATTAAAACAACATCCGATTTCTCACAAATTCCATGACCCAGAAGACTAAACTCCACTTGGCTGATTCTTCTGATCAGGGATTCACAAAGTCAAAGGGAATCTTTTATTATTCACATACATGACGCTATCTAATCCATAGATTAAAAATCTGTTCTTCTTTCCTGTACTTCAAGAGCACATCTAAAGCAATGAAGACCCTCTTGTAGGCTTCTGTCTTTTGAATGCGTGCCATACAGACTCTGCTACTCCAGCTTTGCCAGCCCCTCCCCTGGGCTCATCTCCTGGCTTGGAGGGAACTGGATAGAAAAGTGCTGAGCTGGGTGATCAGCACAGCTGCTATTGCAGCTTCAGGTCCTTAATAAGGCAATTTCACAGTAGTGTGTCTCAGCACTTCTTAATTGTCAGCTATAAAGTTCTGCAGCTGCTTCGGTCAAATTTGTCCACTCACTCACAGAATTCCTTGGGAGGCTGGCGGGCTAAGAAACCAATACACATTTTTGACTTGTCGCTGTAGCTCTGCTTCATTTGAGCTAAAGGCCAACAGTACTTTTAACTCTCCTTGAGGTTCTCCATGCATCTGCTCTTCCTCAAGGACATGGCTACACTTTGGAAAGGTCCATGACTCCTCTCTTTGGCTTAACAATACACATGGAAGCTTATTAAAAGTAGGATTTAAAGATCTAAGATTTCTCCATAGGGCTGAGAATCTGTTGGACAGATTGGTATTGTCAATGGTATTATAAGATTTATTTTATTTTTAAATTATTTATTGGGTATTTTATTTATTTACATTTCAAATATTGTCTCCCTTCCTGGTTTCCCTTCTGCAACCCCCCTATCCCATCCCCTTTGCCTCTATGTGGATGCTCCCCAACTTACCCACCCACTCCCACCTCTCTGCTCTAGCATCCGCCTTTACTGGAGCATCAAGCCTCCACAGGACCAAGGGCCTTCCATTGATGTCAGATAAGGCAATCATCTATGTAGCTGGAGTCATGGGTATGTCCATGTATACTCTTTGGTTGGTGGTTTAGTCCCTGGGAGTTCTGGGTGGTCTGGTTAGTTGATATTGTTGTTCTTCCTATGGGATTGTAATCCTCTTCAGCGCCTTCAGTCCTTCCCCTAACTCTTCCATTGGGGTCCCTGTGCTCAGTCTGATGGTTGGCTGAAAGCATCTGAATCTCTGACAGAGCCTCTCAGGGGACAGCTATACCAGGCTTCTGTCAAAAAGAGCTTCTTGGCATCAGGAATATTGTGGGGGTTTGGTGTCTGCAGATGGAATGGATCCCTAGGTAGGGTGGTCTCTGCGTGGCCTTTTCCACAGTCTCTGCTCCATTATTATTATTTATTTATTTTGTCCCTGAATTTTCTTTAGACAGAAGCAATTCTGGGTTAAAAATTTTGGGTGCCCCCATCCCTCAACTGGAGACTGTGCTTATCTACTGGAGGTGGTTCTACAGGTTCTATCCCTTCTTTCTTGGGTATTTCGGCTAATATAAACACTGCTGGGTCCTAAGAATCTCTTCCTTCCCTGGTATCTGGGACTGTCTAGTGGTTACCCCAGTTCTCCATACCCCACTGCTATACATTTCTGTTCGATTTTTTGACCCTCTGAACTTCTCTCCTGTGTCTTCCCATACCTGATCTTGCCCCTCCTTTTTTCCCTCCCCTTCCTCTCTACCTCCCATTATTATTTTGCTCCTCTTTCGATGTAGGATTGAAAAATCCACACTAAGTGGACTAAATCTGTATGATGACCCTGGCCTTTAAGAAGACAGTAGCAGAGTGATGACCTCTTAGCTAATCCCTACACTAAACTGACCTTTTAAAAAGACCACAGACTATATGAGGAAGGTCTTATTATCAAGGATTTCTTGCTACTACATTTTCACAAATACTAATTGACCTTTTGGGATCTCCAGAGGAAAGTAGATTTGACACTCCTATGTAAACAGCATGTGCTTTCAGACAATCATTGATGAGTGTAATGTGGCTTCTGTATTTTCCACAGTTCATATGTTGTTCCCACATCTTTGCTTTTGTGTTTGTTTATTTGTTTTCTGGAGACAGACTTTGGACCTAGTCTCACATCGCAAATTTAGTTTTTTTCTTAAGGGCCATAGGCAATATTACTGCTTCTTCCCAGTGTGGGAGACCCAGGGACAGTCATGTTGAAGATGTGTTTGCTAAGTGAAGCTGTCTGCTCAGAGCCTAAAGTGGATCTTTTTGTTGGCCTGCTGCATTTAGGATGATGAGAGGGTGTCTGCCTGCCTGTCTGTTACTGCCTTAAAAATAATTGGCTGTAGAGAGTATCTACAGCAAAGTTACATTTCCCTAAAATGATCCTGATCCTACAGACAACAATGTAGTAGCATCTTTAGAGAGTTTTAAGGAAATATTAGGCTGCTTATTTGTTTGTTGTGGTTGTTTTAAGGTAAATGATCTCAATGCCTTTCTCTTTTTTATTATTTATTTACCATTTTGTTTCTTCTGGAATAGGTTTTTCTTTCTGAGTGAATATTCTAGATGCAGATATTTTTGATGCTCTCTCAAAATTAAAAATTAATTAATTAGTTGTGTGTATGTGCATTATGAGTATAAGTGCTTGCTTGTATATTGAGTTCCAACTGTCAAGAGTAGGTTCCTTTTTGCCAGTCTATGGGATTCAGAAGATGAACTAGGATTATTAGGTTTGCATTCAAGTGCCTGTACCTGCTGAGCCATCTTACTAACCTGAGACTTCGGTTCTCTTATCTGTGAGCTCCCTTCTGTTCTCCTCTTTTAAATGCATGCTGCTGCTGGTTCCTTCCTAAGTCTGTCTTACACATTTCTCTGAGAATATGTTTTATGTTGTATCATAATCATATTAGTATATCAGCAGATTATCACATGTATAATATGTGGGAAAAGTTGAGAAGAGACTGAGGGTCAGTTAAAACATCTGGCAACGTGAACTCCATTATATATGAAATGAGGTTAATAACGACATTATCCTTAGGACAAAAGTTTGGAGGATTAAGGTATGGAATCTTCATAATGCAAAAAGGGGCACATGCTAAGTTTATCAATGTTTATTATGCTTAAATATGAATTATAATATAATGAAAATGAGGATGATAATGTTTAATATAGCTGATCATTTTAAACAGAAATCTTAAGGATGGGATTTTGTTTTCCAAAGTTACAATAGTCAATTTTAAAAATTACACTTATTTACTTTCTGTGTGTGTTTTTGTTTTTTGTTTTTTTAATTTTTATTTTGGCAGGGACAGTGCATGCCAACATACCTATGTGTCAATCAGAGAACAAAGTGTAGGAGTCAGTTTTCCCTTTTTTACCATTTGGGTCCCAGGGAGTTGACTCAGTTTATCAGGTTTGGAGGCAAGCACCTTTACCCCCTGAGCCATGCAGCCTGAAATAGTCAAATTTTTAAAAGGTTATGTTTATTAAGTTATAAATGATATAAATGCAATACTAATATATGAAATAAAAAAATGAGTTCACAAAAGCAATTTATTTTACTGGGTATTTTGTTCCTGGTCTTGCTATGAACTTACTACTCAGTACTCAAAGCAATCCATCAAGAAAGGAAGACAATCCTTGAGCTTAGGAACCTGAGACCCAGACAGATTTACCCAGATTTGTAGAGTAACAGGTGATGAAGGAAGCTGGGTGTGTTCTGCCTTTTCATTTGTATCTTTGAGTTGCTTCTTTAGTGGTTAAAGTGATGTGTTTCAATAAACTCTAAGACCCCTTTCATTCCTAACATGCATTGATGTCCTTCTATAAGCCAGTGGTTGTCAACCTTTCTGATGCTAGGACTCTTTAATATAGCTCCCCATATTGTGGTGACACCCAGTCATGACATTATTTTGTTGCCTCTTTGTAACTATAATTTTTCTACTCTTATAAATAATGATGTAAATATCTGATATGTGACCCTTGTGAAAGAGTTGTTTGGCCCTTAAAGGCATCGTGACCTATCAGTTGAGAAACATTACTCTAAACCAAAGTATTTTAAAATTTCAAGTAGGGTCATCTAGAATGAAGTAACCAAATTTCAAAAAGCCAAACATAGTATGGATTCACTTATAAGTGGTATTACTCATAACATACAGGATAACCATGTTACAAACCACAGACCCAAAGACATTAAATAACAAGGATGGCTCAAGGAACAGGGAGGTAAGAATGCCTAAATATTACTGAGAAAGGAAAATAGATTAGAGATCAGGGTGGGTGGGAAGAGGGACTGTGTGGGGAGGGGTGGGGATTAGAACAGGAAGAATGAGGTTGGAGGAAGGAAGGAGGGAGAGGAGACAACTGGATTGTGGGGGCATCTTTGTGATGAGCTAAAATCCTAGGGCAATGGATGAGGGGATGTAGTGCCTGCGCGTGGCGTGTCCTGTTGGGCTGTGTTGTGGTTCCCTAGTATCTGCTACCCCAGGCGGCTGGAACCACAGCTCCCGGAGCAGAAGCACAGGAATTTGAATGAGTTCACTCCACACGACGCAGGGTAGACGCTGGGCTGAGAAGCAGCGGGGCTCTGCCCGGTGTGGAGAGGTCTAAGCCTCAAGTCCCGCAGGGGTAGAGCTCCTGAGTGGGGGGTCTCTGGGCCAAAGCGGCTGACCGGGAGACCAGTGGTTTCTGTACTTGGGCTTCTAGACGCCCCCTGAGAGCTGCAGAAGAACTGAGACGAAGTGGGCATATGGGCTGGACCGGCCTGCAGCTGAGATGGTTGAGGAAGAGAAGTTCAGGCAGTGCCCCGTGGGTAGGAGACTCTTGGTGGCACTTGCTTGGCTGGGTCAGCTAGCTTGCTTGAGTTGGCAGGCCTCCTCCACAGGAGATTAGATGGCAGCTCGATAGTTGAAGACCTTCTCCACGGTTCTCCATGGCAGGCCCCAAAGACATGAGGAAGTCCATGGTTTTAAAAGGTTTATTGTCATGGCAGAAATGTGTGACTGTACTCTCCCCATTTCTCAGTGTGAGTGTGAGTTAAATACAGTTTGTAAGAAGGACGGTCTGGGAAGGAATGCTTAATTGGCTATGCCCTCTGGCCTTTAGGTATCTCATTAATATGGAGATCTCTTGAGGCTCAGAGGCCTGTAGTCACACCCTCTACCTGTGCTAGATGACATAAACCTCTCTTTGGGAGAGGCTGTAGGGGCATTGTCCTATATGACTGAAAGGCGCTGATCAAAGGAGGTCTTCTGCCTCCTGTCAGGAGCCTGGAGTCTGGAAGCAAGGCTGAATATCTACTGTCCCATTAGGGTCCAGGGTTTGAGGCCTGTGCTCAACCAGCAACCAAGCTATCCTTTCACAGTCCCACAACCAGGAATCCATGAGGGTGACCTGAAGTGAACCATTCTTGATATGTCAGGTGATACAGACTCACATGGTGTTTTGCTAAGGCAAGACACATGGGAGGATAGGTGATGTCTTGGAGAGAGTATAAATAGGACACCGACACTGCACTTGCATAGCTAGTTTTGCAGTGTTTCATTGGTCTTGAGTCTTCATTCTCACTGATCTTTGCTTCACTGAGAGAGGCAGGACAAAGAACTTCTATCAGCCTGTCTGTTTCTGCTGGATCATGCCACCACTGCTGATTCCTGTTTCATATCCTGACACTACTGAACTGTACTGCTAGTATCCTGACAAACAGAGATTGGAATCTCCCTAAGGAACAACTTCTAAACAGTTGCACATCCCCTTGTCCTCTTTA
The DNA here is from genome assembly GCA_021653895.1 of Mastomys natalensis. Lineage (NCBI taxonomy): Eukaryota > Metazoa > Chordata > Mammalia > Rodentia > Muridae > Mastomys > Mastomys natalensis. The sequence continues at coordinate 1,076,160 of JAJTUV010000349.1, forward strand.
CCATCTTTTTTGTCTACCTCTGGATTTTGGACTAGAAGCATTTGAGAACCCTTATTAAAAATACATGTGCACAGGGGAAATTTTCCTGAACAGAACACTAATGGCTTATGCTCTAAGATCAAGAATTGACAAATGAGACCTCATAAAATAGCAAAGGAAAAGGACACTGTCAATAAGATAAAATGGCAACCAACAGATTGGAAAAAGATCTTTACCAATCCTACATCCGAGAGAGGGCTAACATCAAATATATACAAAGAACTCAAGAAATTAGACTCCAGACAATCAAATAATCCTATTAAAAATGGGGTACAGAGCTAAACAAAGAATTCTCAACTGAGGAATATGGAATGGCCGGGAAGCACCTAAAGAAATGTTCAATATCCTTAGTAATCAGGGAAATGCAAATCAAAACCACCCTGAGATTCCACCTCCAGTCAGAATGGCTAAGATCAAAAACTCAGGTGACAGCAGATGCTGGCAAGGATGTGGAGAAAGAGGAACACTCCTCTATTGTTGGTGGGATTGTAAGCTTGTATAATGACTGTGAAAATCAGTCTGGTAGTTCCTCAGAAAATTGGACATAGGACCCAGCTATACCACCTGAATACCCAGCTATACCACTCTTGGGTGTATACCCAAAAGATGCTCCAACATATAACAAGGACATGTGCTCCACTATGTTCATAGCAGCCTTATTTATAATAACCAGAAGCTGGAAAGAACCCATATGTCCTTCAACAGAGGAATCTATTTAGAAACTGTGGTACATTTACACAATGGAGTACTATTCAGCTTTAAAAAACAATGAATTCTTGAAATTCTTAGGCAAATGGATAGAACTAGAAAATATCATCCTGAGTGAAGTAACCCAATCACAAAAGAACACACATGGTATGCACTTACTGATAAGTGGATAGTAGCCCAAAAGCTCGGAATACTGAAGATACAATTCATAGACCACTTGAAGCTCAAGAAGAAGGAAGATCAAAATGTGAATGCTTTGGTTCTTCTTAGAAGGAGAACAAAATACAGGAGCAAATACATTGACAAAGTGTGGAGGAGCATAGACTGAAGGAAAGGCCATCCAGAGACTTCCCCACCTGGGGCTCCATCGAATATACAGTCACCAAACCCAGACACTATTGTGGATGCCAAGAAGTGCATGCTGACAGAGCCTGATATAGCTGTCTCCTGAGAGGCTCTGTCAGAGCCTGACAAATACAGAGGCAGATGCTCGCAGCCAACCATTGGACTGAGCACTGGGTCTCCAACAGAGGAGTTAAAGTACTAAGTGAGCTGAAGGGATTTGCAACCCCATAGGAAGAACAACAATGTCAACCAACCAGATGCCTCAGAGCTCCCCAGGACTAACCCACCAACCAAAGAGTACACATGGAGGGACTCATGGCTCCAGCTGCATATGTAGCAGAGGATGGTCTTGTTGAGCATCATTGAGAGGAGAGGCCCTTGGTCCTGTGAAGGCTCGATGCCCCAGTGTAGGGGAATGCCATGGTGGGGAGGTGGGAATGGTGGGTGGGTGTGGTAACACTTTCATAGAAGCAGGGGGAGAGGGGATGGGATAGGGGGATTCTGGGGGAAACTGGTTTATTTACATTTGAAATGTAAACAAAGAAAATATCTAATAAAAGCAAAGCAAAGCAAACCAACCAACGAAATAAAGAAACCATGGAGTGGTAACCGGGAAGGAGGATATCATTTGAGATGTAAATGTATGGCATGATTAATTTTTTAAAAAAGATTAAAAAATGTGTATGTATGAAAAAAAAAGTAGGTTTTAAAAAATGTAAGCATACAGTGACTCTAATTAGATTCCTAGCAGTGGGAGATCTGGAACCTGAACAGGCCACCTCCTGAAACCCAGAAAGACTACCAATGGAGGCATTGGGACACCAACCCAGCCACAAATTTGGAGCAGAATTTGAGAGAAGGGCCAACCGAGTATTGGCCCATTTGAGATCAATAAGAGGAAGCCCAGCCCTGATGCTATTATTGCTATTCTGCTATCTTTGCAAAATAGAGCCTAGTGTAACTGTCATCAGAGAGGCTTCACACAGGAACTGATGGAAACAAAGGAAGAGACCCACAGCCAAACATTAAGTGGAGCTTGGGGTATCCAGTGGAAGAGGAGTAGAAAGGATTAAAGGAGCCAGAGTCATTAAAGACACACAACCTACAGAATCAATTAAACTGGGCCCATAGTGGCTAGGATCTCTGCACATATGTAAAAGTATTGCCTCTGGGTCATCATGTGGGACTTCTAAATCAGAAGAAGAACCTGTCTCTGGCTACATTGCCTGCCATTGGATCTCTTTCCCTAACTTGACTGCCTCCTCAAGCCTCGATAGAGTGGATGCACCTAGTCTTATTGCAAAATGATATGCCAAGGCTGATTGATATCCATGGGAGGACTCCCCTTTTTCTGAGGAGAAGACGAGGCGCGGTAGACAGTGGAGAAGGGAAGAGAGAGGTAGGGGCTGGCAGGATAGAAAGGTAAGCTGGGAGGGGAAACTGTGATCAAGATATAAAAGGAAAAAATAAGAATAAAAATAGAAGTCTTTAAGAAATAATAATAGAAGAAAACCACTCATATTTGTCTACTTAGAAATCTACTCTTTTTTGCCAACTTTTTTTCTCAGGAGGATCCTGAGCACAATAGTATAATGTGTGCTTCTGTTTGTTATTTTTTAAACAGAACTCTCGAATAAATTGTTTTTTTTTTTTTTTTTATTCTCAAGTACCAAGTATGACATTTGCTGAATTTTGGAAAACAGACCTAGTTTAGTGTTAAGGCAGGTGTTTTTCTGCATCTTGCTTTGCTCCTTGCGTTATGAATTCAGCTCAGAGTTTTGCTGACCGCTATGGTGAAAATAGAACAATTAGATACAATTTGTTAAAAGTTAACTTTGAGTTATTACATGGCTTCCCATTTCTTGTATGAAATATAGACCCCAGAAATGAACTTGTTTGGGGTTTTTCCTTTGCATTTCAGCATTTTGGACATGAAGAACACTGGGAATCCCTCTGCTTTTATTTCTGTGTATAGGTAGAGATAATAGTCTCATCTGAGCACATGGTCCTCTAACTTCTCCCATGCTAGGTATTTCTAATTCATCACACGGTTTCTAGGGGATCAAGGGACAGGCAAGAATGACAATGAAGTGTTTGAAAGGTTATTTGTGCTATTTCTTTACATGTTACTGATTTTTAAATGTGAGTAAGCTCTTTATAATCCCATGTTTTAACGTATTGCCAAGAAGAACTAATGTGAACCAAGAGTTCATTTTCCCCAGAAAAGAGTTACACCTCAGTGAATTATTGATATCTTATGGCATTATAATTTCAGTCTTTCCATTTCCCCACTCTCTTTACCCTTCAGTCACTGACATTGCCAATTTTTAAGCTGTGCCTATTCAGCAATTTTCCCCTTCCTGCTGTTTACCTTTTTAGAGGTGAAAACTTTTAAATCCAATTCACATTTGACTCAATGCACTCATTTCTCAGAAAGCATGTTTTCCTGCTCTGAACATCCACAGAGCAGAATGCCAGAATGTTATTTCCCTTGGATTTCAAAGGTGGCTGTTTCTCAGGTAAAAAGTTATTTCAAATGAACAGACAGAGACACAAAGCATTTTTTCTCATTCTTCAAGTAATAGATTAATAATGTTTCTGTTTAACACTTTTCTAGATCTTATGAACCAGTCCATTATTATAGAAGGCTATTAGTTGTTTCTCTTCTGTGTTGCATTTTAAATATTAGTCTTACTAAATAATGGTAGCTTTGTTAACTGATCTTTATTCAATAATTTTTTTAGTCCCAAGGTTATAAAAACGTTATCATTTAAGTATATATACTTCACTGCATGTTTCAACAATTCATTGCAAAATAGAAAAATATGTTGGTGTTGAAAGACTTTGAGATTTGTAATAATGAAAAACGAGAAGGGAAGTGAATAGAAAAAGATAGAATGAGAAAGAAAAGAGGAAAAGTAAAAGAGGAAGAAGGAATAATTGACCCTAGTGGAGACATCATGGGATGAGTCTGTCTCCTGGGAGAGACGCTGTGTTTGCTGCTTTTCTAGTAGCAATGTGGAGAGCGGTCAGTCAGTCCCACAACACATGACAGTGTAATGCTTACAGTGTGAAGGCTTGAGAGTGTCCTGGGATATTTCGGATTCATTTCACTTATTTTCAATTACAAATAATTTTATAGGGAACGAACAGTCAATGAATTTAAAGAGAGGATGGGGGCTCAAATTTAATTAATAAATTTCTAGGTTTGTAATTTTATAAATACATTCCCCTAAGTACATTGTAACCCTGTATAATTGAAATTATCTATAGTTGATACTTGAAGAGATGAGGGCCTTGAAAGAATAAATACCTCTCAAATTTTAAAAATAAAGGATTAAAATTTTGGTATAACTCAGTAGACTTTATTTATGTTAGATTCTCTGAGCATTAGACTCTGAGACTCAGATATATATGAAGGCACTCAACAGCAATATTTATGGAACTGAGAGAGATGAGTAAATAGGAGGATGATTTGAACTCAATACTGTTGCAATAAAAAGCCAACTTCAATGTTCATGTGTTAGAACAGTAAGTCTACATGCCTAATAATATCACTCCATATCCTGGGTCCAATAGTCTTGAAATACCACAATATTATTTATTAAACATTAAAAAAAATGAAGTTAATGCTATCACATGACCTCTTTGAAGACGGTACTGAGAAAAGTATTATAATGTTTATTGAAGTGTCCTAACTCCTTGGGGCTTAGAAAGCTTTAGTTTGCTCATTAGATCCCAAATCGGGCCTACGTGTCAGTTGAGGAGTGGAAGGGCAGAAAGTAAAAATGATTATATAATTTATTTAGAGGCAAGTTCCTTTTTAACTCTGACTCTGATTCTGCCATTCTAGACACTACAGAGATGTCTTCCTCTCTATTTTTCTTGTACTCATAATATAGTTGATATTCCTCAGTAGGCCTGGCCCTCTCAATGGTCATTTTGACAAATAACTCATTTACTTTTCTGAGAATTAAGCATTCATACCAATCTAAATAGTTTTGGAAGCCCTTTTATATTTGTCATTAGGTGGGATCCAATTGTGACACATTTTCTTCAACTATGAATCATAGGTCATAAAAGAGGGACATCACTGGCATTGGTTATGGATATGAGACTGCCCCTCATCACACTCCAATGTTATTGCCTATGTCCAGACTGTATCTTCTTGGCCTTCTCATTGGACACTGTCTTCTTGTGTGTTCCCTGGTCTTCTGTTATGTCAATAACTTTCTGCTGATGTAACAAAATATATATGATAAAAGCCCATATATTACAAACAGAGGGCATTTTCTTAGGTTCCCACTGTTGGAAGTTCATTCCATGATCAGTTCACTTATATCTGGTGCTGTGATCATATGGCAGAACAAAACTTCTCTCTTAAAGGGCAGGAAATGAAAAGGACAAGAAGGGAAATGTGTTCCATTCTCCCTCATACTTTCTACCACCTTCCAATAGTCTTCTTTTGGCACATTCAACATCCAAACTATGGCATTCACTTTAACATGGACATTGAGTTTTTTTCTGAGTCATTTATCTTTCTATTCCATCATCCTTCATGGTAGTTGGAGATTCTTTTTTATTTCTTGTGGTCCAAGGCTTTGTTTACACTTTTAAGAGCAATATTTCAGGAAGCACTATCTCTAGATTATTTATTTGTATGTTAAATTTTGTGTCATAGGAGAGAGCTCCTATATCAATGTGTTTTGCTATATGTAGGAGTTTTGGTTTTCTGTAGTGATTGACTGTGCTTGCTGTCATGTTCCTGGGAAGGCCTTGTCTTGCTTTGACAACTCAGTGCAAAACATAACGATAATAATCCTTTTGGATTTTAATTATAGTTCTTAATTATCTCTTCAAAATGATAGATTTTATATTAACTTTGTTCGAGGGTATACACTAAGCTTAGCAACAGCCATCCAGGTGTTACTCTCCATATTTTTCCCAAAATTGATGATAAACCCATTCACTTTTTAAGTCTGTGTGTGTGTGTGTGTGTGTGTGTGTGTGTGTGTGTGTGTGTGTATGTGTGTGTAGAGATGCATGGTTATGTACTTCTGTGCATGCAACTGTGGTGAAGATAGGACAACTTTTGGCACCATTCTTGGGAATGGAACTCAACTTTTTTGAGACAGGATTTCTTACTTACCTGGAAATAACCCATTAGTGTAGGTTGATTGGCCAGTGCACCTTGGGGATCTTCCTATTTCTGTGTCCTTAGTACTGGAATTAAAGTCTCATACTGCATTTTCTAGTATTTTTCTTATCAATTCTGAGAATCAAACTCAGGTCTTTCTTTTTGTGAGCCCAGAGAATTCTAATAGTTGCCATGCTACCATATTCAAAACTTGTTCTATGTCATGCCTATCTGATGCATGGGATACTTAGCTTCGAAACTTCAGATATCAAATGCTGAAAAGGACAATGTACAGGTAACATACAAAGGCAATCCTAGCAGAATTATACCAGATATATCAACAAGGACTCCAAAAGGGCCTAGATATCTCTTGCAACCTCTAAAAAACACAAATGCCAACCTCGACTACTATACCCAGCAAAACTCTCAATCACCATAGATGGAGAAAACAAGATATTTCAAGACAAATTAAAATTTAAACAATACTTATACACAAACCCTGCCCTATAGAAGCTGATACTTTATACTCATCAAAGGAAAAGTCTACCAAGATAATATCCCAATTCTGAAAATCTATGCTCCAAACACAAGGTCACCCATGTTGGTAAAAGAAACATTACTGGATCTTAAACTGCACATTGAACTTCACACATTAATAGTGGGAGACTTCAACACCCAACTCTCACCAACTGAAAAGTCACCCAGACAAAAACTCAATAGAGAAATAATGAATATTATGAATCAAATGGACCCAACAGACATCTACCCAAACACTAAAGAATATTTTACCCAAACACAAAAGAATATACCTTCTTCTTAGCACATCATGGATCCTTCTCCAAAATTGACCATATAGTCGGTCATAAAGCAAGCCTCAACAGATACAAGAAAATTGAAATAATGCCTTGTATCTTATCAGACCATCACGGATTATAGTTGGACTTCAACAACAGCAGAAACACCAGAAAGCCTACATACTCCTAGAACTTAAACAACTCTCAACTCAGTGATCTCTGGTTCTGGGAAGAAATAAAAAAAGGAATTAAAGAATTGTAGAAATCAATGAAAATGAAAGCACAATTTACTCATATTTGTTGGACATAATGAAAATCATGCTAGGGGAAAAGTTTATAGCACTAACTGCTTCCATAAAGAAATTAGAAATTCTCATACTGGTAACTTAAAAGCACATCTGAAAGCTCTAGAACAAAAGGAAGAAAGCATGCCAAAGAGGAGTAGAAGACAGGAAATAATGAAAATCAGGGCTAAAATCAATCAATTAGAAACGAAAACAATACAAAGAATCAATGAAACCAAGAGCTGATTCTTTGAGAAAATCAACAAGATAGATAAACCCTTAGTCAAATTAAGCAAAGGACAGAGAGACAGTATCCAAATAAACAGAATCATAAATGAAATGGGAGATATAAAAACAGACACTGAGGAAATTCAGAGTCATGAGATTTTACTTTAAAAACTGGTACTCTATAAAATTGGAAAATCTTAATTAAATGAACAATTTTCCTAACAATAAATGATAGGCATATATCACTTACCAAAGTTAAATCAAGATCATGTAAACTATTTAAACAGGTAAGGAAGTAGAAGGAGTAATCAAAAGTCTCCAAACCAAAAAATCCCAGGGCCAGATGGTTTTTGTGCAGAATTATAGACCTTCAAGAAGAGCTAATACTAATATTCCTCAACCTATTCCACAAGATAGAAATAGAAGGAACATTGCCATACTCTTTCTATGAAGTCATAATCACTCTGATACATAAACTACACAAAGACTCAATAAAGAAAGAGAATTTCTGAGCAATCTCTCTTATGTACATTGATGTAAAAATATTCAATAATATACTTGTAAACCAAATCCAGAAACACATCAAAAACATCATCCACCATGATCAAGTAGGCTTCATCCCAGGAATGCAAACATGGTTCAATATTTGAAAATCCATCAACTTAAGAAAAAAATCACATGATCAACTCATTAGATGCTGAAAAGCCTTTGATAAAATCCAACACCCCTTCATATTAAAAGTCTTAGCGAGATCAGGGATATAAGGCACTTACAAAAACATAATAAAAACAATTATACAGCAAGCTAATAGCCAACATTAAACTAAATGGAGAGAAACTTAAAGGAATTCTACTAAAATCAGGAATTAGACAAGACTGCCCACTCTCCCCCTATCTATTCAATTATAGTATTTGAAGTTGTAGCCAGAGCAATAAGACAATTAAAGGAGATGAAAGGGCTACAAATTGGAAAGGAAGAAGTCAAAGTATTGATATTGGCAGATGATATGATAGTATATAAGCTATTCCAAAAATCCCAGAGAACTCCTATAGCTGAAAAACACCTTCAACAAAATGCCTGTATACAAAATTAACTAAACTAAAAAATCAGTAGCCTTCCTTTATACAAATGATAAAGGGGCTGAGAAAGAAATTAAGTAAACACCACCCTTTACACTAGCCTTTACAATATGAAATACTTTGTTGTAACTCTAACCAAACAAGGGAAAGACCTATATGAAAAGAATTTCAAGTCATCAAAGAAAGAAGTTGAGGATTATATCAGAAGATGGAAATATCCTGCATGTTTATGGATTGGTAGGATTAACATATTGAAAATGGACACCTTAACAAACAATTTACGGATTCAAAGAAATTCCCATCAAAATTCCAACACAATTATTTACAGACCTTGACAGAGCAATTTCTAACTTCATATGGAAAAAAACATAAAAAAAAAAAAAAAAAAACAAAAAAGCTCAGGATAACTAAAAGAATTCTGAACAATAAAAGAACCTCTGGAGGTATCACCATCCTTGACTTCAAGCTATAATATGGAGCAATAGTAATAAAAACTGCATGTTATTGGTATAGGAACAGGCAGGTTGATCAATGGGAAAGAATTGATGACCCTGAAATAAACCCACACACCTATGGACACTTAAATTTTGACAAAGAAGCAAAAACATGCAATGGAAAAAAACAATGCATCTTCAACCAGTACTGCTGATCTATCTGGATGTCTGTGTGTAGAAGAATGTGTATAGATCCATATTTATCAACCTGCACAAAACTCAAGTCTAAGTGTTTCAAAGACCTCAATGTAAAACCAGATACACTAAATCTAATATACTAATTAGTGGGAAATAGCCTTGAACTCACTGGTACAGGAAACAACTTCCTGAATAGAACACTAATGGCTCAGACTCTAAGATCGATAATTGATAAGTGGGGTCTCATGAAACTGAATAGCTTATGCAAGGCAAAGGACACTGTCAACCACAGCCTACAGACTGGGAAAGGATCTTCACCAAAACTACATATGATAGAAGACTACTATCAAGATTTATAAATAACGTAAGAAGTTAGACACCAACAAGCCAAATAACCCAATTAAAAATGGGGTATAGTGCTAAACATTCAACAGAGGAATCTCAAATGGCTGAGTAGCACCTAAAAAATGTTCAAGGTCTTTAGTCATCATGGAAATGCAAATCAAAATGACCCTGATATTTCATCTTAGACCAGTCAGAATGCCTAAGATCAAAAACTCAAGCGATAGTACAATGCTGTGGAGGATGTGGAGTAAGAGAAACACTCCTACATTGCTGGCGGGATTTCAAACTGGCACAACCACTTTGGAAATCTATTTTCTAATCCCTGGGCATATACCCAAAAGATGCTCCACCATCCCTCAAGTGCTCCTACTCAACTATGTTTATAGTAGCTTTATTTATAATTCACAGAAACTCAAAAAAATCCTAGATGTCGTTCAACTGAAGAGTGGATAAAAAATTCATTTACACAATGGAATACCACTCAGCTAATTAAAACAAAGACATTATGAATTTTGCAGGCAAATGGATGGAACATGGGAATATCATCCTGAGTGAGGTGACCCAGATCCAAAAGGATCTGCATAGTATCTATTTACTTAAAGTGGATACTAGCCATAAAATACAGGATATCTATGTTACACTCTACAAACCCAAAGGGACTAAATAAGAAGGAAGGCCCAAACAAAGATGATGGACTCTTAATTAGAAGGAGGATATAAAAATTCAGGATCAGGTTTGGGGAGTGACAGGAGAGATGGCTAGATGGCTTAGAGAATGAATAGAAATCTGCATCTGACTGGGGTGGGGAGGCTGGGGGAATCTGAAGGATGTGCACAGACCTGGGATAGGGGAGGGTCTTAAAAACCAATGGGGATGACCACAGCTGTGATTCACAGTCTTCGAAATATAGAACCTAAAGAGGCTACCTTCTGTAGCCAGGCAGGAACCCCAGTGGTACCATAAGGACACCAACCCACCCACAAGACCTTCAACCCAAAATTTACCCTGACTACAAGAAGTGCAGTGACAAGGCATGGAGCAGAGACTGGGAGAATAACCAAGCAATAACTGGTCCAAATAGAGAACTATCCCATGGGCAAGTTCCAATCTCTGACACTATTAATGATATTCTGTTATGTTTGCAGACAGGCGTCTACGTTGGCTATCCTCTGAGAGGATCCACCCAGCAGCTAACTCAGAGGAATGCAGAGAACCACAGCCAAACAATGAATGGAACTTGAGGACAGACTCTTATGGAAGAGTTAGGGGAATGCTTGAGAGGCCCCAAAGTGGATAGCAAATCCATAGAAAGACCAACAGAGTCAACTAATCTGGAACCTTGGGGCTGTGAGAGACTAAACTACCAACCGAAGAGCATACACAGACTGGACCTATTTCCCCACACATATGTAGCGTATGTTTAGCTCTGTCTTCATGTTGATCCCTTTCTGGGGTGGGAGCTATCCCTAAACTGTTGCCTGTCTATGGTATATGTTCTTCTAGCTGGGCTGACTTATCTGACCTCAGTGGGGAAGGATGCACCTAGCTTCCAGAGACTTGATGTGCCAGAGTGGGGACATAATCTCTCAGAGAAAACTGAGAAGGAAACGGGGGAGGAATTGTGGGAGGGAGGCAGTTATTGATATGTAAGGTGGAAAAAAAAAACTCAGATAAATTTCTTGAAGTCTCTTAACATTAATTGCTTTAGGCTGTGCTCTCTTGGAAACATTACATGAAATGGAGTTGGAGGATGGGACCAAAAGACTGGGCAGAAAGAGAAACTAATCTCTAAGCCAATCCCTTGAAGAGGTGCAGGTAAGCTAAGCTTTAAGTTTTCACAGTTGTTCATAATAGTCTGTTAACAACTGTATACTCCTTCTCTTAAAACTATATGTTGAGCTTAGCAACGGCCAACCAGTTACATCGTTCTTATGGTTGCTTACATTGGGATAGTAGAATCAGAACTTTATATACCTGTGCCGATCAAGTATTGCCTGTACACATCGTGTGAAGGAAGCATGACCATGGGCAATGTAATTTTCTTGAGATGAGGCAGTTGAAACAGAGATTCTCATCCTTGGCAGTACTCATAGCACACATGAAGTTGATCCTTTTGATGACATTTCTGCTAGCTATCTGGTAACATATCATGACAGGATCCCAATCACTATCTCCACACCTTCAGTTATAGTATGGAAACTCCCCCTTCATTCTCCAACTTTCCTAATTCCCACCTCAGAAAGACAGCAATAAGACACTTAGATATACTGCCCTTTTGACTGGTGAGGCTCAGGGGAATTCCCTCATTTTTTCCTTTGAACAATACACATACCCTTTTCTCTCTTAAGTAGCAGAAGGTGTGCGTGGAGACAGTACTCAGATCCACACAGAAAGGGGAACATGTCTCTCATTTGATGATTCACTTATATCATGCTACAGAATTATATATTTTGCTGTACTTTTGTAAAATATGAAACTTTTCCCATTAAAAATTCTCATTAAAATTAAAAGTCAGAAACTTACTCATATTTGCATTCCACAAGCAATAATAATTTTAATACAAATTATGATAATTTCATTCTTTCTTCCCTTTCATAGTGTTGTTGGCCCACAGGGAGAGCCTCAAGATGAAACACTAATGAAAGTTGTACTATAATAGTCAAAAACGCATAAATATAAGTTGAAGTTGACTGTGACTCTCAGATAAAGGTAACAAAGATACACAAAACAGTGATTAGACAGGATGTTATAATTACTATTCTATGATGGTTTATGAAAGGGTCATGAGCAGGAGTGAAATTCATAAGGGTATGGAGGGTAGAAGAAGACTCATTTAGTAGAAAGAATGATATAATGAGTTAAGTTGTGGTCCTCTGACTCAGATGTTAGAGTACTAACAACAAGAAGTAGCTTCAGATCTCTTATAAAATGTGTATCTGCACATCCCATGGTGATGTAGTGGCCATAGTAACATGGATGCAGAAGTTCCCTAGCCATGCTTCTAGCAGCCATCAGAGTGAATTACTGCAAAATCCTTCCAGTTATCTTTCCCAGGTTTACTCATTTAAGCTCCGTTGTTTCTTCTTTTCCTTTCACATGCTAACAGGAAGTCCATGTATCTAATGAATGAAAAAATGGCACACAGAAACTGAAATCCAACCAAAGGGGATACAGAGATGGAACTGGGTAAGAAGGAAGAGAGGAGGCTTAAACAAAGGCAGTATAATCTGACAGGTACCATTACCAAGGAAGACTTTAGGACGGATGAGACAACAGAGGGGCAATGTCCCAGGGACCTCCACGAGAATAAAGAGCTGAGTCAATGAGTAATGAGCTCAGCAATTATTTATCATTTCCCACTAACAAAAGGTTTTGAGTATGTGCTTTGTTTTAGACCTTGTGACAATTACATGGAGATAAAGCCGTAAACAAGAGGGGACCGGTTTTAGTTTCGGTGCAAGTGGGTTTCTCATAAGGAAAATGGTTTATTTCGAGAGCAGAAAGCCTAAAGGACAAAGCTGGTAGCACTGGCAGCAGCTTACGTTAGGTGTTGTAGCTGTCATTTCCACTGTTTTCCCACCAAAGCTCCACTGGTTTCTTTCCCTTTTCAGATATTACACAGTAATGTGCATGTATTTACCAAATGAGAATAGGTCACAGAGAAATGCACATGATATCAGAGTCCTACATGGGATTTGTGACTACAAAACGGCTCACATTTCTTTTATTTTTGTTGGATTTTTACCAGTTAAATATGAATATATTTTTGGACTCTGAGACAATTAATTATATTGGAGAAATAAGGAGTTTTTTTTTTTTTTTTAAAATAAGGGTATTGTCAAGGTTTCTTTGTTTCCATCCATTCAGTGTGCTGAGTTATGAGATCCAGAGATGAGCAGAAGGCATCAATACCTATCTGACTGAGCGTAGAGTGAGCATGGAAGACATTTTAGAATGACCTCATAATAAAATAGAAGCTCTACTAAGACCGGTGAAGGAAAAATACACATAGTTGTTTGTATGTTTTTGTCATTTGTTCATTTTGCACAAACATCTGCTAACCCAGGCTGACTTTAACTCACAGCACTTTAAAGAAAATGTTGCTTTCTAGATGATAAGGCTAATTCACATTTAGATATATAGTTTATCTACTGATCATTTACTTTGAGGCAGATAAAACAATACACATTTCTTTATCTTTATGTGCTTTATATCATAGGAGTTCAAAGTAATAACAGATTTCATTTCTAAAACTCTTTCTCTTCATCCAGAAAACTTAATTTCACATTTTAGTACAGAGATCTTCCAGTATACATGGCGATTCCTTTATTGGGATTGGATAGAGAATACTTTCCCTATATATAGTAAAGTGATTGTCTTCATACCATGTGAGTAAAAGTTTGATTAATACAAGCATTAATTGGCTCATTTATAATATATTCACATTCTACCTGACATTTTGTCAAAAATTTTTGAGTACTAAGCAATACAAAGATGATGTTTTGGTATTTCTTTACTGAATGGTTCTTAGCCTTAAGAACATCAAAACATGGTATAAATTTCCTAAGAGTATGTTTCATGGAAAACTTAAATCTCTATTAAGAGAATATTATTGATTCAGGTGACAAAAATCCTAAGGATATTTTTTTCTAAAATGAGCAATTTCTTGATAAGTGAATTTCATAAGTTATACATGATTTGATTAAGTAGTACTGAGGTTTTTTTTTTTTTTCCTAATAATCTTCAGTAAATATAGGTATAATGTACCAAGTTTGTGAGAACATATTGGTTTATAGAAGTTGTTTGTACATTTCGTAGTAATTCTATTCTGTTTAATCCTTGGTTCATTTTCTTTCCCCAAACTTCTGTTCTTTTTCATTATCTTCTTTTTGTCTTTAACAGGGAGATAAACACAGATGGATGGAGACAGTCACATTAACCAAGTAATTTTATGACTATGTTAACTAATATTTGTGACTATGGTAGCTTAGGTTTCTGACTAATTTTGGCACTATGAGTATAGTCATTCCTCGATTAATGTTATTTATTAGTTACTTTATCCAGGAAAAACATTTCTGGCATTTTTGCATACAAATATAGTGCTTCCTACTGCATTTCAGCAGAGAACATATGTTTTATAGTAGTTGCTCATCTCTACACCAAGTCAATTCAAGTTTGAGGGTTTTACTCATAAGAGTCATAAATCATGAATTACTCTACTAAGGTTCCAATAGCTCAAGTCAGCATCAGTCAAGCTAAATTCTAAGCAACAGTTTTTAATTATTGGTAGAATTGAGTAGTATCCAACAGTGTTAGCAGGGTGATGACCTTGTCTTTTAATTAAACAAAACAAACAAACAAACAAAGAAGACAGTAGAGCTCCTTGCTCAAATCCATCTTAACTATGGATTCTTAGAGTCATCAAACAAGAGTCTACTGAGCTTGGAGCAGAAGGAACTAGAATATAAAATTTTGAATCCTTGCTCTTGGCAAACTGGCTTGTTGAGGAAATAAGGATGACACATCTAGTCTAGTGTTTCCATCTAACAATGCTATACCTGACAGTACATGCTAAAATACATAATCTTGTGAGTGATATAAAACTTGTACAATGTCATATATTATCTGGACTTTTCTGTCAGAGATTGATACCTCTACATTCACTGAAATCCTAATAACAATTGCTCTTAGAGTACCTCTATCATTATAACAAAGGTAAACCTTTCTCTAGAAATTATTCTTCACACAAATTTACATATACATAGAGAGACAAAATATATCTTTAATAAAAGAAGAATTTTAGTTACATATATTTTGTTTAATGTATTTATAGTGAGCATTGAATATTGAGAATTAACCATTTACTGTGGCTAGCTGAGAATATTCTTAAGTGGTTTCAGAAAAGTAGAAAGGCTAATTATTGTATTACCAGAAAGATATTGATAGTCTCATAATTCATTTTTGGTAAGGAACTAAATTGCACTAAAATTTTGTGCTTGTAGGAATAGAAGGGGAAGTGAAGCATTTCTTGACACAAATTTCATTAACTGCTTTGACTATTCCATAATGATGTTAAACTCAGACCCTATTGAGAAGACCTTGAAGAAGACACCCTACATTAAGATACTGAATTGAAGAGGCTTAGGGATATACTCTAAAGCTTTCTGTAAACACACAAGCATACGTGCATGCGTGTGGACACACACACACACACACACACACACACACACACACAAAATATCACCAAAACATGGCTTTCCTTTTGCTTAATCTGCTGTAGCAACACATTTTTCAATATTACAGAGAAAAAAATTCATTTTGGCTTCATTGATTTAGTGCCACAATTAAATATTGATTAACCTGACAAAATAAATCTTTTTCAGATGAAGGGACTCCACGTTTTCCTGATTTCAGGGCCTAGTTACAGATTTATAGTGGAGAGGAGATTATTGCTTCTATTATTTTTATTATCTCCTGTCATAAGTATATTAATGAAAGCAATATTTAATTAAGACATGCTATAGGTTAGAACTGAGTGCAAACTTTTAATTCCAACATTGTGATAGACACAAGGGGTTTAGTGCTAAACAGAAGAGGTGAGAAAAGTTTCTCGTGTACAGCATGCCTCCTAGTAGCAAATTATAGTTTCTTTGTCACTTAAGATTTGAAGGAATAGGTCTTTCTGACTTCATATAAAATTTCCCAAATGCTGAATTTTGGAAAATATTAATGAAACTCTTGATAAATGAAGAGAGGAAAACTTCATTAAATAATTTCTCCCAATTGTACAGATGCCAAATAAATCAATGAAAAAGAAAGAAAACAAAAAATGAAAACAAAACATGATATTCTTCAGTAATTCTAAACCAAAAAATCAGAGGCAGGTAAGCATAATTTAGCAACCTGAGATTCCCCTTTGTTTTGGATAGTTACACACTTTTCTTCCAACTTTGTACATGGCAGCTTAAGATCAATAATGAATGTATTATGCATAGATATTGTACTCTGAAGATGTATCTAACAATAGTGTTGTTGACCTGGGACCCCAGCTTCACAGTGATATAAAGATATCACTCTCTGAACAACAGAATATGTTTCTCTGCCTCTCAATGACTATGAAACTCAGATTTTCTTCAATAATACTCCAGATATATCTGATACACCAGAGGGGGCAATCTGGTCTAGACTATTTTGGGGTACACTCTTAATGAGGCAAATTATGTCCTCTAAGTGACCTCTTAAGGATAACCTATCATTTAAAATCTTACATATAACTGGATAAGCAAATGATTAAAATCCAATATGTCATGAAAAGTGATGTGCACAATGGAGCAATAGTTTTATAACTTAAAACTGTCAGTCCAAAAATAGTGTCACCTAAATTACTCCCCTAGTAATCAAGCCTGAAGCCTTTTCTTCCTTTAGAGCCCATTAAAGAAGCCAATGGCGATGCGCTGGGACTCTGAGTGCTCTTTCATTTGTGAGCTCTCTCGTCACTCTTGACCTTGAGTCTGACCTGTTCTATTGCTTTGCTTAGCTAAAAACTACCTTGTATATTTTAAAATGTGCGCACTTTTATTTTATCTTGAACAAATCACAAAGACTTGAAAATACCTCAATGAGTCTCTGACCTATGAGAACAAGACTAAGCTTTTGCTCTGTCCTGCTTTTCAAACCTAGAATGTAAGGCCTTTATTTGCATGTTCAGAGTACATTCTTAAGTATGGCTCTGGTAGCATATAAACTGAACAATTCCTCCATTTCTAAAGCCTAAGGATAGACTAGAGCTTCGAGATGCTCATGTTTAAAATAAAGAGGTGACAGGTTTAGATCTCTATCCTCTTCTATATGATATATCCATATATACATATGTATGATATATACATATATCTTTTAATAATATATATTATTCTTTTGATAATGCATATAATTTTTTCTGTTATGTCTATATTTGTGTGTGTGTGTGTGTGTGTGTGTGTGTGTGTGTGTGTATTTTGAAGACACTTGGTTGTTGGTGGAAAGTATTTGTTTTAGGATGGTAATTATCATTAAGACTTTAACAGATACAGGAAGCACAGCAGGAAACAGAGGGTTTTTTTTTTTTCCAGGTCACAGGAAATAAGCTCTCAGGTCAGATCCAGCTCTTGTCATATGAGCCCTGTATTCTGAGTGTATGGTGTCTTCCACAACAGAGGTCCACCCAGCATCCTAGGAAGGCAACCAAAGGCTAATACCCACTCATATGTAGCCCCTGCCCCTTACCAAATAAGCTTTCTCTTACAACAGATGGAACCCACCACAGAAAATCACAATGGGATAACAAGCCGAGACCAATAGTTTCTGAATTAGAAAACCATAACAGTATAAAGTGTGGAGACCAATGAGTTTCTGAATTCAAGATCAAAAGTTTCCAGTTTTTGAGAAGCATTTATCTGTGTATCCAAGAACAACAACCTCTAAATAGGATAAAATCAAATATTTTTTTCATAAAGACATATTACATGATGACTTAATAAAAGAAAATAGGCACAGAAAATATTAAGTTACATATGTACTACAATAACTTATATCTTCCCACCTAGAGCTAAGATTTTCAAGCCAGGATCTACATGTTGCCTAGGGAAGTAATCATATTATTAAATTTTGTCTTATTAAAGTAAGGTTTTATCTTAAGTTGTATCTTAAGAAAGCTGAGTAATTCAGCACAGGCATAGTACTCATGAGTTTAGAGTTTTCACTCTCACTTGAATCTCACCTCACCAAGGTTTAAACACTTCTAACAGCCCTATTTACAGGCATTGCAGTAAAATGCTTTCACAGGTTAAATATATTGACTAATAGCACAGAGCTTGTAAACTGTGAACCTGAAATCCTTGTAAAATCCTTTTCTTAACTTTAAAAGTTCAGATCTTTGGAACCTCTACTAAATGAAAGGCAGGGTTTATGACACATGGAATTGCTGTGAGGAAGGTTGGGCAATGAGGTAATAGAGCCCACCATTAAATAATTACTCAACTAAGTAATTAACTAACTATTTAATGACTAGATGCTGTTTACAATAAATGTTTCTAGATTCTAATGAGAATGGTTGAAGCATAGTCAGTGTGCTTTTAGTTTGATCACAGAGGTGATCAGCTAATGAGAACATGCAAGAATCTTCCAGTCTTTAGAAATAATCCACTGACAGGATTTTATATATTAAAAGGACCATAAAGCCAAACAGGTGTGATGATGGAAATTGAATGTGTGAACATGAAACTGTAGTGAAATTTAAAAACAAACAAACAAACAAACAAACATTTTTATATATTTTGTGACAACGTATCTTGAGCAGATACATTTCAGTTGCCCCCCTCTGACTATCTGTAGGCATGCCCAATACACACCCCCTCCCCACTTTATGTCCTTTGATTGATTGATTGATTGATTGACTGTAGGCTACTGAGTCTGGTTAGCAGTGAGATTACCCAGTGCTGAGAGTTAGACACTAGAGTACTGTGTGTGAATGAAGAAGTTGCAAGAGAAAGATGGTCAGTTAACCAGTGGATTAATCTTTAAAGGGTTAACACAAAGGTTTAATCACTGTGGAAGTTAACGTGAGTTTTGGGGTGCATTTCTCACTCTTTTGAGTCTGCAGGGCTGTTAATTCATGTGTCCCTCATGAACTTTCTGATCATGACCATCCTGGCTTTGGACTTCTGCATTATTCATAAAATGCTTCTCTGCCTGATAGTCAGAGAGACAGAACATTTTAGATGTCAGGTTTAAGATTTTTCTTATCTATAATATGATAGAAATTATTACAGTAGAAAGATAATAGAAAAATAAATCCCTTTGGACTGCAAGCTCTTTAACTTGGCCCAGGAAAGAAGCTGTGTATATTTTCCAAATGTCACTTTTTTTTCAAGAATGGAAAGGAAAATAATGTTTTCCCACCACCAGCTTTTGCTGCTTTGATAATATTCTCTGATGAACCAGATGGTGAGAAAAAGTTACTCTTCTCTAGCTCTCTTGGTTGAGCAGTTATTTATAGGCCAATGGGATCCATCTATTCACCTTTATTACAGTTTTTCATCCTTACAGACAATAAATCCAAACAATATGATCCTAGAAAGTCAATATAATTTACACAACTGATGAGCTGAAGTATATGGGGTATTTATTGAGCACACTGTTCCCTTGACACTTTATTACTTTCTCCAAATAGCAGAAGAAGACAGAAACTATGTTCTTGGAGAAAAAAAAGTCATGTCTGTACTATAATAATACAATTGAATAAACAGCTAGAGGTAACTGTTGAAAGAAGGCAAACTCAGTATGTCAAACTATCTGTACGAGGTACTATTTTCTGGTTTTGCTTTTGCTTTACTCCTTATGATAGGGTTGTATAATGGTATTTGCTTAAGATTTGTGGTTTTGAATTTGTATGTCTGTTTCTCACAACTTTTTTTTTTGTAAATTTTCATCCTGGGTTTTCAATCATCTCACCCTTATATTACCTTTATGTTAGCCAACCTTGGAGCATCATTCTCTTGAGTTTGTGAGATAAGAAGACAAAACAGTGTTTTCCAAAAGTTCTTGGTAGCTCAGTAAGCACCAAGGTGAGCTGAGCTCATGTGTGTCACTGATGGACAAACAGATTCATTGAGTCAAAAATCCAAAGAGAATCTAAAATACACCTGCATATCTTATGTATCTTTATAGTATCTTCATGATCTAGACAAGAGCTTAAGCCATGTATGTATGGATGACAGATGACTTTAACGTATGTTTCCTAGAAACTGGTGCCCAGAGAGGCTCCCCAACTCTAGCCAAGACTGGGTGTCATTTGTCTGAGATCACCCTTGAGTGATGAGATTCTACAACTCAAAAAAAGTATAAACTTACATAACTTAAGTAATTGTGAATTTGCAAATTTTGTGATGAAGACAGACACAACTTTCCTGATTTGTCTAAATTTAAACTATGAATGAAAAGCTGGATCAGAACTCTGGATGCAAAATGACTGTAAGTATATTCAATCTCTCCCCATTTTTAGTGTTGTGCCATTGATTTGTGCTTCTCGGATCCTACTGGTTGTTAGGTTCAGATGGGAAGTGCTGGGACCTTTTATCTGTGTAGGGTCTGACATTAATAATGTAGCAAAAAATCCTTATGGGTTCTTCTTTAGTCACTGTAATTTACCACTATTTCCAAAGAACAGGGGGACAGAATATTTGTTTGTAAAAGCTATCACTCAAAGACAAAGAAAGTTTTTCTTAAACTTAGGTCTTTGTTAAAATATAAGTTGTAGCACTCTGGAGGTTTGACCCCATGGGTCAGAATTATGAATCCAGTGCTCCAGAGTTCTGGTAATACCTGCTTGCTACTGATGTTGCTGTTCCTGGGGCTCTATCTGAAGATCCCCTAGGGCAGCCTAGAGCAATGGTGATTCAGTCATTAACTTCTAATAGTTTGAGTTTATCTGTACATTTGATGGTTATAAGCTCTTACTATCTAGCTGAAGTGATTGATTTGTTCTCCATGTGGTAGAGGAAATAATTTTCTAACAAAGGTAGCATGCACAACATTGTGCAAAGAAAATATTTATCACAGGGTAGATGCCATTGTCACAGAGATCACTCTGGATTCCATATAGGGAATTTCAAGGCACTACATTTTGTTCTGTTTTAATATTTTTCTCTCCTTACATGAAAATTAAAAGTACTCATTAGTGAGAAAAAAGAAAACTACTATCTGACTTACAATGGCTTCCAATATTGTGAATGTCATTCAGTCTTTAGAATTATTTCAACAGGGCTTCACAATTAGCTGCAGGTAGTTCATCTCATTTCAGAGACAACCATGGTGAGTTTTAAATCACTCAGATTCACAAGTGGTAGTATAATCAATATAATTTCCAATTATAAAAGAAAATATCATTATACTTTATGTGATATAGAAACCCTTGTTAAATTCTTTCTCCAAAGAAAAGATCTTGAAATACCAGTGTTAAAATAAACATTCTTGTGTGGCACTTTGTGTCTTTTTTGTTCTTGTTGTTGTTCCTGCTGGAGTTAAAAAACAAAATGGTGGTCTCATATAATGATAATCACATTATAGCCAATGATAAAAATGGGCATATAGTCCCAATTTCATTGTCCATAATATCATGTGCTATGGTATCATACATCTGAGGGCTGAATTCAGGCCTAGCCACTTAACTATATTGTATTGGAGAATTCATATAAACTTTCACAGCTTTGGAAATAGTGATGCATGTTCATCAAGAGTTCTATGAATATAAAATAAAATACTGTCAATAAAGCACTCAGTGCATCACCTAACACAAATAGATGTTCAGTAAATGACATCATTCCTCCTCATAAAGTCATCAGGCTTCAGCTAGAACGTATAGATTGAGCTGTTCAGTATCTTTCCATCTCACCCCATTTATAGCATAGCTTCTCAGATGGAAACCCGTTCAGCATCTCTACATATTTCAACCATAATAAATTCTATCAACTACAATATGTGAAGAGGAAAAATATTTTTATAAATAGCAGAGTATTTTCCAATGTAAGTTGGACCCAGACAATTTAAACAAGTAGGAGAAGACAGCAGACATTAAATTATAAAGGTAAGAAACTTACATCGTCTGACATAATAAAAATTATTTTTGAAAACCAACAATGTACTATTGAAATAATTATGAACATACATATTTTACATGGAATAGGTTATAACACATAATAACTAACACAAAATATCTTTGACTTAGAAAGCACAGGCATGATTTTGACATCACATATACGTGAAGGGTCAGCTGAAAGATCTGATCTTTTTTTTCCCACTCAACTAATTTTTTAGCATTTTCCAGACTGTCTCTATTGCTTGCACGTATTCTGCTATTTACTTGCACAAAATCAAGCCAGTAGGCACTGGAGCATGGAGTGGGGAGACAGTCAGTTCTCACCCCTAGCTGCAGAGGTAGTATTGACGGTTGGTGGCTTTGGGAGGTGGGAGAGTTAGGTTTTTGTTTCTGGTTTTGAGGGTGTGGCCCCTGGTAGGCATACCATGCTTTGTGGATGGCTCCATATTTATTAGCATATAGATATCACTGATTAAAGTCAGAGGCTCAAAAACAAACAAACAAACAACAAACAAACAAAATAGGATGCAAGGTTGAGAGGGCTGATAGCAAAGTTAGGGTGAGGAATGAAGGGCATAGTATAATCAAAGTACAATATTCATGTATAAAATGATTAAAAATTAATACAGATATTACATAAAAATAAAAGACATACTCATCACACTAAACTTGTTTGTAATTCAACTGTATCTGTCCAAAAAGTGTTGAAGTGCTCATTCCTGTGTCTAAGTAAGATGTTACTCTGGTTAGAAAAGGGGTCTTTATAGAGGTCGTAGCATTAAAATGAGGTAATCAGAGTTAAAATCCAGTGTGTTTAGTATCACAATAAGAAATGCAAAAAGTTGCTACAGAGATGTGCATTCTCTGTGTGAAGATGACATGAAAGAATGCAGGGAGGTTGTCATGTGACAGCAACGAGGCAGGACCAGTCAGAGGATGCTGCAACTTTGAAGCAATGACTAGAAGTTGGCAAAGTAAGGGACAAGATTGTGGCCTGGAGCAGATGACTAGAATAGACCCAGGTAACACTTAGACTATTATTTCCAGCATTTGGAAGGGAGAGAGAATACATTTTTGTTATTTAATCACCCAAATTTGATTACTCTTATTTGGAAATTCTAAAAAACGAACAGTCTGTTAGTAAGTATTACAATGCTGTGCTTGTCTTCCTCAACACTTCATGACAGTCTAGTCCACTATCCTCAGTGTCCAGACACAAAACCCTTGAGAGTTAACTCTTTACAATTCAGGAGCAATCCTGTCAGTCTCACAGGAGCAAAAGAAAATAATCAATGAGTTTCCAACCAACAGATTTTCATAAGAAGATCTGATATTTAGCGACTTGGCTCTTATCTCTTAGCTTAAAACTGGCATTGTAGTTTGCTTAAAATTCCTATAAGAGATAAAGTCCAACTTTTATTTAAAATGGCATCAATACTATAAGTTCTAAATAACCAATTTTGAAATAATCAGTAGTAAGTTTTGAAAACTGTTTTTTATTGGATAATTTATTTATTTACATTTCAGATCCCCTTTTCCCATTTCCCCTCCCTAGGACCCCCTCTCCCATCCCCCTCCTACTTTTTGCTTTTATATTATTTTAATTACATGCATATATTAAGATCAGATCTAGGTTGAAGGTCTAGCAATACAATAGATGGAAATAGTCAAGGAACAAGCAAGACAATAAATAGAAATAGTCAAAGAACAAGCAAGGCATTAAACACAATTCTGTGAACACTCCTGTAATCACTGTTTCTATGGACTTATCAGGATGACCAAAATATCTGAGCCAACATCCCTGTCCTAGCTCAAAGTCATTTTCATATCTAAAGTCTACTTCCTTGCTCTAGCCTAAAATTTAGATTCCTATCTGAAATTACTTTTTGTTCTAGCCTAATAGTTAGATTCCTGCCTGAAATTATTTCTTTGTTCTAGCCTAAGATTTATATTCCTGCCTGAAATTACTTTATAAAATAAATTCTGAAATATATAAATTTGTATAAAATAAACTCTGAAAGTTATATAAAATTGTATAAAATAAATTGTTATATATATATATATATATATATATATATATATATATATATATTACAATATATGTTACAACTAAGCATCTAACAGAAGCTTGTTGCTATTTTGTTAAGTCTTTGAATCTATCCAAATTCTGTTATTAATAAATGTTTCTGTGTTTTATTAGGTTCATTTTCTTTGTTCTCTTTTCAAAGGGTGATTATATTTGTCCATGTCTTTCTTGGTTTTTAGACTTTGAAATGTTTGTAAAAATCACTGGTACTGGGTGAAAGAGATAATGTTTTACATCAATATGTGGAAGACATCAGAAGACTCCATTCTTTGGGGCTGTTTTTGGTTTCAATGACAGTGACAAAGTTCTTGATTTAGAAATACTCCCCAAGATGACTTTTGTTTTATTTAGAAGGAACACAATTCATGTTAGTAAACCACTGAACCAAGCTAGCTCACCTCTTTCCTTTGTGATCTTGATTTGCCATTATATTTATTATGGGATTCAAATTGTCATTACTGGCAAATACATTCTGGCTAATAAATTGAGAGACTCCATACTCATAACAAAGAATATAAAATTCTTACTTAAACTTATTTCTTGTGGAGGAGAGAGAAGAATCTCTATAAACATCTAAAGACATCTTTGACTCTGTTTCAAGTACATTCTGCTCGGTAATATGTGCATTTATCAGTGTTTCCTTAATTCAGTTTTTATGTGCTCATATTACTGCATGTCAATCATTTTAAATTTATATATTGCCTTTAGTGTTCTTCTGAGCTATTTCATTCTATTGCTCTTTCAGGATTAATATTAGAAATAATCCCCAAATAATAAAATCTTCTGCTTTGACAAGTATTTGGTCTCATTTGTAAGTCATTTGGGAGAATAATTGATAACTTTGTAATCATCAGCTCACTTTTACGAATAATTTTCAAAAATTTTATTTGATTTTTAGTCTTTTAAAATAGTCTCATATTTTTAATGATATAATAATATTTTTATAACATGTTGATGAGGTTGTAGATTAAAGCAACGTGTTACAACAACTGTGTTTGCCAGAGATAAACGAGACTGAAAACAACTAGTTGAAATAGAAGAAGTATGCTTTCTGTAATATTAGGGCTGAATTTCACTGACTCAAGACTGCTATTGAGAACTCCTGTTATCATCAATTCTCTACTTTTTAATTTTTCATTTGTTCTAATGGTATTGATGAATACCTTCTGTTGTGAGATAGCCTTAGCACTAAACACAGTGATTCTACACTCTGCTATCCCACCAAAAGAAGCCAGATATAACACTTGTAATTCAGGGAATTAAAAGAATCAAGGGGAAAAATACATGTCTGCACATCCCCCAAATAGCTTTGTTGAAAGTACTGAAGAAGACTTTGTAGTTATATACCAAGAGGTACCCTCATTGATAAATGTCTTGAACACACACACACACACACACACACACACACACACACACAGAAGTGTATGCACAGTCTCATATTTGATAGTTCTATACAATTGCAAATTAAATGCTATAATGTCAGCAATTCCATTTTTTCTCATTTTACATGTTATAAAATCCAAGAATTATAATTTACTTTCCAATCACTCTCTGATAAATGCTATTGTAAGACATTAAGGAGAGCAACGAGTGCACCTGCCTCAACAGTGTGACAGTTCCCGCTTTCCAAACTTTTCCTTCACACATCATTTACCATCATCCTTACGTTTCTTATATGAATGAAATAAGGCATGACAAAAGTGGGTTCTCAAGACTAAACCTATTCAAAAGGAAAACATTAAAAAATATTAAAAGGAACTCACAGTTTACCTCATTCTTTTCTTCCCATTTGAGACACAGATGACTCAGTTTCCCTACCACATTTAATCGTTCAGATGATTGTTTCAGTGTTTTCTTTTTGTATACATGCGTGCATTTTCATGTGCTATTGTCTTGTTCAGTTATTCCCTTGTGCTCTTATTCCTTTCTTCTAAAACTGAGAAACAATTAGTAGAACCCATTATTTGGCATAGTCTTTATATTTGTTCTTACATGAGTTCTTCTAGCTTGCTAACTATCTAGAGTATAGCTCAGGGACAGAATAATTGCCTTCATGTGTAAATCTCTAGATTCAATGCATGCCTAGTACTGTGAAATTAACAAGAAAATCTAAGCCCACAGAAATGTTTCTTACTTGCAATTAAGCCAGTAATTTTATCAAAATTCTGGGAGTAACATAAATGACCCTTAGTATTCTAAATACCAGCTAGTAAATCCTCTAAGTAGGGTCACAGGTCACAGATGACTAAAGATGCAAGAATCTACATAGAGAAATATACAATAACCTGAGCAGCTGATATACGATATAGCTGATCCCAGACAGATAGGAAGGATAGGAGGTGTAATTTTCTTTGTCCCTATATTCTGCACAGCTGTCAAAGGTGATGGAGTATTTCTCATGTTCTCCTCTATCCTATTCTGTGGTAATGGGAACCATGAAACCTCAACCCTATACATAGAAGCATAGGTAACTGAAGAAAACTAAGAGAGGTGGTCATCCCTAAGGAAGAGCACACCATTTGGTTATCCTGTGTCACATGGTTAGACCTGAAAATGTACATAAAACTAACATGTACAGACTCAACAGGTTACATTTAGGGACATACATGCAACACATGTATGCATGTAAAAAGCAAACTATGAAGAAAGAGAACATGAATTTGAAGGAGAGTAGAGAGGGTAATATGTTGTAGTAATTATTTAAAAACCGCCACTGGTTCATGCTGACTATCTAAGCTGCAGCGGCTCTGCCTAGCTCAGCTACCATGTTTCTCGGCCGGAGGCCACGTGCGTGCTGCAGCTAGAAATGGCCAGCTAGAAACACCAGCCCTGCCACTTATGAGATGCCAGCATGGGAGATGGCTCTGCAAATCTTCCACGCTGTCTCCACAAGGCTGGGCATTGCCCAGACCATCCGCCAACCATGCAGCTTAGTAAGAAAATGAGACTCTAATGCTTAAAGATTACTCAAAGGCATTATGTTTGGTAATGCTCAATAACAAATGCCCATACAAAGAGAGTTGTTTCCTAATTAGCTAAATTAAATAAAAGTTATTACCTGTGCCTGCTCTCCATACCTGTGTGGCTCTACATCGCTCCTACACCTCTGCTGTCTCCTCTTCCTTTTCCTCTCCCTACTCCTCCTCTTCCTCTCCTTACTCCTCCCACCTTAGCTCCTCTTACAGGAATATGGAAAGGTGTAGAGGCAGGAAAAGGGAGGGAGAAATGTTGGAGTTGAATTAAAATCCCTAAAATAAATTAACATAGGATAAAATAAAATAACATAGGATAAAGACTAGTGAGAATTTTGGTTCCTTTAAAAATCCAGTTATGTTATGTGAATATGATTTTGTTTTAATCCCAGGTGTAGGATATGGGGTGCTTCAGATTCCTCATAGCCACTAGCCATGCTCTAGGATGGGTGTGATTTTTGTCATTTGCAGATAGTTTGTGTCTGGGATTCTGGGGATTCTTGAGAGGGTATAAATGTGAGAGTCTGAAGAGGGCTTCTGGTGGCTCCTGGTCCCCCTGCTGATTGTCCCTGCTGTTGCTTTTACTATTGCTGGATTGTAGGATTGCTGGATTATTGTTTAGTTGTTTTGCTGGATTGCTGATTGGAAATTGTCTGATGACAGAGATCAGACTTGTCTTAAAGAACTTCATACCCAGATTCATCAGGAAGTAGTCTAAAGAGGTCTATGTCCCCTTTTCCTTCTAACCATCTTTCTCTCCTCCCTAGTGTTGGGGAGTTGGAAGGGATGGGGATGCAATAAGGGTTGGAAAGACCGTAAATAATACAACTCAATAGAGTAGAGCCAAAATTGTATGTCTTAAGTGGGATATGCAGACATGCCTAGAAATAATACCTAAAGCAAACAAAGGTGGGAAGGTAGCATGACTTTGTTTCAGTTCTTCACTCTCCAGTTGCTAATTCTAAATTGTTGATATCTTGGAAAAGAATGAAGAATGTTGTGTGACATCACACCGATTCTAAATACAAACTATACAAACAAGTAACATATAGACTGAGCAGGTTACACTTAGAAATATACATACATAAATATATTATGTATTAATAATGTGTGGAGTAATGAAACAGAAGAGAGACTAACAGTAGATACGTTGGTCTACAGGCAACTGAATTGTTAGTGCAATTTTCAAAGTGATAGTTTTTTCTCTATCCAACTAGCTCAAAATTAAATAAGACAGAGGCTATAAGGTTTACTTAATGAAGCTTTATGGCACAATAGCTGAGCGTTATTAGTCTATTTTAATCCTCTAAACTAATGTGGCTACCTCCCGGCCAAACCCCTGTGGTACATGCATTTTAGTATTGATCTGACTCTCTCTGCTCCAGGTGTGTTCCTGTGGTGTTTCCTTGACCCTTTCCTCATGGTGAATGCTCTCTGCCTTTCTCTTTTTCCTCTTTCTCTGACTGGGATTGGAAGTCTGCCCTATTCTCTCTCCTTCTCAGCCATTGGGAGATCAGCTTTTATTGACAAATCAGAGTATAAATACAGAGCAGTGTTTACATAACATTAGATCAGGAGATACTTAGAATAAGCATTACAATGTCATGTCTAGATTGCAGCCAGATAATGGGAAAGAGAAATCAGCTTTCGAAGGGATAATCTTTACATAATGAACAATAACATGCCTACACTAATTTGCAGTAAAAACATTAGAAACACACAATGTGGGAAGGACAATATTCACAATGTAAATCATGTTGGAAAATAAGTCATGTAAAAATGCAAATTGACTATTATTATTTTTCCTGTTTTTACCAATCCACTTAAAGTAGATCAAAGACTTAATTTTGAGACTATTGAAGTACTGGAAATCATGAAAATAGTGACTCTAAAAGTAAAGGGGAAAATGTAAAATAAAAATACAATCAATAAATTCATAGAAAATGGTTACAAACTTTGCTTCTGACAATGAACTGCAGTACAGAATGAAACAAATCTAAAATTCTGGAGCAAAGATAACACAATTTATAAAAACAAACCAAAAGTTAAAATTAACATTTCTGAAAAAAACATGTAGAATTGTATACATACATTCAATTAGTGTGCCATACCCCATTAAATATGATAATCTTTTGTTTTTATGTGTCACTTAGAAATCACTTAAGTATAAAGAAAATCTAAGAAATCCCTTTCTCTTTGTTGAAGTCAGACCACAGAAAGGGCAGATAATGAAAGAGATAGCAAACACACAGACAGTCGCCCACTTCTCTGCTACTCCATCAGGGTCATCCTCTGTTCTTTATCACCTTTCTCTGGGGCCGAGAAGACATCAGTCTGTACCACCTATGTCTTTGCTTTTTGATTTCAAATGTGATTCCCACTGCTGGAATACTAAAAGAATATGGGAGTAGCAGGCTATGAGAAAGGCAGACATGGGGAATTGTTTTTCTATCTCTTATCTGCCAGTCATAATTCAGACTATGATTGGCTCCTTTTATCATGACTCTGCTAATATCATCCCCCTATTTCCCATGTTGTGTGTAGGAACAGTAAGACATTCTAGCTCTCCCTATTCCCAAATGCATACTCATGTCTTCATATTCTCCTTATTTCAATTAAATTTTCTTTGCATAAAACCTTTCAGTGTGAAATCTATTTCCTGCCAAATCACATTTGTTAAATTGGCCACATGAGTTTTGTGTTCATTGTCACGAGAAACATTCCACAGGATAGGATAGCTTATCTACTGACGGCCAAACTTATTGACCAATAGATTTGAAGTCAAATACTCTCTTTTGAGGAGGTAATTGTTGAGCACAACCCATTCTTAAATACAGGTAAATATGAGAAGGACAATCAAGTGCTGTTGCTCAGGTTTGAAACAATACAAGGAGGAGTCTCAGGGAGGCCTGAATCTGGGATTGCTAAGAAGATTCTATCTAGGAAAAAAAAAAAAAAAACACCTCATCATTCTATCTTACAGTAAATCACTAAAACTGTTGTTACTTAGTTACTTTGTGCTAGTCACATAAAAAAGAAAATGCCAGAATGTAACACGCACATACACAGAATGTAACACACACAAACACATACACACACACTCACACACAGAATGTAACACACACACACACACACACACACACACACACACACACACACACATACTCAAACAGAAATTACATTCATGTGAGAAAAATCCACGTTTTGCGGTTGAGCCAATTCAGCTCCTCCAGTGACTCCTCTAAAAGAGTGAGACTAAATTTTCAGGATGGAAGACATGAGGCAAAAGCTGTGTAGCAACCAGAATTAAATATTTAAATATGCTACAAGTTAATGTTGTCACTTATGGCCGGCTAGGGATTCTTATGCTCCACATGTATAGAAATCGCAGCTAGGCTGAGCTGTAGCTTCCTAAGTACTGAGGTCCCTGAGTTTAAGCTTAAAGAATGTGATTCTTAAACCAGGGACTTCTGGGTCCAAATGCTGACAGTCAGGTTATGACTCCAGCTTTCATTGGGCCAGGACCTGCTCAAGGCAGAGGGTCATTAGCTGTGGCTTATGGTGCCAGTTGACATTTGGATATGAGAAACCTGCACTCTGTTCTTTGGCAGCTTTCTTCTACTTTTCTAGAGATCAGAAATTACAGTTTCTTTTGGCTTCATGGTCTTTGATTTTACAAAGTCTCAATTTTTATACCATCTCTAGACTTGTCAGTATTACCACTGGCCTTCCCAAACTTTACGACTATGTTTTTGGTGCCTCTCTGAAATTTTCTTAGCCTCCAGTGTTACCATTCCAAGATTTCTGTTATGAGTCCTTATTTCTAGGTGGTCCCTTTTCGCTTAAAGATCTGAGCTTAGGGTATGGGGATTTTTATGTTCTAATGACTCTTTGGAATTCTTTAGTTGTCTTCTTGCTTCCACAACTGTAAAGCCACTGCTAAAACTATATGCCCCATCGTTCACAGTCCACTTTATCCATGCTAAAGAGAATAGGTGCAAAAGATCATTCCAGACGAGTCTTTATTGGGCCCTCATATTGCAATATAAAGGGGTCAGTTCACAGGCAAAAGCTTTTCAGAAGATCCTGAGATCTCTGGAAAAATAATCTGCTTCGATACATGAGAAGGATGTGACCCTAATTCTATAAACCACCGTGGAGCACCTACCTCCTCACATAATCACAGGCCTTGCATAAGGACCAGTCATGGGTTTCATATAACTCCATCTATATGTTTCCTTAATTAAATGATTTATGCTTAATGAAGGGCTGGGTATAGGGGACGTCTTTTCTACTCTCCGATCCCCTTAAAGACTGTTGTGGGGCGGTGCTGAGTAGCTGTGGGCAGAGGTCTCTGTAGCAATAGCAATTGGGAACATCAAGATGCCACCAAGGTTTACCAAAGCAGTAATGAAATGGTACAAGCTCATATTTTAATAAAACTACAAGATAAGAGTATTGGCTTTAAATCTTCCTCTTAAATAGTCCCTGCATCACCACAGCTTTATAAAACACTTGCAGTTTAACTTTTTCTTTGGCACGGGTAGTGGCAGAGTTAACGAAGGCCTATCTTCCTCCCCTGGCTTCTTTGTTCTAAAACTTACAGCACTCACACACAGTGTAGATAGACAGAGTCACTCTGAAATTTATTATAAGTTTTAGTAACCCCAGAAATCATTTGATACCTGAATGCTTCCTGAATATAATTATTTTCCAAAGGATTTTTACGTATAGTAGATAAAATTGAGTTTGACAAGTTAAGCCTAACCAGGTTTCATATCTTTGTTTTCTTGACAACTCTCGGCTCCATTCTCGCTTCTCATTATGCCCTGCACATTTATTTCAGTATCTCAACACATCGCTCTCCCTCCTCATGTGTGGACTTCGCATCCTTTCCCTATCACGATTGGGGAGGAAACAGGTTGCAAAATAGAATATGAATTAGAGGCTTCAATTGTTGAGGGCGTATGTGTAACCTGAATTTTTATTAAAAACATACATAGAGATTATGTTTGTAATATTAAAATAGCACTAAATGAAATGGCTTCCTAGTAAGCTATTTGAAAATATATGAATTACACAAACACATGCACACACAGAAACACACACAAACACACATACAGTCAATCACACATAGCATTCACATTCACATAGCACTCACACAGAATAAAAAGTTGTTCTCAAAATTTTAAATATCAAAGCTTAAAATTGCACAAGAGCTCTTCATAACTGACCTTCTCTTCACATACTCAGAAATTGTTTTGTTTATAGTGTCAAAAATGATTGACATCCCTCTATGATCTTTTAAAATACGTGGGTTCCCTCTGATTCCCTACCCCTGTTAAACGTTTCACAAAATGAAACAACATTGGCACTTCATTGTTGACTGATATTTTAGTTTTAATCTGTGAACTCACCTCTCTTTTCTGTTTTATGTAATGAC
Source organism: Mastomys natalensis (assembly GCA_021653895.1). Classification (NCBI taxonomy): domain Eukaryota; kingdom Metazoa; phylum Chordata; class Mammalia; order Rodentia; family Muridae; genus Mastomys; species Mastomys natalensis. The sequence continues at coordinate 1,108,883 of JAJTUV010000349.1, forward strand.
TGTCTTCAAGGACCTTAATTCAGGAATCAGTGAATGACTTAACACATCGCTCCCCCTCCTCATGTGTGGACTTCGCATCCTTTCCCTACCACGACTGGGGAGGAAACAGGTTGCAAAATAGAATATGAATTAGAGGCTTCAATTGTTGAGGTAGTAGTGATAACCATGTCCATCAAACAAGATATGGCAGAAGTACATTATTCCACACACATCGGGAATCATACTTGGTGGATATCATTTATGTTACTATTCTCAATTCATATATATATATATATATATATATATATATATATATATATATATTTGTTTTGAGATATGGTCTCACTCTGTAGCCCTGGCTGGCCTGGAGCTTACTACATAGACCAGGATGACTACAAACTCATAGAAATCTGTTTACCTCTGCCTCACGAGTCCTAGGATCAAAGATAGGGGCCTCCAAACCTAGTCTTTATTACTTTTTGTTCTCTGTATAATATAGCTACTTGGAATACTGCTTTTCAAGTACCTGTAGTTCTCAATGCACTGTTGGTTCACTATAGAATAATTTTTTTTTCTGTGTCCATACCTTCATTTCTCTCATTTTGTAGAACTCTGGTGACATCATACTTAATTTCTTTATTTTATCTTGTTTGGAATTTTCCATTTTTCATAGCTTGTATACACAGGCAACCCTGACAGCTCCCTATCAATTCAGTTGACCTTGCCAATCTAATATCTTCTAAAAATATCTATTCTTCTTTGAAATGGTCACTCTTCACCTTATGACAAATTCAAGTTTACCACTGCTATGTACAACTTTTATTACTTTCAAACCTTCACGAGTCAGGATTATATTCAGCCTCATGCTTTAGAAACTTGCCTGTAGGATTTAACAAAATAGATTTCTCATAATCCGTCAATGTATATATTAAAATAGAAGTTGGTATTTGCTATGGTCAAAATCCTAGGTTTCCCTCAGCAATTCTGTGCTGCAAATGATTAAAAGGCCATCCTTGAGGAGGTAATTCCATATTGATGAAAGGAGTTCAGGCTTTCCCTTTTCTCTTCCATCCTGTGAGGGGATATAAACACACAATCAGTAAGGAATTCAGTAGACACCATATTTGCCAGTACCTTGATTTTGAATTGATCAGCCTTTACACCTGTAAACAAATAAGTATTTTCCAGTTTACTCAATCTTATGTAGTTTTTATTTTATAGTGGCCTGAGCAGTCTAAGAATTCTTTTCTCACAAATTTAGGAAACAACATCAAAGACAGAATAGATTGACAATACAAAATTTCCCTCAAAAGTTAAAAGAAGAACCCATCCTTGCTATGCAAGTCATGTGAACTGAATTCAACATGGAAACCACATAAACCTGAGGGCAGAAAATTGACTTTACAAAGTATTCATTAACTTCTACATATTTCTGGGCTATGCTTTCCTGCACTCCACTATGATAGAACCAAATACTAATTATGTGGATTTAAGTGAGGAATGTACAGTATAGATAGGTATTTGAACACATGGGTCCTAGAAGATGATGCTGTTTGGTGGACTAACCTGTAGGGCGGGCTCAGAACCTTGCTGGAGTAATATGCCATTTGGAATGACTTTGAGTGTTTATAGTCTCAGCCCAGTTCTGTCTTTTCACTATGCTTCATGATTGTGGTTGAGCATGTAAGAACTCTGCTTGCCCTTATATGTGTCATATTTTGCTGATGCCCTGGATCCCTGCCATGATGGACGTTCAACCTTCTGGAATGACAAGCCAAAATAAACCCTTCTTTCCATAAGTTTTCTATTTGCCCCTGATGTTCTGTTACAATAATAGAGAAATAGCTAATACAATTATAAAAACTAAAACAAACAAATAAACACAAAAACAACAAAACAAAAACAAACAAACACAAACAAACAAAAATCAGTAAATGTGGACCAGCAAAAATTAGCAAATACTTCTAGCAATTAATTGGGAAAAAACGCTATGTGTAGTTAGTTATGTTTCTAACTGGTCAGGTCAGAGATGCCGGTTTTCTCTTGAAAAGTCCTTCATCTGTTGCCTGATGAGAACAAACATTATAAAGGCATCTAACAGTGTAGTCCCTGGAAATCATAGATATCTGAGCCAATTCTTGGTGGATCAAGTCTAGTTTCTAATTTTGATTATTTCTGTCTGTCTCCAGTCAGGCCTGTGAATCTATGGTATAGTTTTCTCCTTAGGCTTTTGTTTATATGAGTCTGATCAATTTCACACAATTTTGTCAAGATATTTCAGATAAACTTCTGCTAATCCTGTGCTCATGTGTGGTGCCCGAACCCCTAGTATTTAGATATTGGATTGTTTTTCCAAAGCCAGTAAAATGAATAGTTTGTGAATATGGTAAAATACCTTAATGACATTTCTGCACAAAGAATTGCTCAGAGAACCTTTTAAAAAAGGGATGTACACCTTACCTTATTTTATGCCAAATCTATCTTGCTATATCCTTATTTATAAGCATCTCATGTAGCAATACTGTTTCTTTTTACCTCTGCATACTCCTAGTTAAATGACTTTCAATCAACAGGACTTATAGGCTCTCATTTTTTTTCTTTCTAGTAAAGCAATTTTGACTTTGTTGCTTGCAGGTTTAGCTTCTTGTGCCTGACTGAGCTCACACTACTTTGTCAGGGCTTTGCTAATGTAACAAGAGACTGGGTCACTGTGGCCTTTTGAGTTCCCTACAGTTTCCTTAAGTCTGTGCCCTCCAAGTGCCCTGCCCAGGCCAGGTGAAGGCTACACCATAGTTCTTTTATATAAAATAACATTCTTTAGTTTTACATTTTGTCATGTTCCTGCCAAAGAGCTTTCTTTTACTTAAAAAGAAATGTGTTCATTTTCCACTTGTAAAAATCTTTAAGAGCGAACAATGATTTGGATAACCATAAAAAAGATGAGTAGAGTAGATGACTCCATTTTGAATTCATTTATTTCATATCACACAAATTCAAATCAGGCTAGAAATTGTTATGTCATTCATGTGATGGGTACTGTCTAATGTCATATTTGAGATCACTTCTACTGCAGGTTCATGTCCACATTTCAAGGAATATGGAAAAAATGGGATACACAAAGAGGACAAAACAAAACTCTGCAAACTCTCTGGCAGTGTTTAGATTCTGCTTCAAAGCCTAGGCTCAGATGATGCCCACTCAGAACTCTACTCTTGTTTAATGCATGGAAAGTTTAAGATTTTCTTGGTTTGTTTATGCATCAGTTAACAATTTTAGTGTCTCTAGTAATAAGGAAGCTGAACATCCAGTAAACAATAAGTAATATTTTTCTGCACATACTTTACAACATCCCTTAGTTCCCTAGCAATTCTGTATTCTAGTTGTACTAAGTTAGAATTTCCATGTAAAACTCACCCTTTTTCTTTTGAAGTCTAAATTATAGCATTTCTTTCTTTTTGGAAATTTAAATAATTTTCTAAGAAGAGGAAAAATTAACTCACGGTCCCATACTTCACTCTTTGAGAGCTTTGTGTATAGACTGTTAATATCAGGAAGGTGTATGGATAAAAGATGTCTTCATTTTATTTGCATAGTCTTTGAAAATGGGCATGAATGGTCCAAACAGCTCTTTTGAATAAATGAAATTCTTCTGCATACATTCAAAATTTAAATTTTTGATTGAAAGTCTTAGCTTTATTTGATTTATATACATTGGTGTTCTGCCTACATATATGTTTGTGTAGTGTGTATTTGGTGCCTTTGGAAATGAGAAGAGGGCATCAAGATCATCAGATGGTTGTGAGCCACCGTGTGTGTACTGGGAATTTAATCAAGGTCACCTGCAAAAGCAGCAAGTGAGACATGTATCTAGTCTCATCAGATTTAGTTTCCTTTAGCTGTCAGCAAACATTGGTGATTGGGAAAGTGTCACTTAAGTTTAACTTATTTCTAAGTAAGTCAAACCCTTTACTCATTTGCTTTATTATTTGTGGAATAATCAAAATATCTCACTGATACTCTCTGCTGAGTTTATGTTACCCTAACTGTACACTGTCTGGTTTCTACTGATAATTAACACGTGGATTTCTCTGCTACAATAGCTCTTGTATAAGGAAAAATTCCCTGTTTCTATATGGGAATAATAACTTATTTAACTTGTCCTGGCTAGCTTAAGATTGACATCATTATAATAGAGACTAGGAATAGAAAATAATATAAATATATCTAATGTCTTCATGTGCACACTGAAATTATGGGAATGGAAATAAACATCAGAAGAAAGCACTATTCCCTATCATTTTAAAACATTTTACACAACAAATGATAAATTGTGTGATATTAGGCAAGAGGCAGTAATTGGTGAATGCTGATGAGAAAACATCTGGATGAAGCTCCTGGAAGGGGAAGACAATTCAGTATGCACACACAGTTGTCGAATAATGCATTCCTTTTATCTCCTTGGTCACTTGATGCCCACTTTTCCCTTAGCACTACATATAATATTTCTATGGCTTATTTTATATCTATATTTTTTGCTGCAGTTCATTCCAGTATGATTTTTGTTACTTTGCACTTTCCACTTGGGAGATCATGAACCTTCCTCTCTCCTGCTTTGTACCCTCAGGGTCTCCCCATCAGTTTGCAGATTTTCGTTCAGACATTCTTTTTACTCTAGGCATCTACTATCTTGTTTTCAGGGTTCTGCTACTGTTAGCCTTCCTTCCTTCCTTCCTTCCTTCCTTCCTTCCTTCCTTCCTTCCTTCCTTCTTTCTTTCTTTCTTTCTTTCTTTCTTTCTTTCTTTCTTCTTTCTTTCTTTCTTTCTTTCTTTCTTCCATTTTTAAATTTTCACTATGGGCCATTCTTATGATAATTTTTCAAACAAATAAGATCTTTAACTTTAATTGTACTTAACTCCTCTTTAGATTATATAAAACTAAGAAGTTTAGTCATATTGTTGGTACAAATTTTTCTTTTTTTAATACAAGGCTGAAAAAACACCACCACCACCACCACCACCACCACCAACAACAACAACAACAAAACAATTCACTATCTTTAGCCATGAGGGAAATGCAAATTGAAACTCTGAGATCTCAAGTCATACCAGTCAGAATAGAAAATAGGTCAGGGGAGGGGGCAGGATGATGATGACAATAAGACAAAATTGTTGCAGTGAAAGGAGAAGAGTTATTTAGGTGCTAGCCATGCTTATTATAAATACTAGAGCAGAAACATTTATTTCAGTTGATACAGGATGTTACTTTTTAACCCAGTCTGGCCAGGATCTCTTGGTAATCCCCCTGTCTCAGCTTCTTAAGTGCTAAGATTACACACATCAGCTACAATTTTCATCTCAAAAATATTTCCTGACTTATTTCTCAGTATGTACAGAGTATCTCCTGTGAGTCGGCTGAGTGACTCTCATGTAGTTGAAGAATTGTTGTCCTTGTCTGTGAGATTTCTGGAAAGGTAGGTGTGATGGCTATCCCTGGTTGTTATTTTGACTACATCTGGAACGAACTGTAATCCAGAAATGAAGGGCACACTTGTAATCCAGATCTTGAGACTGGAAGACACAGGCTTTTGATCTGGATCTTGACATGGGATGGTACAAATTTTTGGACTGAATCTTGAAGTATAGTGGCCATGCAAGGCTCAGATCCAGGCAAGGTGGTACACATCTTTAATCCAGGAGACAGAGGCAAGCAGATTTCTGAGTCCAAGGACAGCCAGGGACAGAGCGATTTCCAAGTAAAGAACATCTTAGGTCTAGGCATGGTGGTCATACCTTTAATCTGGGTCATACCTTTGCTGGAGACCTACATAAGGACAATGGAAGATGGAAAGCTTCCTTCTTATCTACTTATTTGCACTTACTTGATTCCACATCTGTTGGAATCTGCTTTGGGTGTGCTGACCACTTAGTAGGTCTGAGAAGGATGCAGGACCCCCAGAGCTGCAAGGAATCTTCTGATAACAGGGATAGGGTGGACACATCTGGGTGCTCATCTGCTGGGTGTTCACCTGCCTCTGTACAGAAGACCAGCTGAAACACCTAGCCTCATGGCACTGAGCAACTACTAGATTTTTGGATTTCCCATTCACAGTTGGCTACTGTTGGGTTAGTTGGACTGTAGACTGTAAGCCATTCCAATAATTTCCCTTAATATTTGGAGACATTTCATAAGTTCTGTGACTTTAGAGAACCCTGACTACTACAGTAGGTAACAAAAGCAACAACATAAACCCACAAAGGCAAATGATCCTTAGTGTTTGTGGTGGTTTGAAAAGAATGGCCTCCATAGCTCATATATTTGAATTCTTGATCAATCACTGGGGTTTAGCCCTATTTGAGAAGGATTAGAAAGTTTAGGAGGTGTGGTTTTACTGGAGTAAGTATAGCTTTGTTGGAGAAAGTATGTCACTAGGGATAGATTTTGAGGTTTCAAAAGCCCAACCTCGTCCAGGCTTTCTATTTTTCTGACTACTGTCTACAGATCAGGTTGTAGCACTAGGCTACAGGTCCAGCATTATGGGTGCCATCACGTTCCTGCCACACTCTCTACCATGATCATAATAGACTAATCCCTCTGAAACTGTAAGCAAGACTCCAATCGAACGTTTTCATATATATATTCCCTTCTGAATCTTACTTTCTGTCTCCTTTTCTTAAGATAGAAAACAACTGTTTCCCTTTCCCCTGGGTAACTCCTAACTATGCCACTTATTTGCCAAGTAAAATGATCCATAACTTGCCCTCCTTATCTTCATCATTTCTTTGCTATTAAATCAGTATCAAATACACACATTTTTTTTTTTTTTTATGAAGAAAGCAAAACATTCTACCATCCGGAAGCCTAATAGAGCTAATTCCCCTAAAAAATGAAACTGCTTTGAGACTTAATCTTACTCTCACCAGAATGGCTGAGATCAATGAAATAAGGGACAGTTTATGGTGGAGGGATGATGGCATAAGGGGAATGAAGCTAATCCATCGCTGATGAGAGTGCTGGCTTTTTCAGACGCTATAGATATCAGTTTCTAAACAGACTACCAATCAGTCTACCCCTAGACCTAACTATACCACCCTTGGGAATATACCCAATGGACACTTCATTCTACCACAGAAAAACTTGCGAAGAACCATATTCATTTCTGCTGCATTCACAATGCCCAGAAATTAGAAACAAAATAGAAGTCTATCAACATATAAATGGATAAAGAAAATGTGGCAAGTTTACACAATAGAAAATTCCTCAGCTGTTTAAAACTGAAATAATGAAATTCACAGGTAAATGAGTGGAACTATAAAAAAAATTCATCCTGAGTGAGGTACTCCAGATCCATAAAGACAGATATGGTATCTTTGGCATATAAGATATATTTGCTTATATGTGAATATTATCTGTTAAGTCAATGTTAAGCAAGCTACACTCTATAGACTTATAGAAGTAACTATGGGGAACAGTTAGATCTCCCTAGGATGAGAAAATAGAATAGACAGTTATTCATTGATGAGGGTTGAAGGTCTGGAATAAGAGAATAATAAAGCAAGAGAGAAGAGAGGGATGAGAGAGGGGACACAAGAGAGTCAGCTAAAATTAAGGGCCATCTGAGTGATAGTAGGACACCTAATAACCAATGCTGCTTAGGTGTCCAAAAACTCAAGACTAGATAGTTCACAGATGTAGAGTAAAACCAAATAGTACATTTCTACTAAAGCAAGTTTGCAGTAAAATGACTCTTAATGCAATTTTTCTGTACTCATAGATCAGTCAGTGACTTGCCTAGCCATCATTAAGAAAAGTTCCACCTGGATCAAAAGGGAGCAAATACAGAGACACACGGCCAGACACAGAGTGAGAGATCTAAGAACACTCAGCCCTAAGTGGGATGTCTCCATCAAATCCCTCCTTCAGGGCTCAGGGAATCCTGTGTACATGGAATTGGAAAGACTTTAAAAGCCAATGGAGATGAAGGACACCTAGGAAACAAGACTTTCTGGACATAACAGGACTGACATATGTATGAATTCACAGAATCTGAGAAATGATGCACAGGATCTACATGCACAGGTCTATACTAGGTGGGATTCTAGATCTAAAAGAAGCAGACATATGACCCTGTCTCCAATTCAGAAGCAAGCTATAATTAATAATCACTTGAAAATTTGCAAATGAAAATTTAATTTTCTGTAAGAGAGATTCACTGGGGAAACAAACTACTCTTAAGTGCAGGCTGCATGCCCAGCAGTAGACGGTCAATAGAAAACTAACTCAGTGGCATATTCAGAGGTTCTCATTGTCTCGTAATGGAGTGTCAGACTTTTTTGTTTTATCTTTTTCTTTATTAGTTTCATGTTATTCTTTTACCTTATAGACCCATTATATATAGAGAGAATAGATTCCAGTTTAGTGTGTTTGTGAGATTCCTGAGTGTGAGAACAATTAGGTCTCTGTGTCTGTATTCATTACTGGTACCCTTTCTTGGGCTTTTTCCTTATGCTTCTTTTGTCCTTTGTTTATTTTTGTTTTATTTTATCATAATTTATTTTATTATTTTTCTTTAGATGCCTGTTTGTTTTCTAATGACAGAAAGGCAAAATGTTACCTGAGTCTTAATGGGAGAATAGATGATACAGTGGTCTATATTTAGGAATTTGCAATTCACAGGCAGTTTCTTCTCTACACTTGGACCATTTGTAAATTTCTATAATAAACAGCATCCACTTCAAGGAGAATCATCCTTGTTCAATGTTCAGAGCTGCACCCCAATCAAAAATTCTCTCAAAAGTGACCCTCGAGTTTGATTTTCTTTTGATTCAGGTAATAGTTAATGTCCAGCATGTCTTACCTTCTAAAACAATATATTTATATCAAAACTTCTTTCAAACACCTCAATAGTTAGATATCTTATATCAACACAAAACATGCCTTCCCAATCTATTAAATCTTTTACTGAAGAGAAGAAACAAGATAATTTATCAGTTAGTGGACAGTCATATAATTTTTCCCTACTTGTGTCACTAAATGGTTCTCATTAGGCAACATTGCATTGCAAGAAAAATGCTTTATCATTTTGCATTTTTTCACGTAATTCAACCTAACATTTGATTGATATTTACTTTTACCAATCACTTAATCCACTAATATTATCAGAAACATAATACATATGAACATATACACAAGCACTCTACATATACACATAAGCATACATATACACACATGCAAAGACACACAAAATTAATATAATATAATATAATATAATATAATATAATATAATATAATATAATATATAATAATATAATATAATATAATATAATATATATGCTGGATTCTAGATCATTCATAGCTAGGGTTATTTTGTTTAATATGATCAACTCTAGTTTTACCTATTTTTCTAATGGCACTCTACATATACACATAAGCATACATATACACACATGCAAAGACACACAAAATTAATATAATATAATAATATATATAATAATATAATATAAAATATAATATAATATAATATATATAATAAACATAATAAATATAAATATAATATAAATAAAATATAATATAATATAATATAATATAATACAATATAATATAATATAATATAATATAATATAATATAATATAATATAATATATATGCTGGATTCTAGATCATTCATAGCTAGGGTTATTTTGTTTAATATGATCAACTCTAGTTTTACCTATTTTTCTAATGGCACTCTACATATACACATAAGCATACATATACACACATGCAAAGACACACAAAATTAATATAATAATAAATATAATAATAAATATAATATAATATATATATAAACATAATAAATATAATATAATATAAAAATATAATATATATGCTGGATTCTAGATCATTCATAGCTAGGGTTATTTTGTTTAATATGATCAACTCTAGTTTTACCTATTTTTCTAATGGCACCATTTTATTCATTCATAGCTAAATGGAATCTCTTGCTTGGACTTGCAACATGTTCTTTATAGAGCATCTGTAGTTTTGGAGTGGGAGGGATGATGTACAACAATATTGTATATCTTCATTTTCATTCTTGTATTTCTCAATCTTCTCTGTTAATTGAAATGAGGCTATTTATGCAGAGTCTTTAAAACTATCTCTTTAATTTTTCTTTTACATATAAAATGTCTTCGATGCCCTTTATATAAAAGAGGGAAAAGACCTAAAAGTTACCAATGCAAATGAAAGATGTGACATTTTTATCATGACACTATTTCCCTCTTGTCCTTGAAAAGGTATTTTTCTTCCATTCTAAAGATATATTTGTCACATAAGAACTAAAATACTAGGTAAGAATCACTTTGGTCACCTCTGAAAGCATAGATACCTAAGTTGTTAAACACAGTAATTCCTACAAACTAGATCAAGGAGTGAAATGGCATGCTTACTTAAAATTGGGTGGACAATTTAGACTGAGGATTCAATTTCCTGCTATATGAAATTTAACCTGGTGTCTTGAAAATAAAACCCAAGGATCTTCAATGACAATTTTTCTGTCTTCTGTTTCACTTGAAAAGTCAATGAATATCTATTGAGTAGGTCTGTTCTTATCTTTACTAACTCACTTTCATTATAAAACCAACATGACTATATGTCAGGAAGGATGAAAAATAGAAATGAAAAAGAATTACTTCCCATCATCTTGAAAAACCATTTTTCTAGTTTGGAATGTGACAAAGGCTAATAGATACCTTTAACATGTTATTTAAGCACTAAGAAATGTTAATTATGCTCCAACACAAGTAAAAGTAAAGTGAATTTCAAATTTGCTGACTTAGAGTAAACTTGGAAGTAATGTATAAAAACACTTACTGGGGTAAACTTAACAAATCTACCCAAGAGTAAGGCAGTTTATAAAAGTAAAGTAATTATAACACATTTGCGTAGAGAATTATTAGTGTTGATGTATTACTTGCCAAGACTTTTTAATAAATGTTACACTATGCGTTTTATATAGCAAATACATCATTTGTAGCCTATCTTCCCAATAATATTTTTATAATAAACATTAGGCATGTTATATGTATTTTTTAATGTTCTTTTGTGTTGTTGTTTTCCTAAAGAGACTTTCTCCTTTGAGGATTTTATTTTGCTCCATTCTGAAAGGACAGTACTTTAGGTCAGCTGCCCAAGGATAATTTCTGGTTTTCTTAACTGTTACCGTACAATTTCCAAGTGTTCATCACTTGTTTCACTCTGGATCCCTCAGCCATTGAATCAATGAGTGTTTCTTTCTTGAAATAATTTTTCAGCTGGTAGATCATGTGCAAGAGTCACTTCATGACTTTCCTAATGTACAATTACTGGAGTAAGGCTGGGACCCCGGGACCAAGAGAAGCAAATGCATATTTAGAATGTGTGTTTATACTATCAAGACAAACAGCTGCCCCTTTATGGTAGAGAATCCTGTGAAAATAACCTAGCATCACATTTGAGTGGTTTAAACAACAACAACAAAAAAATACATTTTTGTTTTACTAGTAAGTAGATTAGTCTCGGTTAGTGGGAGCCCTTTGCAACTGAGCCCAAGTATAAATCTTAGCCCTGGGTCAAGAATTCATTGCTAAGTGACTGGGATGTCCAAGGACAGGAGATGAATGATACAAGGAGGCAACTGGCTAGACCACTGAGTGTATTTGGCCATTTAAAACCTCTTGGATGGTGGACACTTTCTGGTAGGCATTGACATGTGAACATATGTCTTTGGGCTCATGTAATACATTTACATGTTTATCACAAAGCTTCACTTTATTTTCAAGTCTGAGTGTAAATTTAAGCTATATATATTGAAATAAAATATATAATATATTATATATTATGTAGTTCTGCCTTAGCTCCCATCTCCTTTTAAAGACTATGAAAAGCAAGGTGTATTGGGATAGTTTATGACATATTTGATTTTAGGGCCATCTCAAGTAGCACTCTCCTACATTTGCGACAGAGTAGGTTAGCAAATTATCAGTCATTATATGAGGTTTAAATGAGCTTTTTTATACATTTCCTGAACTGATCCTTTCAGAAACCTAGCATGGCTTTTCTCTTCAGAGATATTTTCCACAATAAGGAGGAATGTTCCTATATTTCTAAACTTTAGTGTCTAGTCTAATATATATTATTACATTTTCTCAGATTCCTTTGGCTGTATGTACATTGTTCTCTATTTAAGTCAATCCCCCACATCTCTGTTCCACTCCTCTCAGATAACCATCAGTACATCTCCTTTCTAACTTCATGTCTTTTTAAAAGAATCCAGACAGTTTAGGCAGTGTTGCCTGGCTGTATGGCAATCCACTGGAGTATGAGCAACCCACCATGGATCACATCCTTAAAGAAAACTTGTTCTTTTCCAGACATAGAATGCTTTTTCTAGTAGATCAAACCTTATAGGTGTATAATACATTGGGGGTTACTTTATGTGTTGTCCTTTATAGTTAATTGGAAAACAGAAAGTGAATAAAAAAACCCCAGGCAGAATGTTTGCTATTCCATATGACAAGGACTTCTGTATCAACTACAAACCTGAGTAGTGGCTTTTAATAAAGAAAATTGGACCACCTTGGAATGGCTAGACATGTTAGGGTACTCTTATATTTCAAGTTTCATCATTCCTTCCTCTGATTATTTCCATCTAAAGTCATAGAGTCTCAACTTTTCTAAGTCTGGGCCCTAACTTCTGTCTCACACAGTCGTCTGAGTTGAGAGGTGTATCTTGTCTGGAGTTCCGTATTTTTAAAGTTAAATGCTAGTGAAGATTTGTACAAGTTTTGGACTCTGAAATCGGAAGATGAAGAATCTCTCCCCTTTCATCAATCTCTCTTCAATATATCATATATCAGTAGCATAAGAATTAGCCATTTTATTCCATTGCTTCTTTAAAATTAAATTTCTCTAAGGCTTCTAAAATTTGAGATAGTATGTCTGCTACTGAATTTTATCCATTGATTTCTCATCCTTCTTTATAATCAATTCAAGTAGAAAACTTCAATGCTAAAATATGGCAGTTGTAAGAACTCAAACTGCCATCCACAAAAGAACAGTTTAGGCCACACAGCTGGTGGATCTAGCTCCAAACTCATTTTTAGACTCTGCTTCTTTAATATACCTGGTACAAATGGTTGTACTAGGTTCCTGCCAATACAGGATTAAGCAGAAAATTAGAATTTGGGAAGAATATTTAATAGTGCTCACAGAAAGCAACAGTGTTGAAAGGGTAAGATTTAGAATAAGAAGCTAATCTTAAAGATGTAGTGTTCTTTTTGGCTGGATCAGGAGAAAGCTGTAGAGTTGGGATGACTGTAGTAGGTACTTTTCCAACATAAGTGATGTGGGACTGCGTAAGGGTATCCTGGTTCTTGGCTGGGCATGGGCCTAGAACCCCGAGACTCCAAGGGAGAAATGGCAGGAGTTTGGCCACGTCCCCAGAACTCAGGGTCCTAACATGCAGTCCAATCTCCATAGACCTACATTGTTCAGTCACGTAGGCCATTACAGCCCCTCCCAAAGTGCACAGGTAGAGGGTGTGACTACAGGCCTCAGGCCCTAGAGATTTACATACTAATGAAGGGCAGAAGGCAGAGCAAATTAAGCATTCCTCCCCAGAACCTCCCCTTTTCTCCCTCCCTACTTAACTCAGGTCTGCCCTGAGTTTGGGGGGTACATCCAGATCCATCCACCATCCACCATGACAATAAACACTTTTGGAACCAAGGACTTCCTCGAGTCATTGGGGCCTGCTGTCACCGAAGCCTCCAGCCTCCTGGAACTCCAGACTTTCTCCTGATGTGGGACCCTCCTTGTGGAAGCCTCCGGACTCCTCCACCGTTGCGCCCCGTTTATCCACAAACTGACATCAATTAAACCTAAGGGAGGAGGGCTTTTCTGGCTCATAGTTTTGAGCTGCAGCTATCAGAGTCGGGGAGGCAAGTGGAAGAAGTGAGAGGTTGTTTGGTGATGCTGTATCCAGAGTTAGGTAACAGAGATATGGTCAGATGACTTATTCTCACTAAGTTAGTGTTGGGCTCCACCAGGCTTTGGAATTGTATCATGGGAATTCAGAGTAGTGGTCCCATGTCTTAAGTGTTATTTATTTATTTATATTTATTTTAATTGAAAATATAATTTTAATATATTCTCCTTCAACTCCTCTTCACCTTCCCATCTACTGAATTCACACCTGTTTATCTCTCTTATTAGGACACAAACAGGTATATAATGATTGATGGTGATGATGATGATGATGGTGGTGGTAGGTGGTGGTGATGGTGGTGGGTGATGTTGATAATAATACTAATAAATTAGGTAAGACAAAACAAGCATACTAGAACAGTTTAAAAACAACTAGTTTGATAGTTTAAAACTAGAATAGGATAAAACAGACAAAAGATAAGACTCAACAAAAAAACTCAAAACACACACACACACACACACACACACAAATTTCATAAAGACGCAAAAACAGAAATCATAATATATATATGCACAGGATCTGTAAGGGAAAAAGAAAGCAAAACAGCCCTGACAAAATGTTGTGAGACAAAGAACTTTCAAAGTTGTCTTGGAGTTTGTTTTGTATGTAGAGGATATGAATGTTTAACACAACCACCACTACACAGCGAAAAGGGAAATGTAAGGGAAATTTTGATAACTTTGAAAAATAAAAATATTATTATTCTCTGTTCACATAGATTAGGGTTAATTCGTCTATAGAATGCTATCGTGGATTCATTTACTGCCTCTGTATTTTCAAACACTGCCAAATTATATACATTCTAACTGCAAGAATGCAGCTCCTGAAATAACCATAAATAATCCCGATCTCATGGAACTCTTACGGTCTTGCTGCCTCCTTCAGAGTGGGTTGGATCTCATTATTAATTTCTAATGGATGAAATATGGCAAAATGGTGCAATAGTATTCTTAACACTAAAAAGCACACTGGCTTCTGATTGATACAGCCATTCTTTCTGTTGGATAGCAATCAGCTGCTATAATTTCAGCTGTGTTTTGAGAGGCACAAAATAAAGGAAATTGGTTTCTCCAGGTTACAGTAGTAAGGAATAAGAACCAGACAGTTCTCCCAACAGTGAGGAAAGAGGCATCTCATCCACCCACCACCTGATCCTTGAGGCAACTGAAGTTTCAGTAATCCCTGGAACAAGTCAGGGGAATCCACCTAGATTCTCAAATTCCTCATCTGCAGAAGCTGTGTGGCAACAGCTACTGGTTACTGAAATCTCCTAATTGATAACACATGACATAAGCCTGTTAAGTAAGCCCATTGAAAACATTAATCCCTGAGAGCAGGGATCTGAGAAGATGGGATCTGAAAGAAACAATGCAGCAGGCTCTCCACACAGTGGATTGCCATAACTTAGAAAGAGCTGTGCTTTGAAGTCCATTTACTGCTTCTGTCAATCCCTTCACTGTGTTTGAATGCTCTCCTAAGTTCATGGGTGCTTCTTCAGCTCAAACAATGGTCACCACTTATGCATAATGAAGGTAGGTTCCAGAACTACCTATGAAGTATAGAAGTAATTTCTTAATGATAGATTGTCTAAGAGACATACTGACTCTCAGTTTTCTAGCAGTACAAGTTTATTTTATTTTGTGTTAATTTTGCATAGTATATTTACATAAATTATTTTCAGAAATATTTGTTTTGTTTTAATGTTATTTATTTATTTACTTGAATAAAAATTTTGAAACAGATGTTTTCTATTTCTTTGAATAACATTTTGGGTTTTTAATATATATTTAATTTGGATATGTCTTAGGTGATTCAATTAGTTTTATTTCTTTGGGTAGTGAATAATCTGCATATTTTAAGGTGTTGTGGTCTTGGTTTCTGAAGTGTGTTGTGTAGGTTTTATTGTAAAATGTGGGTGTCCTTAGAACCCAGATGAGCCAGCAGGTCCACTAAGGTAGGCCTTAAAGATGGCTGTCCTCTTAGGTGGGTAAGGGGAAATAAACTTGGTTCCTCTGAAGAATAGCGTACTGTTAAGCACATAACCATCTCTTGATTGGTAAATATGTAAAAGTCAAAGGAAATTTCTATGGTAAAACCTGCTTGCTTGTGATTGGTATATTAGAAGTGGGAATGTTAATGGTCTCTGACTAACTTTGGCATTAAGAACTTCATGTTAATATGACCTAGAAGCTGCGAAAGTGCTTTGTAATGCGTAAGTGAAAGTAAGTGCAATAGTGATCATTTGCGTCTTCAGACTACACCTTGCAAGAAAAAGCAATTTTTAAATAGGCACTTAGCTAAATACGAAGTAATTTCCCTTTGGTAAAAAAAAATCAACAATACAAAATTCTTTACATCACAAAATGGATAAAACAAAGCAATACAAAAGATTTCGTATATGACCAACTTGATAAGAAATTTGGCATTTATTTATATGAAATCAGATAAATAATAGTTTTTTTGCAGAAACTCCAAAAGGATAATTTCCTAGTTAATTTTGTCTGAATTATTTAATCTCCACTTTGGCATCCTTGCTTGAAGTTTAAATAGACTTAATTTCCTAATGTAATTTAGCTTATAAACTATTATTTCTGTTTTTGTAGAACACTTAAATCTAGCATGTAACATTTTTATTATAAAATACTACATACAATATAAAAAGATTTAAAGTCATTAGATTGGTAAAATATGTAAAAGTCAAAGGAAAGTTTCTCATGGTTAACCTTGCTTTAAAAGATCGGGATAGGCCTTGTCTTTGGCTGGCTTATTTAGAAGTGCTAGTGTAATGTGTAAAACTGTGATCTTTCTCTCAGATGACACTTCAAGAGAGCATTTAAATAGGCACTAGCTAAACAGAAGTATTTTCCCTAGGTAAAAAACTAATCACTCCTGTTATCCCATAAGAATTCATCTGCTTCTTTCAGCTCTGATGAGAACTCGACCTTCCTTTCCTGAGAGTGCCATCTGTGTCCAAAAAAGGCTGTTACTCTAACGCAAGGAGACTGGCAAGAATCAAATGATCAATCATCTTCATATTGTGGTGCTTGAGACACTTAATTTTCTCGCGTAATTTGTCATTGTGAGGAGCACAAGATTTGTCTGAATTTGTGTCAAAGGTTATTGACTGAATTGCCACCTCATCTTTTCAACCCATTTATAAATATGGACATGTTTGGGCAGAGGCTAATGGCTTAACAGAGGGAATGAGCTTGTCCAAGTTAGGCAAATGATAAGTGTTAGAAATATTTGTTGGTTCACTCATTTCTCATGGTAGCATTTATTTAGAGGTTAGCCAGGAACCCCCACTTCTTTTTCCTGTATTGTTTCAATTTTAATGAACATTAAAAATAACCATAACCCTCTTCTATTTTTTATGAAATCCTATATTGTGATATTATATACATTAGATTTTAAATCATGATCTTATGAGAGTAAACATCTGTTTTCCACAAACTGAAAGTAAGGTGTTAATTTCCATTCTTTTTTATGAATTGCATTTGGTATTTTTTTTTTACATTTTTAATTATTTAATGTTTGTGTATGCATGTGTGCAGACTATCTATATGTATACATATTTCATTGTTTCTTGAATTAGATATTTCCCTAAGGGAAATATTTTGACTAGTGAGGAAATCTACAGACCTATGCAGTTCACATCTCTGATCTCTAAGAGAATACTATAAATGACCTGTCAACAATATCTTTGTAAAGCATGTTAGAGGGCCAAGAGAGGTTGGATAAAGTATACATTAAATATTCAGGACTAAAATAGAAGCAATATTTTAATAAAACACCTGAGGAATTAGAAAATAGATAAATTGCTTTTGATTTTCTCCATTTCAGCTAAGGTCAGATAAATAATTCATTTCCATTTTTCATCCCAGAACATGCTACTGAAGGTTTTCCACGTGGGAGACAGCAACATTTTAACCCTCTGCCTGCAATTTAGAGCTTTTATCAGTTTTGATTAATATCAGAAGCTAAACCCATAAAGTCTCAGTGACATGACAAGCCAAATGTGAGCTGAACAAGGACAACACCAATGAACATGCCAAGCAGAATCAGAAAAAGCCCATGAGGGTGTATTACTACAAAAGAACCATAAGTATTTGAGGTGGTATTCCTTAGAGAAGTACGTACTAGTTGGTGTTAAGTGACAAAAGGACAGCCCTGAAAACAAACAAACAAACCAAAACAGGTAACTTATGGACTGAACAGGTTATATTTAGGAATTGGCATTATCATATTATATATAATATATATGCATGTGATAAAAATTGATGAAAAAAGGAGACCATATATTTGAAGGTTGAGAGATAGGTGTTATAGGAGTATTTGGAGGAAGGCAATGGAGGGGAGAAACGTTATAATCAAATAATACTTTAAAAGTGCTTTCAACAAATTTCAAACCATGTTTTGAACATTTATATATTTTCTATCTGTGGGATCTTAACTTGGATGACACACCTATAGGTAAAAACATTGCAGTGCTTTCCTTTCAAGCATCTAAGTTAATGTTGTCTAGATCTTTAACATGTTCCCAGTTTCTTCTTTCCACAGCCAAATACTATAAGCCACAGAGACCAACATTAGACCAGAAGTAATGTAAATATGTACTACAATTCAGTCTTTACGTTGGTGATCAGGCCTCCAGACTTCTAACATTTATGTAGCACAATCTTCCAATTTTATAACCAGTTCCTCTAGACATAGCACTTAAACTCAGTTACATATTCTGCAGTTTTTCTGAATAATGTAACAACTAAATTTTATTTGTAAACAACGTTGAGAATGATAACTATGCTAGGATATTTTATAAAAAAAATGTTGAAATCATTTCTCTTTAGAAGTTATCTTGAAGGCTGGAAATGGAGTCAGGTCTTAGCATACATGCCCTAATTATTCTACTCAGAGGAAAGTGAATTCCTTACATAGGGAAAACACAATGTTAAACATAGGTAGTATGAAATGGGGAGGAACATAAATGAATCACATGAACTTATTTGCTTAAATAGAATTAATTGTCAATTATGACAATTATTGGAACTGTGCTTAGAGAGTAGAGAACAGAACACTGGGTATTAAATAAACCTGAAAAACAACCTCTTGTCATTTGATTATTTTATGTCTATATCATGAGGGTTTGTCAAATATAGCAGTGTCTTTTATAAAAAAAAATAGCTGTTAAAGACATTATTATGCATGTGAGTGTCTTTCTGTTTAAATGTTCACCTAGATCTCAACAAGAAGGAAAGTAAGAGAGAAACACACCTTCTAATTTAAATGCTGAGTCCTACATGGCTCGGAAGAGATGGTGTGACATGGTTTCCCACATCTGGAAAAGATCCAAAAGAATGTGCTTCCTCCATGAGTGCTGATGGTTGCTGTGGACGTGGAGCTTGTTTGTATAATAATGTACATAATTTACTTTATGTTCCTCTTTTGGGAGAATGTTTTCTCTGCCAAGGTCAATGACTCCATGATAATCAGAAACAGCAGGAATTCTAGGAGGTCAGGGTGTGTTTATGTCTCAGCAAAATGATAAACTATGTGACCTTCAGGACAGTCTTTAAGACTTGGGAAAGAACTCTGAAAACACCAGTTCAAGAATATATAATTTCTCAACTATGAAAATATAAAGATGCAATATGAATTATATGAGGGTCTTCACAGACCTAAAGAATAGAGGCAGCTGCACTATGAGTCAGCTTGTCAGAAAGATATTAAGGAAGGATATAAGGAGATTTGGGAAGTGATGATCCCAGGGCAAGATTCCACCTAGGTAAGTTTATTGTTTGTGCTTACTAAGGCCGGCAGTTTAGGCAGTTTCCTGAACTCAAGATCAGCCTGGGACAGAAGGAGTTTAGGCTCAGGCTTGGTGACAATGAATGAGATCTCAACTAGCTTATTGTCTGTGCTTACAAAGGCAAGCAGATCTCTGAATTCATTTGCCATTTTTTTTTTTAAAGGATACTTGCTGTCTTTTTCTACAAATCAAGGGGCTAAGGTTATAAAATGCTGGTTTGTGGTACAATCAAAAGGGAACCTGGAGTAAGTGACTGAATTGACATGTAAATGAAAGACTGGGCTTTGGTCTGAAAGAAAGAGCTAATCAGAGAACTGAAGGAGAAATCTAGTTTTAGCTAGATTTCATTTTTTTTTCTTACATGTAGATAACTCTACAAGCCTTCACTACTTCGAATTATGCCTTTCCTAAATGTGACTAGTTCCTGAGTGAAATCTGATTTTATTGTCATGACTACTATAGATTTACTACAATCTGGGCCTTGTTTCCTTTGACAGTAGATGCCAACAACAGACCCTAGTAGGCTAGAGTGACCATATATTTTCCTTCAGTTCTGAGGATTTACAGGTGGAGAAAAAGGCTGAGGAAGCTTCAGTGCTTTTGAGTCTGGCTGTGAGAGAAAACAAGATGTGTAATGGTAGCTAAATTTCAAGTTGATGGGTATGTAAATATTTGATATTTGATTAGCTATCTCTATCAGAATAGATTACAGAACACTTATTTTTAGTTCAATTTAAGATGCCACACATTTTGTGTAATAGCATTTGATATTTATTCTATCTTATTATTCAACTCATGAACCTCTGTACTTTCATGGGAGATGGAAAGGTTAATTGAATAAAGAAAATTGGGCTTGAGACAAAGATTTTAGACTCTTGATCTCTTCATCCACAATAGTCATGGTCTTAGGGAAGGTTTGTTTTTTTTTTTTTTTTGGGGGGCATTGCTTGCTGTATGTAAATGTGCAGAGTTACTTCATCCAGGGACCTTGTGTCTTAATTAGTTCCTTAGCTATTATTTTTGCTTTGGTATGTATAAAAAAAGAAACAAATGTAAAAATCATGTACAAGATTAGCTAAAAAAATTAAAGAAGTGCATGCCATCTGGAATAGGAATTCTTGAAAGAATTTAAAATTAGAGCTATCTAAGTGGAAAGAATTCAGTCATTACTCTTTGATTAGCATTCATAATACATTCTCACTTTTGTGATATTTCTTTAATGTCATATATATAATATATATATATATATATAATATATATATATTTACTATGACAGAAACAGAGAAAATTACAATTATGTATGCTTCTAGATCCATTTATTTTGTAACACACATCATAGTGTTTCAAATTTCAATCACTTATCAGATAATTAAATTTTAGGTGGCTTGACATAAAACATACATAGAATACATCACTGAATATTGGAAATACTTAGTAATCAAGATGATAAGAAAAAGAAAGAAATTGCTGATATGTTAAATAGTATTTTCTGAGTCACTTTTATCAAGAGAAAAATATGTGAGTATAGTATTGGAAGATTTCAATTAATATAACATATGTTACTGGCTAAAAATAAGATTCAATATTTACTTAAAATAGATTTTTCTGCTGCAAAATAGAGATACATTTTCTCTTTAGAGTCTGAAAATCTCTTAATAAGCTAACATGAATTTCATCACATGCCTCTTATAATTTAAAGAATTTTATTAGAAACATAACTTTGCTAATTTTATATACACCTTTATAGATCTAATAATTCTACAAATGAGACACAAGTATATTTGATGCAGGAAGTAACTATAGCTTCTGACAAGGTATATTGGCTATTAAACCAGGAATGTAAGCAGATAAAGGAAATAGATAATCATTCTTGCACAAATGAGTGGGATTTTTCAAGGATTCACAAATGACAGTTTTTAAAAATTGTGATGGGTGAGGCTATGGGTGGCCATGGAAATCATCTGAGATCAAGTCAATGAAAATACTGAGTAGATCATTTCCTTTGCTTGACTTAACAAAAGGAAATTGCTTGCCTTTGGAAACACTTCACTGCTCTGGTAAGATAAAGACATAGTCTTCAAGGAAATTCAAGTTGTTCAAGCTAAGAAAAGAGGAAAGTACTGTTCATATGATTAGGAGTCTCCTCAGGCCTTACATGAGGCAGTAGAGGGTGTTGAGTTGTGGTTGAGACACTTGATCACACCGTGAACCCCAAGATTGTGTTATGTAGTGAAAAAAAATATTTTAGTTGTGTTGTGGCTTAGCCCGAACACACACCTTTGATCCAAGAGTGTTGTTTATTGTACACAGGATTAAATAAAGTCAACTATAGGTCAAGAGGCAGAGTAAGCAACCACTTAACAGGGAGTGAACATAGACAAAAACCATAAAGAGTAAGAGGGAGTCAGGAGGCAGATAGAGAGAAGCACAGGGAGTAAAAGGAGGGATATTTAGTTCAAGGGGTTTTTGAAACAGCATGGAGCTAGCTTCCTTTTACCTTTTGGGACATTGGCTAAGGAGGAAGGTCAGCTGGATACATTCTCTGTCTCTTCAAGTCCTTTATTGGTTAAATAAAAGGTTGAATTTTCTTAGAAAAACAACAACATATTATTTACTTCTTGCTTAGACTGGTTTCCAAGTATCAGTTTGATCACAAGGAAAATGAAGAAAAATGATATCTCTGACTGTTCAATGGTTAACATGAAGATTGTTCTAAACAGTATATGTATATGGCTTTCTAGTTTATGAAGATCTAGGAGAGAATTGAAGGACTTAAATAGAAATGCAATGAGGGAAAATTAATTAACCTAGGTAGATCCCTGGCAATGCATGTATGTGTTGAAATAATAGTTAGGCTCTAATAATATTTTTATTTGTTAGTATTGTACATTTTTAGGGTATAATTACAATCATTCTCAATTCTGTTTCATCCTTCTAAACCATTCCATGTACCCTTTCTTACTGTCTTTCAGAATCATGGCCTCTTTTTATTGATTATTATTGCATGCAAAAATGTATATGTATATGTCTTAGGTTTCCATTGCTGTGAACAGATATCATCACCTAAGAACTCTTATAAAGACAACATTTAATTGGGGCTGCCTTACAGGTTCAGAGGTTCAGCCCATTATAATCAAAAAGGGAAGCATGGTACATCCAGGCAGGCTTGGTGCTAGAGAAAGGGCTAAGAATTCTACAATCTTTTTCTGAATGAATCAGGAAAAGACTGGTTTCCTGGCAGCTAGGAGGAAAATATCTTAAACTCACTTCACAGTGACACACTTCCTCCAAAATAGGCCACACCTCCTAATAGGTGGTAACACCTTGAGTCAAGCATATTCAAACCACCATAGATATTTACTTATATCCCTAATTATAACCTTCTCAGCTGAATAATGTTACTCTTATGTATGTTTTCACAGCTGACCATGTGGTATTAGATAACCAATTGGTACACCCTTTCCTTGGGAAGACTGTTTTTCAGTTCTCAGCTATTCTTTAGTTTCCTGCAATTCTTTGTGTAGGGCTGAGGTCTTGTTGGCTTTTTTTCTATCCACTTGGCATGTCTATTGGTGTTTTCCTTGTTCAGCTCACATTTGCAGTCATGTTGGTGAGACGTTATGGGTGTAGCTTCTGATATTAGCAGGACACACAATCTCCCAGCAAACTCCTGATCTTCTGGATCTTATAATCTTTTCACCATGTTCCCTGAACTTTAGATGTGAGAGTATTTTGTAGATGTGTCCATTAAGAATAAAATACACAATTCTGCATTGTGATTAGGCATGGTTTTCTGTAGTCACCTCTGTCTATTACAAAGCAAAGTCTTAATAATAAGGGCTGAATACTACACTTGTGTGTGGGTATGAGGACAAATGTTTAGAGTTTTGTTAGGGAGTATCTTTGTTTAATAAAGTAGTGGTTGTAGGTTCTTCATTACCCATGTCTTCACTAGAGCTGAGACGTTGGCTAGGTTACCATTATGAAGCATGGGATTCCTTCTTGTTCAGAAGTCTTAAGACCAGTTAAACAGCTGTTGGTTACCATCAAGGTATGTGTGACACTACTTCACCATTAGGGTTATAATATCCTTGCAGGTCCTTGATGTGATTCATAGATACCATAGAAATGTTTGCTGTTTCTCTACTTGGACAACTTTGATGGTACCTTCTGGTACTAAGAAATATAAATCTCAAGGGGGAGATGTCCAAATCAAAAGTAAAGTTCGCAAAAACCCCAGAAGAGAGAAAATAAATAGTGTCTTTTCATACCTATATAGACATTATAGAAAGAAGTATATAAATTGTCATAATATTATGGTTCATATCCCCCTTATGATTCATATCCACATTCTTCCTTTCACTCCCCCCCTTTTTTTATTACTCTGATCTTCAGCTCACATATTCTTAAAAATCTCAGTAGTATACTGTCATCTAGTTTTCCCCGGAAATTGCAAGAGATTTGGTCTGTAAAGGACATAGATCAGTGTCTAGCACATATTAGGGTTACCTACAGAGGATATGCCTTTGCTTAATAAGTTTGAAAATGCACAGAACATTTACTTTGTGTCAGGTACTGTTTATTATTAACATACTTTTACATTAATCCTGAGATAAGTTTATTATTATTATATCCATCTCATATGTGAGGAATCCAATGTGCATAGCAAGTAATTTGCTCAAGTTCACACAGTCAATACTGGAGTGAGGTTTCAAAGTTAAGCAATAGGATTCAAGAACAGGGGGATCTTCTAGTGTAGACTGTCATGCAACAATGCTTAAAAGTGGAGATGTTGAAAAACATTATAAAGCATCTAATATATTCAGGCATCTGTCTAGGATACTGAGGATTTGCACAGAGCATATTGTCAATAAGATGAAGACTTGTAATGAACATGAACATCAAGAGAATCCAAAACACTTCTCTTCTTTGCAACTTCATTCCATCAAGACATGCAAAAGAGCCCAAGTGGAGTAGGAAGGCGGTCTCATTATTTTCAGTACTCCAGATTACTAGGGGATTTTTATGAAATAAATCAGTCACACACACAGAAATACTGACTGACGATCTCATACAATTTACTTACATGTATGACATAAAAAGTCAATAAGTTCTAGAGATGTAGTGTAACATACATTAGAATGTTGCCAAGATAGTATACCTTAAATCCTATTATCCTCTCCTATAAGTTACTTATAAGATGATATTGGTGCTAATTAGCTTAATTTGATTGTTGTATAAAATATATTTTAGTATTTTGTTCAGCATATATATGTATATATATGTATAAATTGAGATAATTTTCTTGACAATTAAATCTTAACCTAACTAAAAGATGTGGCTACTCTTTGAATTGAAAAAAAATGTATATGATTTTAAGAGGGGATCCCTGGAAAAAGAAAAGTTCAAAGAAAATCTGTCAAAAAAAGAAAGAATAAAAGCAAGGATGTTTCTATTGTGTCTGTGTGGCAATAAGAGACAAGCTCAATTCCCTTTATGCAGTAGTGTGGCTGTATTATACTGACTGATCTTATTAAGCTGCCTCTGAATGTCCTTTCAGTAATTCTCCATGAGGAGTGGATACAGAAGGCAAACTGTTCTAAGCAACTTGAGAGCCTCACATGGCTAGCTGTGGTGGTACACATGAATAGGGTATGCTGCAGAGGCCGGGCAGAAGGATCATAAGAATCTCATAGAGACTCAACACTATTTTTATTTGGTAAGACTTGCCAAACCAAAGTGGGGATGTTTAGTTTCCATTCTTTCTTTCATGTAGATCTCTGAGGAAAAGTAACACTGAAGTAGTTTGAATGAAGAAGGTAATGGTACACTTATTTCCAGGATGCTTTCTGTTTAAATATGTGCTGAGGTTTCTTATCTGAAGTTAAATGTACCACTCGAGACATGATGAAATACAGTATCTGTGGATAATTCCAGATGGGAAGGCAGAACTGGTGGCAAAGTGTGAAGATGGATTTCCCCTGCTTATCAGAAGACCTTGAAATCAGGTCTCACAGAGCCATCTGGCTGGCAGCCTGTTACCCCAGGAAAAAGTCGAAATGGCACTATTATCTGCTAGGTCAGTCTAAAATGCTAGCCATTTTTGAAATTAATAGAGCACAAAGAATGGTTGACCAAATCTGCAATAAGAAAATATTTTTTTTGCCATAAGTAATAAAAGAAATAATCTAAAATTTCCTTTCTCTATCATGACTATTTAATGGAAGTTGAAGGAACAAAAGGCTGAGAATTGGGAGCTGAACTGATTCTTCTCTGATAATTTGTCTAGTGAAAATAAAATGTCTTATGTCTTCAAAACATGTCCATTATTTTATATTATTTTGTGATAAAATGAGACCTATTAATTTCTATTAATTTCTTTGTGTTACAAATTTTGATTGATTTCTTGGTGTTACGAATCCCATCTGACTGGTTCTACTACTTCCTTAAACTTGTTTCTTGGAAAGATGAGACTACGTACTGACATATTTTTTCCCCTGGAAGAGGTTGTATTAACACACTAGGAAGAGAAATGGTGTGCTTACAACATCTATGATTATTTGAGAACGCCTGATGAGCAGTAGACTCTAAGGCAGAGAATTAGACAAGTACACCAGAATCACCGAAGGTAAACGATTTCACTCTGAGGTTAGAATTTAAAATATGTGTTATTTTTTGTTATCCATCATAACACTACAAACTATGATATCCTTAGATAGCACTCTAGAATGTTATTAATTCCTACAGAGCTGTGGGAGATAAAGTAAGGAAATTTGAGGAAATTGGTTAGCATTTGCCCATAGGAAAGAATGCAGTCAGTATTTAGGACAATTCTGTGTTAGATTAAAAAAATATGCAATAGATAAATACATAGAAAAACATGAAGAGAAAACTTGGCTTCTACAAAATGCCTGTTCAGTATTACTCTAAAGCTTATGTGGGACAGAGAAATGAAACTGGAACTAAAAGTGACACCCAGACAACTGCACCTGCCTTCACGAACTTAGTTGGCCCTAAAGTGTGTGCTGAACAAACAGATAAGTGAAGGCTAGAAGCCATTTTAAATCCTAACTAAACTCTGTCATTGGAGTGGATGAAGCTTTGGAGCCTTGCCATTCACTTAAGTGGAAGTTAGAATGGAGTCTCATCTGGCTTCCAATAAAATTGTATGGACTTGGGAACACATCAAGCAAACAGGAGACTGGATTTTGGGATTAAGCAGTAAGATGGAAGAAGCTTCCAGATTTAAATTCTAGACACAAGGATCTTACGTTCAGTTGGATTAATCTATTGTCTCTGAGGCATTTAACAAAGGCCCATGGACCTAGTGATAGTCTGGTGAGCATGAATGAACCTTGCTTGGAAAATACTCTAGGAGAATTAGAGACAGAAAAGGATTTTCTATTCCAGTTTAGCTGGGATAAAGATTTCTTCCAGTCTTCTTGAAAACAGTACAGCAAGCAAACATGTCTGCTTTCAGGGTTGCAAAACACACAGGAGAGGTGGAATGTGGAAATGGTAAGATTTGGCATTTTTAAATGGTGAACTGATGCTTTAAAATAATAAAAATAGAGAGGCATTTTCTGTGTTCAGATCATACAGTTTCGTCCATGGATGTTTGGAGGGATACCTAGTGATGATGTGAGATAGAGAGCATGTTTGGATGTTTGAAAAGCATTTGAAAATGAGACTTTTAGGGGACATCTGTGAAGCATTTCTCTGTCTATGTCTATGTCTCTGTCTCTGTCTCCCTGTCCCCCTTTCTCTCTCTCTCTCTCTCTCTCTCTCTCTCTCTCTCTCTCTCTCTCTCTCTCTCTCTCTCTCTCCATGTGTGTGTGTAGCCTCTGCATTGAAACTTTCCTTCCTGGAGAGAAGGAGTATGACACAAACACACAATGAAACTTACAAAGCTAATATAGTTGCCAGGACGCTTCCAAGGTTATAAATCAGTAAAAAGTTGCTCCAGAGAGTAGACTCTTTTTTTTTTTTTTTTTTAAAGATTTTTTAAAAATTTATTTAGTTATTTAAATCACATCAATTATTTACACAGAGGTTATAAACACAAAAAGGCAGGATGTGGGGAAGGGAATGACACCGGAGCATAGGTGTTCAGAGGGAGTACAGATACCATTCAGAACAGGGTATCAGCTGGGTGAAGGTTCAGGGGATTGGAGCTGACTGCAAGCTGTACAGAGAGCTGTAGGTTTGCAACTTTTCTGAATTGTCACCTATGTTATGATGGTTTATTTGGTGATACAGTTGCTTTTAGGTCATTCAGGCTAATGTAAATTACTCCCCAAAACTTGTTGACCCTCAAGGACAGGTTTAGGTGTAAATATTTTTTGAGCTGTCCTCAGTGCCCTATCTGAGGTAAACAGTTGTTTGATTATGCGACTCCTGAAAAAGTACCACAAGGCAAAGAACCTTGAATAAGTCTTAAAGATAACTAACTTCGTCATACCATAATTGACCAATAAGCTAATCAGGTAAAATCTAGCTAGGGAAAAGCTGGAAGAAGCTGAGGAGGAGGTGACACTATAGGAAGACCAGCAGTCTCAACAACCTGGACCCACAAGATCCCTCAGACACTGCGCCACCAACCAGGCAGCATACACCAGCTAATATGAGGCCCCTGACACATATATAGCAGAGGACTGCTAGGTTTGGATTCAGTAAGAGAAGATGTACCTAACTTTCAAGAGACTTGAGGGAGGTCTGTTGGGGTTACGGTGGGGGGTGAAGATATCCTCTTGGAGATGGGGGAGGAGGTATGGGATGAAGAACAGTCAGAGGGCAGACAGAAGGGGATGAAGATTGGACTGTAAAAAAAGATTAAAAAACAGTAAAAACAAATCTAGCTAAGATCCTGTTCTGTGGTATTCTATACTGGTAGACAGGTTAACATGTAATTATGGGAAATACAGTAAATCAAACTTTAGAGTTTTTTCTTTTCTTTTTTAACAGGAAGGAATCTGTTGACTTTCTGGTCAATCTATGCAGATATTGTCTACTGGACCCAGGATCTGAGGCCTTGAAAACATGGGGCAATCTATAGTCTAATGCTGTAGACTACTTTTCTTCAGTTTCAGTGTATTTCAATACACAAATGTAACAAAGAAAGCAATGATCCAAGGAAAGCTGAGTTCAGAAAAACATAATAAAAATACATGATCAGAAAAACATATAAATATACATCACTAAACTCATAATAAATATTTACAGAGCAGTCCTTTCCCAGAACTTTCTCATAACAGGAATTGAAATACAATTGCCTGGAAAGCACTCTAGCACTATAGATTATATCCAGGGAAGCACACAAGCAAGGCAGAAGGCCATATCCAAATTCAGGATACAGATTCAGATTGGGTTCTATAGCTCTTATTCTGCCATCCATCAAGAATAAATATGTCTTATGAATCGAATGTAAATATTTTTCACAGAAAGTGTGAAATTAAATCCAAGAGCAATTCAGGGAACAAAATGAACCTGACGTAAAAGGCCCTCTGCTTCTTTTCATAGAGACTCTCTCACAGTTCCCAAGGTATGTGTCATTCTTTTGACCATGTCCCAATAGGAGGATGGTAAAATTATTCCTGAAACACTTTTAGCTCCCTAGACTTGAGAACAATCATTCTTACAGAACAGATCCCTAAGTGATTAACTAATTAGATTGTTTTTAGTGTTTTCTGACATTAAAGATATCCACGTGAACATGGACATTTCCTGACAAGACAAATATTGATGAAGCATATGAAAGCATACACATGAATCATCTCTTGTCTGTTGTATAACATCACATCAGTGTCACATTATATAGATTTTTGAGGTGACTTAAGCAAAACTTAAGCTATCAAAGCTGGCTCTGTGGCATGGTTGCCATACCCTTGTTAACAACTTATACAGCTACATTACAGAATAGCATATGGTAAATTTTTGTGGCATGATTGTATTTCAATATACATCAAAGTATTTGGGGTGGGTGGATACTGCATGGAGGTATATATAATTCTTGTGTTCATAAATATGTTTCCTTCATTAAAAAGTAGAATAATGAAAACCATAGCTTTGGTAGCCTCAAGGATCATTAAGAGTTTATAATTTTATTTCAGCAATTCTATATTTTCATAAACTCAATAACATCCTTCACTCCAGACTGTTTCTGGCAGTTTTACAATATATAGCAAATTAGATCCTGCCTCAAGATCTTATGAGACAATCATCTAGGTTTCATATTTGTATATCTGTGTTGGAATAAGCAGTTTTGAGCAAGGTTCCTTCCTGAGTTTCTTTTCATGTTTTTAGGGTGGAGGAGAGGGAGTGTACTTTTTAAATGTTTTCTTGTTGATGAAAGCAGCCATTGACTGCTCATAAATTTTTGAGAAATGGTAGTGCAAATGTACTTAGAGTGATTTATAAATTGACTGAAAGAGCTACCTTATTTAGAGAAAAAAACATTTTATATGCAGATTTATCACAGACACTCAGCTTTCAGGAGGACACTAGCTGCCTACAGATCTTAGTTCCCAAATCTCTCAAGTTTAAAAAGACCATTACCCAAGTTTTGAAAAATCCAAATCAAGTGGATTAAATCAATTCTAAATTGGATTTTTATAAAGCTGGAAGAACCAGAGTCCCATCTGTCTATGAATTTCCACAGAATTTATTTAAGCCTGAAGAGTTAGAGCTTGCTTCAAAGCCAGGGAAATCATCACTAAAAGTTCAAGTTTATAGCAGTGAGGCCAAGGTGAAGCACTATATCTTTTTGGCAAATTCCATCCTCCAATTATAAGTAGTTATATATGTAAGAAGAGAGGCATGGGGAAATTTTCATTTCATGCTTAAATACGATTTTTTAAAAGTACATGATTATTTCCTTAAACATTTCAGAAATTTCTATCTTTCTAAAATAGATCTGTTATTCCTTTACTTTGTGTCACTGGGACCTTGCAGCATGAATTTATAGCAGTAGATGTGCCTGAAGAAGTACGGAAGAGAAAGTGATCATGATTAGAGATTCCAGGCACTGATATCACTGGAGTGGTCCTGAGGGATTTGCTCAAGTTCCCTGACATTTCTTTACACAGAGGAATTTGACTGAAGAATATTATATTGTTTTTAATTATACAATTCTGAGGCTGATGTAAAAAACGCATCAGGATAGTTGACAAATGGAAAGAAGCTATAGATTCCACATGCCTTAATATGTAGTTTCAAACGTTTCCATTGCACTGTAGCAGTTAGCATTTGTTATTATAATTTAAAAAAAATTATTTAAAAATATTTCCTATATTCATTTAATATATATATGTTATAGTTACCTACTTTGTCAAAGAGCCAGCTTTCTGATATGTTGTTTTTTATCTTTATATTTGTTTATTTATTTGGTTTGTTATTTTGTTTTAGTTTCATTAATCATGTCTCTGCAAAGAGACAGAACTCATAATCTTTCATTTCTGCCTTAAAATATAGTTCTACACACAGCACAATTGATTATTATTGAATTTATTAACTTGAAATTGAAATCTAGGTATGCCAGGTTTACAGTTATTTTATTGCAGTGGGTTTGATTATCACCTTTATTAAAATGAAAATTCAGAAACAGTATCTGATTAGACGTTTAAATAATATCCAAACTTATTTTGAACTCTTTAATGCACAATCTAGCTCATAGCCCTTTACCAAACTTATATTGACTACATGAACATAAATTTTTGATTTGGCTTTTTGATGAGAATCAACATAGTCATCATTTCATGATTTTAAGAAAAAAAAAATCCTGGATGAAAAAGTGTTGCCAAATTTTATTGGGAGAAATTGTAAACGAAACTCAGTCAAGCTGTTTGTCTGAAAAGGTTGTTTCATTGGTAAGTTTTCCTGGGTAGGAGTAGCAACTGCTTTTACACTAAATAAAGGTGATAAGAAATGACATCATGCTTGCTCCCGGTTCTCCTGTGCAAGCTGGTTCCTTGACTTAGCTTTCTTCAACTCACTGAGCATATAAATGTGTCAGGTTGATTTTGGCAATGAGAACATGGCCACCGGTGGGATATCTAATGAAATGTCTGAAGCACACATCAGCAGTATAAAGTAAACCCACTAATTCATCAACTTACATATCTTCATACCAATTTCTATCTGAGTTATTCAAAAGCTTACTTCCAAAAGGACAGTAAAACTTAAGGAATAACAAGTGTTAGATTTGACTCCTGTTCAGTAAAGATGCATCCGCTCAAGTCAGGAGGCAGGTAGCATTTGAAACTTCAGGACTAAGTCAAACAGATTCCTGTCATGCTAACAAGCATACAACAAGAAAGTTGCATTCAAATGGCATTATGTATTATTTGCCTTTCAGATAAACATTGAATATGTAGTTGTGATCATCCATAATATGTTCTAAACGTTGTGATTTAATAACACACTGAAAATGAATGTTAAGTCATAAAGAATGAATGTATATTGGCCAACTAGTCTCCTAGGTGTGGCTTTGAATATTATGGGGAGATTTTAATGGTATAATATTAATGTTCAAAAGTATGTATGTATAATAAGAGAAGTAGTGAGATTGATCCTAATATTGTGTCAATAAGGATTAATCATTAACTTTTAACAGATGAAACTTTTCTTTATCTTCAGATGCTACCCATGAATGAAGTTAGATAATACATGTGATGTTATTAGCAGAATAAAAAATAATAATATACCCATATAAAAACCCATTTAATAAAGTTTTTCCTTTTAGAAAGGTGAGTGTTTAGTTAGAAAGAGAAGCTGCCTAATCAGAAACTGACTCTAGGAAAATAATTATCCATGATCAAAATCTGTCTAGAAGTGCAATATAATTAAAATGAGCTCCATAAATTCATTAAAGAAGGTTGATCTAATTCTCATTTGAGTAAATATCAAATTTATCATCTATTCACTTCCAAAATTACATTATGTTGTGTTTTGGAATGTCAACCCTGCATTGACTGAATAAGTGAAATTATAAAAATGTATTCATATTTGATTCATTTCCATATTTTATTAGATTTGATATAATTTGCAGACTTGGGCCTAGAAAAGTCTTCCAAAAATATCGAACTTGAATATTTAATTTTCAAATCACAAACATGCTTTTTAAGATATCAGATTTTATATGCACCAGAAAATCTGGTATATAAAATTATATAAACCAGAATATCTGGTTTGTGGGGCAGTGGGCTGTGAGAGACAGCTGGGTACTTGGTCGAGCACAGGCTTTGAACCTGGTGATCCTAATGGGGCTGTAGGAATTCGGCCGTGCTCCTGGGCCCTGGTTCCTTTCAGTAATCCACAACTGCTCCCAAAGAAAAGTTTATGGCCTTAGGTCACAGTAGCACAGGTAGCACAGGTAGAGGGCATGACTACAAGCTGCAGAGCCTCAAGAGATCTTTATATTAATGAGATACCTAAAGGCCAGAGGGCATAGCCAATTAGGCATTCCTTCCCAGACCCTCCTCCTTGCAAAAGATATTCCACCCTGAGGACATGGGGGTACAGCTTCATCTACTTTCTGCCATGATAATAAACCTTTTAAAACCATGGACATCCTCCTATCTTTGGGACCCGCCATAGAAAACCTTAGATGGGGCCTTCAACCAATGAGCCCAATGAGCTGCTGCCTCATCTCCCGCTGGAGAACGTCTCTGCTTTCCAGCCACAGAGGCCTGCCAACTCAAGCAAGCTAGCCGAGCCAGCCATGACTCGGCCAAGTGAGTAGCCTAAACCAAGAGTCTCATCCACCCTGTGGGGTACTGCCAGAGCTTCTCTCCCTCCCCCAACCCCATCTCCCAGTGGTGCATGGGAGCCCAAGGACTGAGACCAGCTGTTCTCCATCTAGCCACCTCGACCAAAGACCCCCAACTCAGGAGCTCTGTCCCCACAGGGTCTCAGACTGAGATCTCCTCATGCCTGGAGTGGAGTTCTGTGACTTCTCACAGCCTGACATCCACCCAGCACTATGTGGAGTAAACACAGACAAATTCCTGCTCTTCTGCTCCCCTGAGCCACCTGGGGGTCATACACGCAGAACCCACGACTCAGCCCAACAGAACCACACCACATGCTGGAACACAGACCGACGTTGGTTTACACCATTCAAATGAGGGAGAAATTAACTGTTTCTTCTTGGCCATAGAGTAGATGTCTGACTTGACACTCTATTGAAGTGGCTGTGAGAATTCCAATGGTAAATTTAGTTATAAACCTCACTCAATCTTATCTTTTTCAGTTTCAAAAAGTGTTAGTTAATGTGAATTGTTTTCATGTTCTCCAGTGGAAATTGGTTGATTTCTAAAGGATAGACTCTCTATAACCAATAAAACAAAATACAATTAAGAGAAGGCAAATGCCTTCATCAATAAGGCTGGACAAGGCAACTCAATAGAAGGAAAAAAGTCCCAAGAGTAGGCAAGAGATTCAGAGACACACTGCTCCCACTATTCAGAGTTCCACAAAACACCAAGCTAACAGCTATATTGTGTACACAGAGGGCCTGCTACAGACCCTTATAGATCTCATGCTTTCTGCTTCAGTCTAGGTGAGCCTACATGATCCCTGCTTAGTTGATTCAGTGGGCCATGCTCTCCTGGTATTCTCCATCCCCTTTTGACTTCTATAATTTTTCCTCCCCGTCTTTTTCATGTTTCCCTGAGGTCCAAGGACTTCATGGAAATCTCCAATTTAGACTCTTCATATAACATCTGACTGTGGGTCTCTGCATCTACACCCAACTGCTGGCAGAGGAAGCCTTTTTGATGACAACTGGACAAGGCACTGATCACATTTGTCCTCTGGCACATAACATGACTATTTTGTGTACTATGGTCCTCTTCTACTTATACAGTATACAAAGCAGATTTAAATCAAATCACAAAATCTATCCTAATGTAGGATAAAGATAGCTAGGCAAAAAGCACATTCCATGAGTTCAGCCTTGCTTACTTTTCTATTTCAAAAGTTTGTAAGTTATAATTGTTTCTGAATCAGGACGGTGATAGAGCTCAAGGCTCCTCTCTGAATGTATCTTCAATTTAAAGAGTCTGATGTAAAGTATACTTAGATATTTCTGTCATATTAAAAATTAAAGCTTATTTGACCTGATGCTGTAAAAATGAAAATATATGAACCTTATAAAAGTAGTATTCTGGTACAAATATTCCCCTAACATTGGTTTCTGCAAATACTTGCAAGCAATATCTTAAAGATTTTGAGTTTTCAACATTAGAAATATCTTTTTTTTTCATTATATAACACCAATATAAGTTTAAATAGATTTTTATCCTGAGATTTCTTTGAGTTAAAGCCTCATCTTCTATGCAATATTCCAAGTCTAAGTAGTAGTTCTTAAAACAGGAGCAAGAGTCATAATTTGGAGTATCTAAAACAGGGAATTAAATGAACATTAAGAGGATTGAAAACTACCAGCAATTTAAAAATATTAAGCTATGGGTAGGCATTTTATGATTATAAATCCCTTGGGGCACATGAATTTTCAAGTTGAACTAGCACTTAAGAGAAATGGACTAAAAAATATATACCTAACAGATTTAAGAAATGGTGCAGTTACCTATTTAGTTGAATTCACTGACTTTTTATTTTTATTTTTTTAAAAAACCCTCTTATTCCTTAAACTGCTACCAACAGCAAACTTTTCCACAAGTTTTTCCTCACAGTTTAATAAAGCACCAATAGGTAAAAACTGCACGGTTAAATATACTGCATTTATTAAATATATGTATTTGGGAAAATAGAAGAGAGAATACTACAGAATTATGTGCACTCCAAAGGCACCCAGAGAATGAGGCATAGAACAGTGGAAACATATACATTATGTTACTTAGATTTCCCTTGCTATCACAAAATTCCTAGGGCAATCCAGTTAAAACAGGGCAGGGGAAGGGAGGATGGGATAGGGGCTTTCTGCAGGGGAAACCAGGAAAGGGGATAACATTTGAAACGTAAATTATAAAATATCCAATAAAAAGGAGGGGGGTAAGTTATTTTGGTCATGATTTCAGAAGTTTCCATTTATGGTTATATTTGTGTCTTATTGGTTCAGTACAGTGGACAGGCACTGGAACAAAAATATTTAGTACTTAGCAGTTGGTGGGGAGGAGTGTTATCATAGATGAGATAGAGACAGAAGCAGATGGGAAAGACACAGTTAGATCCAGAGTATGAAAGAACCAGAGATAGAGAAGGATAGAGGCAAGAAATAGAAAGAGTGTGAGATATGAATTTCAAGAACCTGTGCTGAGTGGCCTACCATTTCCTCACTAAATCTCATTTTTTAAATAGTCTTACAGCCGGTCAGTAGCTGCTCCACTCGTCACCAGAACTTTAGTAAATGGCCTTCTTAAGGACACTGAAGGATTCAAACTACAACAAACCAATTCATTTTCAATACAGTCCAAGTAGATGGAAAACCTGGACTGCTAATAAAAATGGCTAAACTGTAGGCCTACTACTACTGCTTAGGTCTCGTTCAATGTTGAAAAACATTCTGTAGTTTCCTAACAAAGATGCTGTATTAGTTATTGTTCTATTTTTTTTTAAAGATTTGTTTATTTTATGTATGTGAGTACACTGTAGCTGTCTTCATGCACACCAGAAGAGGGCATCAGTTCCCATTGGAGATGGTTATAAGGCACCATGTGGTTGCTGGGAATTGAACTCAGGACCTCTGGAAGGGAAGTCAGTTCTTTTAACCACTGAGCCATCTCTCCAGCCCTAGTTATGTTTTTTTTAATGAAACAATAACAGTGGGAGATTTTTAGACAGACAGATCATTGTGTAGCAGTTAGCTGCAAGTTAAAAACTTTGATCTTAGAGGGATGCCCCTTAGGACAGTGAAGTGAAACAAGAGGCTACCTAAGTGGAGGATAACGATTCATCCTGCAAAGAAGCTCTTTAGGCTTAAGAAGTAAAAAATCAATTAACTTCAGGGAGTTCCTGAAACTGAACGATTCATTACACCCCCCCCCGACTATATATAAACAGTAAAAATTTCTGAAAGACATTCTTAGACAAGCTGAGTATGTAGAAGAGGCCCCAAACTGTTGAACAGCGTAGAAAAGCGAGACCTTTAAAGCTGCCCCAAAAAGACTCCGCCCAACGGAGACACCTGCAAAGTTAACTTGTTGGCTCTGCAGTGTGCTCCAGGATTCCAGCTTTCATGTGCTATCGTGTATGAGGGGTGGACATCATGATGGGGCTGTCTTTGTGTCATTTCTGCGCCTGTAAGAAACCTTCATCCATATCCCTGCAAATAAACACAAATAAAACTCATTGAGTCACAAAGTTGGACTTAGCTGGTATCCATATTTTGGTCTGTCTTTAGTTTTTTTTTTTCCGCTCTGAGGTGAGTAGACATGTTTTCATGTCTCCCTTGGAATAGAGTCACAACAGAGATTGCTGTGAGAAGAGATTTATTGTGGGGATTGGCTTGTGGATAGGAAAGTAGTGTCAGTTTATACTTTAGGAAGCATTTCCTTACTTCCATTTAAGCCTCTGTGTTCCTGTTACTCACAATTAAGATACTATTTTGCAGTATCCATTTCAACCTGGGATCCAATAGAAGACAGATGAAGATGACCTGAACCCAAGAGGAATTCTTAAAGTTAGACAATCCTAGCTAAGCCAAACTAAGATCAATGACCCTGCAGTAGCTCTGTACCGAGGCAGATTATATATTTGTTACTATAAGATATTGAGATATTGACGTTGTTATCCAGCAAAACACAAACACAAAAGATATAATTCTTAAATATTTTTTATCGAGGGCCATTTTTAATATTAAAACTGCAGAGTCCTGTAGAGTTGAGTTGGAAGAATAGAGATGTTATTTGACGATGCTTGTGTGATAGTTTGTATATGCTTGCCCAGGGAGTGGCACTATTTGGAACTGTGGCTTTGTGGAAAAGGTATGTCACTGTTGGTGTGGGTTTTAAGACTCTACTGCTAGCTGCCTGCCAGTCAGTATTCTGCTAGCAGCCTTTAGATGAAGATGTAGAACTCTCAGCTCCTCCTATACCATGCCTACCTGGATGATTCCATGCTGCCACCTTGATGATACTGGACTGAACCTCTGAACCTTTTAGCCAGCCCCATTAAATGTTGTCCTTTATAATGCTTGCCTTGATCATGGTGTCTGTTGACATCAATAAAACAATAACTAAGACAGAAGCTGGTACCAGGGACTGGGGTATTGCTGTGATAGACCTGACCATATTTGTGTTTGGAAGAATGTGGATTTTGGTATTTTGGATTTGGAAAGCAGTGGAATGCTTTAAAGGGGCTTAATGGGCTATCCTAGTAGGAATGTAGAAGATTTTGTTTCTGAGAGTGATTTGAATTGTGCTGACCTAGCCGAAGAGGTTTCAGTGGAGAATTTCAATGTGTCCCAGAGAATGTTCTTGTGGTATTTTGGTGAAGAATGTGACTACCTCTTGCCCTTGTCTGAAGAGTCTGCCTGAGGCTAAGCTGAAGAGACTCACATTAATTGCATTGACAAAGGCAGTCTCAGAAATGCCCAATATAACTTTGTTCTCTGGTTAAGTCTCACAAAGAACATTTTGAACAAACATGATGAGTACGATGAGAAAAGAAAAATACAAATATATAGTTTGAGTATTAAATAGACGTGAAAAGTGAAATGGAGCCGATTCCTGTGTTCAAGGATATTAAATTAAATTTAGGAGAAATTAAGTGACCTTGGGGCAAGATCCTTCCCAGATAAATTTAGGTCCAGGCATAGTAGTACAAGCCTTTAATCCCAGGAGGCAAAGACAAGCAGATCTCTGAGTTCAAGGTTAGCCTAGAACAGAACAAGTTCTAGGTGAAGAAAAACTTAAATCCAGGCTTGGTGGACCACACCTTCAATTCCAGTGCTTAGGAGACAGGCATGCAGATCTCTGAGTTCAAAGTCAATCTATGGAGGAAGTTCCAAGACAGCCAAGCTTAGGCAGTGAAGGAGTTGGAAAACAGAAAGCTGGTGATAATGTAACAGAACAAGGGGGACATGTCCCAGCTCCAGTAAGCAGCAGAACCTGGCAGCTTTAGACACCTGTCTCTGGCTTTAGAGTCCAGAATAGAAGAAACTACTGGGACAATTGATGCTGGTTAGCATTAGTGAGGCGAAATCTGGGAAGTGTTTCTAATGAGAGCACAAAGAAGCTGTGTTCCAGAGATAGCCAAGGTTGTACGTCCTGCAACAGCTGTATTTGGTAATGTGTAAGAGTTAGCAAAGAGGTACTGATTTTGAAGGTATGAAAAGATCATGAAGAACAGCTGAGGCTTGGCACTATGAGAGGCCATGGAAGGCCGTTGGTGAAAGTGCAGCCTCAGTTAAAGTTGCTGGCCCAGGACTGAAGGAGGGGTCATGCAAAGGATTTGAGGCTTAACAGCATGAAGAGAGCCTATGATAGGCTATTGGTTGAGCCTCGTTCCATTGGAATACCCCAGCATATTGGAAATGCTAGTACCATGGAATGATCACCAAGAACAGCAGCATCAGTGGAGTAGATCAACCTGAGCTTAGAGTGCTACAGAGGGCACAGCTGTAAAAGTGATGCCAGCCGACTGGAGGAGCTCATAAGGTCATGTGTGAATCCCAGACATTGAAACAATAATCTGTAACATTGAAGATGCCTTGGAGGCTCCAAAATGTTTGAGATGCCAGAGCCAAGGACTATCTGCCGAGGAAAGCTGCTAACAGGGAGTGGAACCAGCCAAGGAGAAAAACGTTTGTTGTAGTCAACAAAGATGAAAAAATAGTTGGAGCTCTGAAGACTGCTTTAACATCAGACATGGAGATGCAGATCTTGAACTTTGTCCAGCTGGTTTCCTGTCTTGTTTGGGGCATTACAGTTAAGTGATTGGATGGATCTCAGAAGAGACTTTGAACTTAGGACTTTTAACATTGGTGAGAATGCTATAGATATGGGGACCTTTGAAGTTGACCTAAATGTATTTTGCATTATGTTATGTTTAGGTATAGGCTCATTTGTTTGAACAAGCCTATGGGGCCAGGGAGTGGAATGTGATGGATTATATATGCTTTGCCCAGGGAGTGGCACTATTTTGAGGTATGGCCTTGTTGGAGAAGGTGTGTCACTGTGGGTGTGGACTTTAAGACCCTACACCTAGCTGCCTGCCAGTCAGTATTCTGCTAGCAGCCTTTAGATGAAAATGTAGAACTCTCAACTCCTCCTGTACCATGCCTGCCTGGATGCTGTCATGTTGCTACCTTTGATGATTCTGGACTAATCTTCTGAACTTGTAAGCCAGTCCCAATTAAATGTTGTCCTTTGTAAGGCTTGCCTTGGTCATGGTGTCTGTTTACATCAGTAAAACCCTAAGACAGCTTGTTCAAATGGAATTCTGTGCAAGTTAAATATTGTGTGGTAACTGAGACGTTATTATTCACATCAAAACTCATTCCTCTGTTCAGCTGTTTCTTGAATAAACATATTAAGTTATAGAAATATTGAGTTTTAAAGGGCAAGTAGAACATTTACCATGATATAATTTCAAATTTTAATTTAAACTGAAATACTTACAAATGGCTTGTAGTTTTAGTAATCTGTACCAAATATTTTGAAACAGAATAAGGTAACCTTTATATCAAAGTCAATAGAACTTATGAGTTTATTAAGTATCAGTAGAGAGAACCAGAAAAGACTCTGTTGTCTTTCCTTACTTGTTTTTGTATTGTTAGAACATATTTTATAAATACAGAATATTTTAGTTTGTTTCAGTAGCTCTTAACTTTAAGTGTCATATGACATTATATAATACTCCTGGTACAGCAAATATTCTAGCTTAGTTGGTCCAGGATGGAGCCTGAAAGTCTGCATGTCTAATAAGCTTCCAGATTATGCCCATGTTCCAAGTCATTGAATAATAAGGTCTTAGAATATTTCTGGTACAAATTAAAACTCAAATATATGTATGAATATATATGCATATGAAATACTGATGATATTAAGAAATTAAATGTTTTTAATTTTGCAGAATAAAATTATATTCAAATGTTTGAAAACAAAATATATCAAATAATACATGTTAAATATTATTGAAATTAAGCATCATTTATTCATTAAAATTATTATTTGGAAATTTTATATATTTTAACCACATTTGCCTTAACCTCCTTCTCCTATCTCCTCCAAGATCTGCCCACATCTCCATATCTCCAACTTCATTTGTTCCCAAGTGTAGGGACATCCACTTTAGCATGGATGTCTTAGCAGTTCCATACTCTTAAGAAAACTAACTCCCCTTCTCCTCGCAGTGACTGATTGTGAAGGTCAGTGGCTTCTAGGTAAAGTTGGAACTTCATGATAGCCTCCCCCTCCATGCCAGATTTTGTCATGCTTGAACTTGACACAGGTCTCGTACATGTTACAAGCACTGTAAACTCACATGTGCATCTAACTGTACTCTCTCACTGTATCAGGCTCTTACAATATTTGCAACTTCTCGTCCACTATCATCCCTGATTCTTGATGACTATGTGTGTGTGGTGTAGATATCCTATTTAGGATAGAGAAAAACACTTGTTCTATGCATGTTGACCAAGATCCCTGTTTTATTTTTCATCTATTGCATAAAAGCACTAATCTATGAGTGTAGTAATAATTCATTAGGAGCAAGTTTAAAATATGTTCAATAATGGCAGTGGATCCTCTTCTGAAGTCTATGACCCACAAGGTTTTGGCCCCATTAATGTCACCAGGCATATTTTCCATCTTGCGGAGTGGTTCTTAAATTCAGCTCCTGGCAACTAATACACAAGTAGGCATACCTTGCTTTGACAGGCATTATTTTGGTGCCAGGATTTGGAGACGATAAGAATGGATGCCCAGTGTGGAGGATCTTGAGGGTGGGGAGGTGGGCGTGGGAGGGTGGGTGGGGACACATCCTCATAGAAGCAGGAGGAGGGGGGATCGGATAGGGGGTTCCTGGGTAGTGGGGAAATGGGGTAAGGGGACAACATCTAAAACGTAAATAAAATATCCAAAAAAAAAAAAAAAGATGATTGCCTTTCTTTTATGGCATGTATACTTTTCAGCACATTAAAAGCTAGCCATTTAGAACTTTTTGATAGCTTATGATGTATGTCTCATTATAGGGTAACTTCCTTAAAACTCTCTATATAACTATATTTAAGGAAGTTTCTATAATAGAAGGTTTATATATGACTCTTTAATGATCTTTAATGTTAGATATCACCAACTCCATATTCCCACTTCCACCCTGCCTTCCTATTCTCCACAGATATCCACTCTTGCTCCATTATGCTGCTTTCCCTCTCCTGTATACATGAATTCAATCTATCCTTCCTTACAATCCTCTCTTCATGGCCCCCTACTAGTTTTCTGATTTCTATACATATTCCAATCTAAATACACACACACTCAAACACGCACTCTTTATACATATATATCTATGTACCTATAAGCTGTGTATTTATATGTAATTATATATTATGTTTTTAAAAGCCAGGGTCTATATATGACAAAAGAGGCAATCTTTTAGTTTCTGGGTCTGAGTTAATTCGCTAAGAAAGATTATTTCCATTTTTATCTATTTCACCTGTGTGTTCCATAATTTCATTTTTTAACAGTTGAATAATATTTTATTATGCAAATGAACAATATTTTTATTATCCATTCTGCAGTTGATGGAATCTAGACTTTTTCTATTTCTTAGATATTTTGAAAAGATCATCATTATACAAGAATGAGCAAGTGTCTCTTTAGTAGGATATAGAGACCTTTGGATATATGTCCAGGAGGAGTAAAGTGGGATATTAAGATATATCTATTACTGGTATTGTTTTTAGGAACTTCACAGTGGCTTCCGCAGCCTGTACTGTCACCAAGAGAGAATAAGTGTGTCCCTTTGCCTACATTCATGCCAGCATTTGCATTCCTTTCTTCAAACCAGTCATTCTGAATAGGTTAAAATGAAATCTCAAAATAGTTTTTTACTGGTATTTCCTGATAGCTATAAACTTTGAACATTTTTAAAAAGCTATTTCTCAGCCATTTTTATTGCTTTTTCTGAGAATTCTTTGTTTACTCTTATATGTTGTTTCTCAGATGTGTTCTTTTCCTTATAAATTGTTACAGGCATTCAGAAGGACTACATTTTTCTAAGTTTTGCAGACCTCAGCCTTTCAGCACCTAGTGTGTAAATTAAGACCTGGAACTGAATGAGGCCAAGCCAGATGTGATGCCCACACCTCTGCCCTCCCTAGTTCTTCTGTTTTCTGACCACCATGTCTTTATGGACCAGCCTAGTTTGCTGTGCTAGGGCTGTTCCACTCTCCAAAAGTGCTGTTGTGACCCAAGGGGCTGTTGAAATAAGAGATAGTGTGAAATATCCAATGTTGACCAAAACCAATACAATCCTCCATTTCTAAGAGTATTAAACATAGTTTTTGAGTCTTTGTATAATCTAAATAGCAATCCTCTCTCAGATATATCAGGTAATGATATTTTTCTCACTATACTAGTTG
Organism: Mastomys natalensis; assembly: GCA_021653895.1. Lineage (NCBI taxonomy): Eukaryota > Metazoa > Chordata > Mammalia > Rodentia > Muridae > Mastomys > Mastomys natalensis. The sequence continues at coordinate 1,152,218 of JAJTUV010000349.1, forward strand.
ACTAGTCAGAACACTAGGTGATGTTCTTTATGGTACCCAAATATTTTAATATTATGAGTTTCCATTTATCAATTATTGGTCTTATTGGTCTTACTGCCTGTCTTACTGCTGAGGTTCTGTTACTTTAAATTTAGTTATCATTGTTTTTTGATAGCAAAGTGGACAAGAAGAACTGGCAGAAGCTGACTCAAGCAAAAATATGAAAATTTCAATTGACTTCTCTCTTTTGTGAACTGTTTATTTTAATGATCAAAGATTTCAAATCTACAAATACATTTCTCAAAGAATACATACATTATGCTATAACTTCAAAAGCATTCTTCAAAAATAGTTATGATGTTAATTTTGCTATGTGAATTTATGAGCATGCTTGCTTGTTTAATATACTATAAAAAAAGAAAATAAAAGAGAATCAAGACAATCTAACATGGTACTATAGAAAAATAATCAATTGATGACTAATTTTAAAAGGGATTACAGTTGTAGATGATATGGCAAATTATTCAGTGGATAAACTCATTTTATTTCATTCAATATTGCATTTTGTTACACATTTTATTATTTCTAGAGAACAGCCAATTATAAAGGAAACTTTTCCATCCTTTTCTAGTTCTGCTTCCTTGCTGGCTTCAAAAATATAGCTAGGCTTTCATCTCCAGAAAACTCATGGTCTTCTTACATTCGTTTTTTACTCAGCATTCAGACAAGAATATGTGCTTCTGAGACTCATAAAACAAAGCTAATAACCCTAAGCATCTTTTCCCTCGGTCTTATTTTTGTTGTCACACATTTGTTCCCTAGGTAACCGCGATCATGTGGCACATATATGCTTAACTGAAGATGTGGAATAGGGGTCACAATGATGGTGTGGATTGTTGAGTAGCACTAGGTCTTATTCTAACATTTCATTTACTTTGCTTCATTGCTGATGCCTTCCTACTGGGGATCTACACTTTCTCTATTCCTTTCAATTTGATCTCCCTCTTTATGAACACAAAGTATCCCCTCTCTTCATCCTCATCACCAATCCAATTATAGGTAAAACCTTTTAATATTCTTTTCTATGAATAAATATATTGTTCGCCCTGTCTCAGTTCCTAATCTCGGTGTCTGAAATCCTGCCATCCTTCAATTCAAATGCAAGATACATTTCTCATGACTTTATATTTTAGTTCTACCCAATGATTCTTTCCTCACACAAATCAGATTATTAGAGTCCTCTCTTAAAACAATTTCAGCACTTCCTGTTGCCTGAAGCATAAAATCCACACTTTCAAAATGATATAATTCAACTGTGTCTATCTTTTTATCTGGTTACCTTGTTACCAAGCTCAATTTTCATTCCCTCGCACTCATATACTTTCTACAACTATACAAAAACAGTTATAAGCATATAACAGGAAAGGTAACTTTATAGTTAAGTTATCTTTTAAAATATAATGATCCTTTAACAAAATGGATAAATTATTTTTCTAGTTTTTATTATTTATTTATTTATTTATTATTTAGTTGTGTTTATTTATGTATTAATTAATTACAGGAATTGTTATTACATCCTGACATCAGTTTCCCCTCTTGCCATGCTTCCCACTCCCTTCTGCCCACCTCACTTTTTCTCTAGATCCACTCTGTTGAGGTCGGCCCCTTCTAGAATAGCTGTACCCATTTTGTTTCATGACTGCCAGCTCTTTGATATTGTTATTGTAAACTGGTTTAGTCATTGACACAGAAAAATAACTGGAATCAGAGCAAGGTCATTCTGATCAGATACCCTGTTATGTTCTTATGAGTTTTGTTAATCTTAAGAAATTCCACAAAGCTTCATGTAGGACCCATTGAGTTGAAGGTCAGCATGAACTGTTTAAAATGGCTTGAGTCAGAACTGACCCCCAGGCAACACTTCCTGCTCATTGTGGCTTTTATATATATATTTTTTTTCTTTTATAATCCTGCCCTGAGAAATGCTTGTTGTCATAGCTCAGATAATTCTGAGCTTGATTCCTGATCTGGTCAGTATTAGGATGTGCATTCAATAAACCATCCTATCTGACTGAAATTACTGTTCCTGTGGTTTGTGGAGTGGCTCTCAGACCCCAACATTCTTCCTTCCTCAGTTTCCCTCCAGAAGACATCAGGACTTCTAGGGCTATCAATGAAATATGGAATAAAAGGTTACAGTAAAACTAGGCATATAACCTCATATAAAGGTAGCCAAGTAGAAGAACAAGGGTTCAAGGAGCAGGCAAAAGAGTCAGAGACACCCCTTCTCCGAGTGTTAGGAGTCCCATAATAATGTAAAACTACATAACCATAATATATATGCAGAGTGTAGAGAAATTTTAATCAAGCAGCATGGCTGCTCTGGAAAGAGATTATGTCCAAAAAGATATGATCCAGTTGGAAGGCAGATATGCCACACAACTTTAACCCCTCTGTCTGGAATATAGACATACTTTTAGTACACATCTTTAATTCCAGACTATATCTAATTGAAGGGCAGACAATGTGATGAATCAGAAAGATATTTGACAGAATGAGTTTGGGATAGGATATGCCCAACTCTCATGAGAACAGACAGGATTTAGAGGCTACTTAAACAGCCATGAGGGAGAGTCAACTGAATTCAATCTATTTGTGCTCAGTTCAGTTAGTTTGACAGAGTTCAGTTGAGTGCCGTTGTGCTCATTTCAGAGCAGAGCAGTTGAGATTGGAGTAGTTAGGTTCATAAAGTTCATAGGCTGTCTTTCCAAGCAGAGCAATTCAGTCAGAAGCAGACAGAAGCCAATTTATATTAGTCAGGCTTGAGCCAGAATGGATGAGTTAAATCAGTCAGGCTAGAGTTCAGAAAAGAGTTAGAAAGAATGGGTTTATTCATCAGTAAGTCTCAAAGACCAAAACATTCTATGCCTAGGTTAGCAGATGGAGGCTGGAAGCTGAATACTTCAAGGTCTGGACTTACAGAAGATTAGATTGTATGGAGGTTAAAAGCTTCCAGGTCTAGTTCTAGGGATAGTTAGATTGAAACTCTGTGGGCTCAGCCCAAGCTATATTTGCAAAGCTTGAGTATGGCTTTCATCTCATCCTTTCCTCTGAGGAAGTAAAACCAACATTGCCATTTACTTCAAAGGACCTAGCTCACAGTTGTATAAGCTCTCTGATTGTTGCTTTAGTCTCTATGTCTCCTTATTAGCCATGCTTAGTGGATTCTGTGGGCCGTTATTCTTCAGGCATCCTGACCCCTCTATCTTCTACAATTCTTCCTCCTCTTCCTCGGGATTCTCTGAGATCTGCATAATACTAGGCTGTGGGTCTCTAAATCTGTATCTACTCACATCAGTTGTTGGATGAAGTCTCTCTGATAAGAATTAGGCTAGGTTCCAGTCTCTGAATATAGCAGAAAATCATTAAGAATGATTGACTTTACATTAGTGCTTAGGGAATATCTTATCTCTTCCCACAGTCAAATTTGAATGAAATCCTAATGCTTTATTCTCTTACCCAGTTCTGAGCACAGGCCTTCCTGTCCCAAATGGGCTTCATGTGCCTGAGCTGCTCATTGGTTCTTTGTGTTTGAATATAATTGTTCTCATTCTAGATATGCAATTCAGGTCACTCTACTAGAAAGATCGACATGGTGGATTTATAGTTCTCTAGTTTCTGAAGCCTTCTATATCCATAGAAGCTAAGTCTTATTCTTTTTTTTTGTTTGTTTGGTTTTGTTTTTGTTTTTTTTTTGGTTTTGAGACAGGGTTTCTTGTGTAGCCTGGCTGTCTGGCATCACTCTTGACCGCTGCGTCAATGAGGGCTCTAACCACAGTACTCAGACAGATCAGACATCGAGCAAACAGTGATGGAGCTTGAGACTCTTATGAGAATAGTGGAGATTGTGGGCCTAAGATGAAGCAAGGAGAAAAGTAAGAACTGACTTGGCTGGAGATCACACAGTACTTAAAACCCAGACGACTGCCTCTGCACATTAATGTGCGCTGTTAGTAGGTCAACAGAGTGGGCTATCCAACATGCAGCGTATGAGTAGGTTCTACTGGTGCTATTGCTTTTTGACTGGGTGGACGAAGGGACCCAAAAAGATTTGATGGCCTAAATGAAAAAGAAAAAAGCAATGTAGGGACTCATCAACACTGCTCCTTGTATAAACCTTAACCCAGTTGATTTTTTTTAACAGTATGTGGGGATATCATATACCCTATATGACCCTTGAGTTCTCACACAAATTTATTGTTTGATCCTGTTTTCTCATTAGCTTGTCTACTTTTATGATCGCAACTCATGCCTGAGAAAAATAAATGGTATTCAATGAAATTCTTTGTAGCTCATAAATGGGAGAGGTATAGATACAAGTGTCTGGTATCTAAAAGAATGTTCACAAACAAAAGGAGACAGATTGATTTATAGATGTCCGATAACATTGTACATCCAGAAAATGTTCCCTCACAGCATGCTGTAATTTTAGTGACTCAGAATTTACAGAGATATTTATTTGTGCCCTGAAGAGTTTGATGCTATCCAGAGGACATCTCATACAGCACAGTTAGACAAAGCTTAGCTTAGGAGTAAACTGACAGCTGTGTCATTCAGTCAGTAGTGCTGAGTGGAAACAGACTGGAAAAATAGCATAGCCCACTCTAGGGCCATCAATTACTTGTCCACTCAAAATCATCCAAGGGAAAGCTAGTGTAATCTAAGGAATTGCAGAATAAAAGATATACATGATTCTTCCATTGTCTTATATTAATAGGTGATATCAAAGTCAATGCAAAGAGCCACATAGCATGCTATATCTTGAAACTTAGACTGAGTGTGGCAAAGTTACTGAGGTTGTAAAGTTACTGGTTTTGCCTTTTGGGGTAATTTAAGAAGCACAAAATTTTGTGTTGCTACTGGGTTTAATAGATTGCAATAGATTGCATGGGATGAGGCTGCCTCCTAGAACAAAGAATTTACTGACATTTTGCATGATCTTTCATTATTTGATAAAATCAAACTATGTAATCTGTCTTAAATTCATACTTTTTTATAAGAAATTATGAAATACTTTTGTAACTTCGAATACAAAATGGAAGTTCTTGTACACTAACATTTACTTTGCTTGAAAGAATTTAAAAACAAGTGAATAACTTTCAAAATTACATTGTTAACAACCATTACATTTTGGCATTCACAAAGGCATAAGCAATAAATACTGTCACACACATGCTCTAGTATGTCCATAGCAGCCTTATTTATAATAGCCAGAAGCTGGAAACAACCCAGATGTCCCTCAACAGAGGAATGGATACAGAACGTGTGGTACATTTATACAATGAAGACTCAGCCATTAAAAACAATGGATTCATGAAATTCACAGGCACATGGATGAAATTAGAAGGTATCATCCTGAGTGAGGTAACACAGTCATAAAAGAACACACATGATATGTACTCACTGATAAGTGGATATTAGGGCAAAAATCTTGGAATACCCATGATATAACTTACAGACCATATGAAGGTCAAGAAGAAGGAAGGCTAAAGTGTGGGTGCCTCAGTCCTATGTAGAAGGTTGACAAAATAATCATGGGAGGAAGAGGGTAGGCAGGACTTGGGAGGAAGTGAAGATGTGGAGAGGACAAAAAGGGGAGACATGATCAGGTTTGATAGGAGACAGGGGAGAGTACAGAGGGTCAGGAATGTGAGCAGGGGTGTGTAGCAATGGGAGATGGGGAACTGGGGGTAGCCAAAGAAAGTCCCAGATCCCAGGAAAGCAAGAGGCTCCCAGGACCCAACGGGGATAACATTATCTGAAATACCCAACTAAAGGGGAGAGAGAACCTGTAGAGACCATATCCAGAAGTCAGGCAGCCCCCCTACCCTGGTTGAGGGATGGGGCTACCCACACTTCTCAAAATTTTAACCAGAATTGCTCCTGTCTAAAGGAAATACAGGAACAAGAGTGGAGTAGATACTGAAGGAAAGGCCATCCAAAGACTGCCATCTGGGAATCCATCCAATCAGCCATAAACACAGACAATATTGCAGATGCAAGAGGTGCTTACTGACGTGAGTCTGATATGGACGTCTCCTGAGAGGCTCAGCCAGAGCCTTACCAATAAGGATGGGGATGCTTGCAGCCAACCATCAGACTGAGCAGGGAGACCCCAATGGAGAAGTTAGGAGAAGGATTGAAGGAGCTGAAGGGGTTTGAAACCCAATAGGAAGAACAATATAAACCACAACCAGACTTCCCTCACCCCCCGCCTCTCCAGAGCTCCAAGGGACTAAACTACCAACCAAAAAATACACATGAAGGGACCCATGACTCCAGATGCATATGTAGCAGAGGATGGCCTTGTTTGACTTCAAAGGGAAGGTTGGCCCTTGGACTTGTGAAGGCTTGATGCCCTAGTGTGGGGAATGCTAGTGTGGTGGGGCGAGAGTGGGTGGGTAGATTGGTGGGGGAGCATCATAGTGGAGGCAGTTGGGAGGGGGTGAGATGGGGGGTTTTCAGAGAGGAAACTAGGAAGGGGGTTAACACTTGAAATGTAAATAAACAAAATAACCAATAAAAATGTTTTAAAAAAAGAAAACTTGGGGTTGTTTTGGGGATACAGTAGACTTTTACTCTTACTAAAAGCCTTACTTTTGGGCTTATTTTAAGATCAAATTGTCATTATTAATGTGTTCATATACAATGGAAACTTATAGATTATAGGCATTTAAGACAGAATTTTGATTATACAAAACTGAATTTTTTGTAAGTTAACTTTTTTTCAGTTATGAAGAGTGCATATAAATTTTCCAAAGTAAAGACTTTCATTGTGATATTTGCAAAAAAAAAAAAAAAAAAGAATTGATTTAATGATATATTTTTGCCAGTAACTCTCTACAATTCTTGCTTTATTCTTAAATGTATTTCAGAATAAATGTACTATCACAACATACCTTATTAAGATGAAGTTAAATTGTATACATACTATAGGTGTTAAAACTTCTTAGATACATCACATAGTTAAACATGTTCTTCAAAAGTCCCTTCATATCTGATAGCATCTCTTGAAGCACTATGTTTCTGTTTAGTTGGATTCCTGTTTACTTGATGACCTAACTTCTTTTTCCTTATTCATCTCCCTCGGAAGATCTGATCTTTAAAGCCCGTCTTTTCTGATTCCTCTGACTTGGAGCGAGGAATCCATAGCGTTAATCTTCAAGACTGTGCATCAGTCACTTAAATCAGGACTGCATTCCTTCTCTTTCATCTGTGTCTTGTAATCAATTTTCAGCTTCTGGAGGATTAAGACATAGGAGCATCTTCTCTGACTTCTTTATCTCTCCCGCAGTGTTTCTATATAAGATATTCAAGTGTGTTTTTGTTGCATTGATTTGTCTTGTGACTAATGTACATCTCAGTGTTTATCAAAGGAGTGCATCGAGATGACCTGCAGGATATAAAAGTGAAAGTAATGACATTGTAGCCCAGGTCTCTTTGCTTTGGTTTATTGTTCTAATTCATTTAAATGATAATTTTCACGTCGTCCTGTGAAATGGATATAGCTGTTCCTCTGATGCAATGCACTGGTGAGAGGCCTATCGAATCGCTACTATCATTTATCAGAGAAAGCAGGTGGTATAAAGGATAATATTGACCCCTGGCATCTGCTAAAGATATTGTTCAGCTGAGTTCCTCTAGAGTAGCAGCTTTCACTGTATAAAGGTAGCAAGAACAATAAAGAATTCCATGTTTTATAATCACTTCTATTGCATGATCTAATTTCAGTTGCCAAAAAATTGGAGAGTCCTTATAAATCTTTGGGAAAGTAAAGTGTGGGTTGTATTTCATTTGCAGTATTCATAAAACTTCCATAGCCCTCAATATTTGTACTTTTCTTCTTTATTTCCATAAATACATTATTGGTTAAAAATTTAATCATAAGACTGTACAATAAAACAGACAAAACAAAGCAAGCAGATGCACAAAGCAAAACCAATCTTTATTTTTCTTTCTTTTGATACTATCAGTTCAACCCCAGGCAGGAGGGATGGTAATTTATGCTTTTGTTTTAATAAGCATCCCTAATATTGCCATGCACATATTATATTCTTGATTTCCTCATTACTGAGATATTATCTAGGAATAAATATGCATTTATAGGAGTCTCTTTTTGTTTGGGAAATCTCATAAAATGAACACCTCTATCTAAGATCACATTTGGGTATTTAATCTGGAACCCAGTAGCTATTTCTCCAATGAAATACACTGTCAGGTATTTTGTTTTGATTCAATATGTAGTGTGTAATTGGGATAGACGGGTTGGAGTTAAGCGTCCTGACCAGAAGAAAACATCCAAACCACAGTGATCTTCATTCATTTACTAAGTTTTAAGCATCTCTTTATGCAGTTCCAGCTTTAGACATTGGAGTTAAAACAGGCATCACAATAAACAAACATGCTGTTCTCACAAAATTTACCAGGGAGAATGAGAAAACAATCTATACATACACTTGCTAAAAATGTCATGCTGTGTGAGTATCCTGAAAAATAACCAAATTAAGTTGGTAGTGAGAAATAGTGACTGCTCCTGTAAATAGGGCACCAGAGAAAAACATCTCTGAGGAGGGAAGTAGCATTTGCACAGGGGAAAGTAAATCTCAGGCAAAAGAAAATGGAAGTCTAGGGCAGGGTGTATATTACAAGATAAGAAAACAACAGAACACAACTGTGGTGTTGAGGGCTCTGAGGCCTCTGAAATGATTTCCCAGTGAGGCAGAAAGCAATGGAGCCGGTAGAGATGTCACAGTACCCCATGGAGAAGTTGAGTATGAGGAGATGGGAACTTTCATGTTAGCCTCTCTTCAAGATTAAGCTCTGAGTGGTATTCTTATGGGAACCAATATTGTACATATACAAGTCCCTGGGAATTCACAGCACTGTCCACTATCAGAACTCAGACTGTTTCTTCTATTTGATATAAATACATCAGGAGAAATTTTATGGTGCCATCTGGGGAAACTGCAAAAAGACAATTGCCCAACAAGGCAGCTTGGCCTTCATGATAGCATCATGGAAGTAGCAGGCTCCCAACTGACTCCTTCCAAACTCAATTCCTATACCCTCTGAGTGCATCTCATCAATGAACAGACCAGGAGCTACTTGTAGAATGCACTGGAGGTCTTCACTTCCTGTGCAATAGGAACTTTCTGTGATGTTATTTGTCCTCCCAAATAGACGTATACATGTAATCATATCAATGAGGATCTACCACAGGTATTTAGGTAGCACTTGTTAGATGACCTAATTATGGTGCTGCATGCTTGAATGAATAAAACATGTGACTTTCATAGTCACAATCAGTATGTGTAGCCTTACTCAATGTGTAGTCCCTATAAACTCTATTTAGCGGGATTTCCATGGCTGTGTGGGGAGACATGTCCGTACATTTAAAACTGCATATGTTGGTGTTATCAAATACATTCTTGGTTGAAAAAAATTTCCATTTCAACTAGGCACTAATAGGAACTAAATCTTCTTAAAACTCCACATGTGATGATTGAGTAAATTGCCTGCAATTCACCTTATTCAATAAAATACTTTTATGCATTAAATTGAGCAGAATTTAAGTGAGCAGGAGACAGTTTCCCAATCAGAGTCCCTAGAGCCAGTATAGTTCCAGGTCAACTCCACCACATGAGCGAGTTATATTTAATACATGAAGAGGAGAGAGAAGATGCGAGGGAGAGAAGAGGAAGAGAGAGAGAGAAGAGAGAAGAGAGGAGAGAGAAAGAGAGAGAGCCCTAAACTCCCATTGTTGGAGTACATTTCATACTAAGTCCGTGTCTGAGTGCACACTCATCTGAATGTGGAGATGGTTTCCCCAGGGTCTTGAAAAGAACTTATGAAAGCATGGAGTTCCAAAGCCTCAGCTTTGTTCACCAGGAGCACTCTCACCTTGCTGCTTGGCAAACAGCTCTGTTCTTTGGATGTGACAATAAGGAGTGAAACTCCTTATCTTTCAAATTTCACTAGCACCAGAAAACCCTGCTGTCTGGTAGTCACCAGCAGAGATTTTATTCAATTATATTCTCCATGCAGTTGGAAATTGTCTCACTCAGCAGTCAGGGGACATTCATCTATTCAGTATATTTTACTGACCAATGCAGGTCTAAAATCTAACCTAGATTATTTTTTTTTATTAAGTTCAAATGAGCACATTTGATCATGTGGAATGGAAGGAATTCTTGTACTTTGTAAAAATTTTTATCTATCCCCAGCAGTGATGGCTCAATGAAGAAATTTTTTACTAACTAGACTTGTTAGCTTAATTAATTAGACAGTTAATCTTAGGACAAGGTCTTTCTATACATCAAGTTGGCTTCAAATTCACTGTGAACTTAGGCTATGAACTTGCAAGAGCCTCTCTTGTGCTTGAATTACAGGCATGGGCCACCATGAATGGCTTAAAATACTCCAAAACCTGAGAAAATAAGAACAAATAACAAATATGTTTGTAAAGAGATATTAAAACCTTGATGGTTCTTTTATACTGCTTTGGTGTGAGAATAATGTTCTGAGTCTTGGATTGTAAAGGAGCTCAAAAAAGATATTTAAAAATGAGCAAATGTGGAGTCTTCTTTGAATTTTAGGAATCCTTTATAAATTAATGTATCTTTGTCATGTATTATGCCCTAACTCAGCACTCAGTAAAAACATCTATATTTATGAAGCACATTGTAGATAAGTACAAAAAAAATCATGGCTACTTTTATTGTTTTTATTAATTATTTTATTTACTTACATCCCAAATCTTGTCCCTGTTCCCCATCTCAGAGTTCTTTTCCCCATCCCTTCACCTCTGATAAGTTGTCACCTCCTGTATCCCTTGCTCTGGGGCATCAAGTCTCTAAGGATTAGGCAAATCTTCTTCCACTGAGGCCAGAAAAGGCAGTCCTTTGCTCTATATTGCTGGAGCCTCTGATCAGTTCATGTATGCTCTTTAGTGGTGACTCAGTTTCTGGGACTCCCTGAGGTCTAGGTTAGTTGACACCATTGGTCTTCCTATGGTGTTACTATCCCCTTAGTTCCTTCAATCCTTCCCCTAACTCTTGCATAGGATTCCTCAACCTCCTCTGGGCCTCTCTCTTTCTCCTTCATAACTGAACCTGCCCCCAATTCCTCTCACTTCCCCTCTCCCATCAGATCTCTCCCTCCTCTGCATCCTTGATTATTTTGTTTCCCTTTCTAGTGGGATTTAAGCATCCTCACTTGAGCCTTCCTTTTGTTTAATTTCTTAGGGTCTGTGGGATTATCATGAGTATTCTGTACTTTTTGGCTAATATCAACTTATCAATGGTATCCACATACCATGCATATCCTTTTGGGTCAGGGTTACCTCACTCAAGATGATATTTTCTTGGTCTATCCATTCGCCTGCAAAACTCATTATCTCCTTGTTTTTAATAGATAATAGTATCCCATTGTGTAAATGAACCATATTTTCTGTATCCATTCTTCAACTTAGAGACATCTGGATTGCTTCCAGTGTCTGACTCTGATGAATAAGGCTGCTATAACATAGTGGAGCACCTCTTTGTATGTGGAGCATCTTGAGTATGCTGAGGAATGATATAACTGGGTCTTCAGGTAAGAGGGAATTGTGGAAGGATACAGTGTTAGGAAATGATGTTTAGATATTTAATACATAATATATAATTTCTCAAAAATAAAATAATATTAAAAACATATCTAGGATATGTCCTGAAAAATTTAATTTATGTACTCATTTTTATGATCAAAATCTTATAGTGTTTATCACAGATGAGTTTTAAATCATAAAATTTGAAGAGAGATTATAGATCATATCCTATAATAATAACCTATCAACATTTTCCCCATATCTAGGGTTCAAAAAAGTGAATATTTGAGCTTCAAAGGTCACAGCTCATTTTTAATAGATAATTTCATAATTAGACATATTCTATTGAAATTTTAGTAATATAGTTAAATGTGTTTTATAAAAACAAGTAGATAAATTGGATTCTATCCACATTTTTCCATATGTTTCGTTTTCATAAGGTAGCAATATGACTGTCTGTAGAAGTACAGACACACTGTTTCTTCCCTCTGATAATGAGAAAAAGCAACATAGAAATTATCTTTTCATTCTAATTCTCAACGAGTGGAGTCCCAAGACATCATTGTGAATTCTGGAACATCAGTCTGGGAAAGCACAAAGACACTGACGTTTCAAAATCAGCCCTTACTTCTATCAATTACATCTTGACAATTCAATTATATCAATATTTTAATAGCCTTAAGGTATAATGTTTTCTGAGTGCTGAGTATGTTAGATGAGACTGAAGAATGATAGGTACTGGACCATCCCTTTAGCACTTTATCAGATGCCACTTGAGGGGATCAGATGGTCTTGACAGCCAGATAACTACTTCCCTGTCTGTTAACTGAAGATATCAATAAAGGCTCCTCCCATATCTAATAGCCATTTTCACAGAGAAAAGGCATATCTAATAAGGAAGGCATCATTGTCCACACAAGAAAATCATGCCTAATAAGCACCATCTCCTTGCAGATGTTTCTCCTAAGATGTTATTTTATCAAAGGTCTGAAAATATACTTATTAGATAAACCGCTCAACCGTGAGCCTCATAACACTTTTTTTTGTTTGCTTTATGTGTCACAATCAGCAAAAAACAGAACATCATGACAACTACGTGAAATTCATGATTTGGAGAATGATAACATTTTTAAAGACACTTTTTTACAAATGTAGAAACTGTAAGAATTTGTGGCTGTGTAAGTGTATACTTCCAGCTCGTTTTTAAAGACATATTAAAAGAGTAATTAAATATTGGTTCTGCCAACTTTCCATAATGCATTCTTTCCGGATAGCCTGGTGCTTCCTTGCTGTGTACTCATTAGTCCTAGATTCTCGGCTATGTTGTGTCTAGAGATTTATCAGGTGTGAAAATCAAATTGTTTCCAGATGTATTTTCTTTCTGATTCTATTTTAATCAGTTGAAATTTACTTTTGTAGACGTATCTTGCACTAAGTCATTCCAAGAACTTTGTAACTGATTTACAAATGCCTGCCAGTGTGCCAGCGACTTATTAGATACACAGATAGGCACTTTCATAGGCATTTGGTATTTTTAGTTCCTTTAAAATTTAAGTGTTATTCCCCAGTGTTTCAGTAAAAGATAAATAACATTCACACAGATTGCAAGCTTGTATTTTTGTTTTAAACTTGGTCTTTTTTTATGACTGATGTCACACACATGTCATACGATGGAGCTTTATTAAAGAAATTGTATAAATCGAGACACAAAAGATTGGCTCAGTGTAAAAAGTATTCATCCATATAACATCTCGGAGTGGTGACATTTGTCCATAATCTCAACACCGGAAGAAGAAGCAGAGTAAGCTGTGTCTTCAGAGACTGAAAGACACAAAGTCTTGAAAACAGTAAATACAAGTTCAGTGAGAAACACTATCTGCAAAACTTAAAGTGAGGAAAATAGGAGATTCCAGACAGTCACCTCTGACACAGATATCACACACACACACACACACACACACACACAAAAACCTTTAGAAACCTGTGCTTGACAGTTCTTCCTGAGAGGCCTACACTCTTCATGGTATATGTTCTTTTTCATTTTAATGAGTCATTAAATCCAGTTTCACTCAACTACGGTTGTGACCAAATTGGGTCACAACTAAGAGTCCCAGACGCAGTATAAATCTACTCTCTTAAATGGTCAGCTCCAGGCTCCTTTCTTGTAGTTTAGACAGATTAGAAATTTATGTTGCAGTTCATTTTGTCATGCCTTTAATTTTCCATATCTAATTGATGATTCAATTTCCTCTGTGATAATCGTTCTCTAAGTTGCCATCACATTTTCTCATGCCCCTTTCATTTCAGAGATTTTGTCAACAATTATAAGTATATATCACCTATGTTTATTACTTTTCAATTAGTTCTTCACCCTTAAAATTTAGAGTAAAGTCTTTAACATGCTTTGTGAGTAGAAATATATAAATTATTATTTGTCATTGAGAGTCTTGTTTTATGCCAGTGTCACAGAAAAACTTACGTTATTTTTTTCTTTGAGAAGTATTAAAACAAGGGGAATAATTTAAATAGTCACTATCTTCACAGTGACTCATGTAGTTTCTTACATGCATGCACACGTGCACTCGCATATATGTATACTTTATCTACTCATTTTATTTTCCTGTCATTTTTTATGACTTTTAAGTAATTCCTTTTCTATTCTTATTTATCGCCATCCTCCTTTTCTCTTTTTATTTGAACAATTTTCATCCTTAAATAGCTCAAAAGTTGGTTCCTATGAAAAAGATTCATGAATCCTTTCAAAAAATATTATAGCCCTAAACAATTGAATGTTTATTCACTTTATTATTTTTCCTTAATTAGCATCTTGACAAATGGCATATATATTTATATTATATATATA